>WOVY01000272.1:0-268016 GCA_013436015.1 Rhipicephalus annulatus | reverse complement strand
ATAGTAGTCAATGTATACCTATACAGCAAGCAAGCCCTGAGCGACAGATCACGAAGCAGAGGTAAAGAGCAATGCGGAACAAGCTGCCCCCCGCACCAAACTTCAGGTCATGCGAAGCGGGAAGAGCACATTGCATATACTGTATTCGAGAAATGATGAGAATACAACCCCCACGACTAAACTCATAGAATACTAGAAAACATTTTATTCAATAGAAATATGAGCTGTCACGCAGACACTGAAGAATCAAGGAGTCAATGATAGATATAAAAACATCTCGAATGAAATCTACAGACAATCAGTTGCCCCTGCAGTGCACCATATCGAAACCGACAGACTACCAACAAAGGAGGATGTAAGACGAGAAGACACAACCTTCCCAATGCTATTTAACCGCGTGTTAAAAGGAAGTTCTCAGAGACATTACAAAAGGCAAAAGTTAGATATTGAGGTATTGGAAAACTATCTTAATACCTGCGCTTCACCGTTGATATTGCATTGCTGAGCAACTAAGAGGACAAATAACAATTTACGATAACTGATTTAAACAAGGCAAGCAGAATGACAGGTTCTACACTAATTGCGAAGAAAGCGAAAGTATAATATTTAATTCCTCGGAACAGAATAGCGCTTTGAGATAGGTAGCAGGTGCAGTGGGAGTTGTAAAAAGTACGTCTACAAACGACAGGTAAAACCTGGCAGACGAACACCTAGATAGAAGTAGCGCTAGAAGAAAAAGAATAGAGTGTAGCGCTTTTGTCAAGCATTCTGTAACCGTGATTAGTAGATTGCAGTATTCCTTAAGATGGAAGTGTATAACTGCGGCATATTGATGATACTTTACTACAGAGGAAAAATCTGCAGATTTACAAAAAGAATTCAGCTCACATTGAATTCGACACATTAAGTTACGGACAGGAACATGATATGTGTAACCTTAAGAGACAAGAAGATATCAGAGTGGGTGAGGGAACTAGGGTTGGGGACATCATAGTTAAAACTTGTAATAAATGTAGATGGCCCAGGCTAGTAGCGCATAGGCCGGAAAACCACTGGTCTGTAATGGACTGGATTTCCAGAGAAGGTGAAGGGTAGACAGAAACTTGCGTGAACAGAAGATATGACATGTGCGGATATGATGTATTGCATGCTCAAGACTGAGTTGACCTGGAGGGACATGGGAGAGGCACTTGTCCTGCAGAAGTTGTAGTGAGGCTTGATGAGTGTATTTAAAACGCGTTGCCCCTTTGCAGATGTCATAGATGCTGCCCAGTGGTTCGCCAAATTCTCAAGATACCTTTAGAGATATGCACTAATTTTCCTAGCTGATTATCTTCTGCATCGTGTGTATCCAGATATTGTTAATACAGGCCATTTGCGCTTTGCCCTTTGCAACCTTTTTTCGCTATGCGTGGTATGACTGTCCGTTCAAGCGCACGATTAAACAAAAAAAGGACAAGTGCTTGTCCTCTCTTCCTTTCTGTTTATTCGTGCGCTTGAACGGACAGTTATACCAGTTAGGCTCCTTCATTCGAAACGCCCCTTGTCAGTTTTTTCATGTGCCTGTTTTTTCATGTGCCGATGAAAATTGCAGCCGTATCAATGGCCTTCGCGTAAGTGCTGAAATTATCTCGAGTGATCGCGCTCATGAGCAATCTTAAAGATCAATATACAATGATCGTGCAACTTCTCAAAGATTTGAGCGCAGTATAGGCTGAGCATTCGTAAGGCTTCGCAGGTTAAACAAAAAAAAACGATATTTAAGATAAGAAACATGTGTGGCATGTGGAGATTAACGTCCCAAAACCTACATATGTAATTGAGAGACGCCGTAGTGGACAGCTCCGGAAATTTCGACCACGTGCGGTTGTTTTTTCACAAGCACCCAAGTCTGAGCATGTTCGCCTACCGCATCTTCGCCTCCATCACAAATGCAGCCGACTCAGCCGGATTTGAACCCGCTACCTGTGGGTTAGCGGACAAGTACTTTGGTCACTAAACCACTGTGCTGGGGCTGGATATATAGAAGAAACACAGCAATCGACGTCTTCGAAAATTTTAGTTTTTTCACCTTAGAGGGCCCCAAACCTTTGAATGGGAGGCGAGTTTTAGGCGTCGCAACAATGATACGTTGGGCAGCGTCTATGATACCATTTTTTGCCACATGAACAAGTGATAGATACAAACTTTACTCGAATATTTCACTGAAAATCTTGAAAACACCCTTCGCTTAACGCGACCGTAGTTGGTTCAATCCTTTGCCCACGTAGTCTTGTATACACGCATTTCTCTTGACTGCCCTAGACTGAGGTCGATCGGTGAATTGCAGCCCCTAACGTGGTGGTGTCCCCGTTTACGTAACAAAAGGAGACACCACGTCCTTGAGGCAATATTTTACAAATAGATCTGCAGCACTGCATTGACAACGCAATGTAAGGCTCCTAGGAAGGCTATGATGCTAAAGGACCCACTGGTTCCCACCCATGTCACAGTAAGACCCTCATAGGGCTCCTGGGAGCCTCCTCTAGGGTATTATTTTTTATAGACTTACGTTCCACTGTGAACAATTAGACACTCTAAGAAGACAACCCTTTCTATAACCCAACCGACAACATATACCATTACACCCTGTAATGTTCGTCGGAAGGTAACCACGTTTCACTCATAAATCGTTGCTAGCTTCTTTAAGACATGTCTGTTTCTAGCATGTAATATGCACAGGCATAGCGTAGGGCAACATCTCTAGAGAGGTTGCTGCTGTGGTGGCTACATTGAAAAGCACTTGCCTCGCAGCCCTTGGACACAAGGGCGCTTATGAGGCATTCGTGCTAGTGTCATATACTTTCACACAAGCTTTTCTTATCAAAACATTTTGTCACCCATTTTTACTATATATATCACGCCACTGTCATGATTTTAATAGTTATGTTTTTACCCGCGTTAAAAGGAGGAATTTTAAGGCCCCTATACAACCACGCACCATAATATTGTCCACAATCTAGTCACTGATGTGGCACCCTTTAGCCTTAAATTGGCATCTGCGCCATTGGGCACTACACATCATCATTGACTAACTTACATAACTGACTCACTAGGAAGAGCGGCACGCTATGAGCTCTATGAAAGTGCAGTCACATACAGTGTTGTTTCTGTCAACAAAAAAGTAAATCATTACGTTAATCGTTACACAAACAAAAAAGAAATGCGTTACTGCCCAACGTTACCCAAAAAAATGGAACGCGTTACCATGACAGTACTCAGCAATATTAAGAATCAATCATTTTATTTTTGCTGCAGAAACTCTCGGTAAGTATAATAAAAAGCTCACACTTATTTTTCGCACAATATGTCTAAGTCAAACAACGATTTTACCAAAACTGTTGACTTAACTAAAATGTTTGGTCCAAATGCATATGCATTATAGTTATTTGCCTCTATAGTTGCATGTGATGGCTTCGGACCCTAGCACATGGTAAAGCTATTTTTTTCAACGTCACATAGTGCACACTATGAGATTCAGTCATCAACGCCTTAAAATAAATTCCCACAAATTAGCCGAGTTAATTATTCTCGTAAGGATTGACGCTCTCCACTAAGGACGCATAACTGAAGTTTTAACAAATTTACGGCAATTTTTTCAGGCCCCTCCACGGTGGTCTAGTGGCTAAGGTACTCGGTTGCTGACCCGCAGGTCGCGGGATCAAATCCCGGCTGTAGCGGCTGCATTTCCGATGGAGGCGGAAATGTTGTAGGCCCGTGTTCTGAGATTTGGGTGCACGTTAAAGAACCCCAGGTGGCCGAAATTTCCGGAGCCCTCCACTACGGCGTCTCTCATAATCCTATAGTGGTTTTGGGACGTTAAACCCCACAAATCAATCAATCAATTTTTTCAGCTGCTTGCCCTGGAAAAATAAATGCCCAATATTTTTAGAAGTGTTCGAAATTAGCCTCGATTGCTCGTGAGCTTCTTTAAGTAGAAACGTTAACCAGAACACAGTCTGCCATTGCTACACGGGCTAAGTTCAGCATGCCAACAAGTTACATGATCAATCATGCGGTCGGAAAGAAGGTTGGGCATACCATCGGCAAATTTCTTATGACTAGACAGCTTGAGGCGCAAAAGCGCTTCGTCAGCTCTCTACGCCTCCGCAGCGTAAAAAGGTCTATGAGACCTTTTTCGCAGAGAGAAGGATCGCTTCTTTTCTGAATTGTTGGGCGCAGATACAAAAGCTGGCTGTCTGCTTTGTGCCGGTACGAAATTGTGGTGCTCTCGAGCACAGGGCGGCTGCCGCAGCTATCACAATGAGCCACCAGAAAGCCGTCGGTCTACTTCCGAACATCAATGTCGTGCTCTCGGAAACAGTCAATGAGACACCTGCCTTCCTGGCCGATGCCGCGGGCTCAACACGACAAAAAGACTGTGTAGACTACCCTCTCTTTTCCGCACACATTCGAGAAAGTGATTACGATATCTTACCTGGCATCATACTTCGCGTCTCATGACCGGACTGCTCCTCTGGGAGAACCAAGCTCACTCTTGTGGGGCCATAAAAACCGCATGGACACCAACGTGCTGGCCGACCTCTTCAACCTGTGTGCATGAAGAAAGCTGATGTGTATTAAAAATGACCTCGAATATCTCGCGTCTGCCCATGCTTTCCTGTTCGCCATATACTGTAGCTCTTGGTACGTGACCATGAGCTCTGTAGATGCTCTCGGCCACAGCAACCAGCAACGTCTCAGGATAGCTAGCCTTTTCAGGACGAGCCACATTGCACCATACCGTCTTATGTGAGTTCTGAAAATCGGTGCCTACTAAAATACCTCCCTCTGCCCCTCAAATTCCTCAAACTAAACTCCGTCTACGCTTTATTTGTCAATTCCAGGTAGGCGACAGTGGTCTGACGCTGCAACAAAAGAATTCATCGGGGAAATTCCGAAAATGTGGCACATTCGGAATGAAAAAGTAAAGAGTAACGTGGTACCTCACGTTCCCGAAAAAGGTTAACGGCAGTACGTTACCCAGTAGACTTCTAAAATTGTAATGAGTACGGTACTAAATTATCGAAAAAAGTACCGCGTGGCCGGTAACGGCATTACCTTTAAAGCGTTATCGTCACGATGTATATAGCAGGACAGGTAGCAGCAACGTTCGAGTATAGAGAATGGCACAGCACTTCGATTACAAAAGTATAAACTAACCATAGGCGTATTAGCCAGAGGTGCAAATGCCACACTTTGCCATAAATAAAACGCAATCACCTACAAAAGCGGGCGTAAGTATTGCTGTTGAGGCCAATATACTTCATACAGAGAAAGCTGTGTCAAGCACTGCAAAGTACTCCCGAAAATGTTTAATTTGGGAACAGGAAACCACATCTATACGCAGCATCGCTTACCGCATGCCAGTCATGCTGACAGCCAATCAGACAGAGATTCCAGTTAGATGACGACCAAGAATGAAAATATAGATAATTTTAGAAAGAAACCAAAGCATATTGAAGTTTGACGCGAGCCATCGGGCTAGCCAACTGACGCTACGAGGCCCTTATTTTGTGGAACGCCAACCATCCCGATGTTGACATCTTTTAATTCATCAGATGGTAAATGCTTTGATATTTGCGCTTTGGCATTGATGATATGGTCCTCCTTTTTGACATTTTTAGCAATACCTCCTAAATTCACACAAAATATACTACATAGTACCTAAGTACTTTTGCTGTAATAATTACACTCAAAACATTTTTCAGTTAGTATCATTTTGCCGAGATATGTTTGTGAGAGCGAGCTTCATAATCACTACATTGGTTGCTCTAACTTGTGCCATTATAGTCGAAAAAGAATATGTAATGAAAGAAGGTGCTGTAAGTTTGAAAGCGGTTTCACAAAAGGTGCGATAATACGGAGGTATTTTTTTAGGCGTTAGGTTTGGTTTACACTTTATTAAGCACTGAAGAGCTTCTTCTCAGAATAGAGTCGTTGGTGTACATGAATAGCGAATTATTTTAACTGGCTTTAGTGCTGCAACAATGACACAGGAAGAGCACGCATACAGTAGTATGTGTGATACAGACTACTAGTAGAATTTTTGTCTTCAACCAATTCTACAAAAGTACCACCGTGTACTTGCAAGAGCAGTTGGAATCCGTGCTGCAGCATTTCGTAATGTCTTGACAAAGGATTTAGCAAGCTAAAAGCCTAATTTGAGTGAATTATTTGAAGGTGATGAAGTTAAACCTTAGTATGTATTATGTTATCCTAGAAATATGGTGATTCAAAAGCCACCTTATGAAAAACGGCACCAGTGTTTTATGAAGATAGTATTCAGAGATCGGGATACCCCGTGATTGTGATTTTCAGGAAAGCAAAGCAACTACTCAGTTAAATAACTCGCAACCCTACTATACGGTTATTTACACAACACGTTCAACACTATACAAAAGCGGGCCATAGTTGCAATATATTCGTTTCTATGACAACGCAGAGCAAATTTTATTCCTTGTTTTCAAGAGCAAAACTATCCCATTCAACTGGTTGGCTTTCTTGATATGGTTGAACAAACTATATATTTGTAAAAACGGTTTCGAATTGTTGTCTGTTTTAATTATTGTTGCCTCAAACTGAGCCTGCAGATAAACTTGCACCCTTATTCTACAAAACTTGAAGCCAAGGCTCTCAAGAAAAGGCAACTGCTTTTACAATGTACGGCTACAATAAAGAAAACGCCATCTTCTACGTTACGGAAGGTAAGTTTTACTGTTATGCCTTCTGTAACAGTGCATGGTATTTTCGGATGCACAAAGCGTAAAACCAAAATGTTAAACACCTACTTACCGTTGACTACATAAAGATGGAAGATCTGAGGCGTGCGTTTTGTGTGGTTGGAATCATTATGCCAGCTCTAGCTACAAGAACACTGCTACTTCGTCTGAAATGATGTGGACTTGCTCTGTTCTTTTGTTATGTGAAGAGGACGTGACCAGTGAACTTTATCTAGGGAAATAAATGTGTAATGAAGGGCTTTGTAGACTCATTCAAGTGCCTCACTCAACCAAAACTTGATATCATAAGCGCCTTTAGAATCACTGTAGGACTGAAGGCACTGCTGCGGATATTTGCAGTAGAAAAAGCTATAAAATACACCCGTGTGCAACACTGCAAGCTATATTTTATTGCAAAGATATTTTACTTACGCGCTGTTTTATCACAGTAAAAGAGGACAACCACTTTCTCTTATGTTTGCTGCAACATTACCAAGATTTGCCTAATTTTGCCCTCATAAACACCATCAAAGGTAACAAAATGTCTTGCTATTGCACTAAGCCAAATATGAATATTTCCTTAACAAAGAAACGCCATACAAAATGCGTCTTGTTCACCATCATAGCAGTCTCTATTGGTTTTCACCTTCTTGTGCGGACTCTGAATTAGCGTAGCACATTTTCTCCGCGGTCTCGCTTCTTAAAGCAACTAGTGTGTCAGTTGCTTGCCAACGCGTAATACAATTAGAAGAATCGTTCGGCATTAAATTAGTTTCCTGGGGTAAGCTGAATGGCATTGTACTTTTTTGTCTTTTAAAATCGCCTTTTTACGTTTCAATACCACACTAGAAATGTCAAAAGATTTTAGGTGCGGCTGAATGAAAGTATTTTGCTACATCGCTTAACACGCACAACCAGATAGCATGGTTTAGTGCTGTAGGCTCATATTTTTGGTAATTGATCCTGAAACACAAAAGCTCTTCTTTCTTATAGATGCATAATAAATGTAGGGGCTATATTTTATTTGAATTTATTTATTTACAACAAAATGTTGTGAGAGATCAGGCGAAAAAAAATATACAATCACCCTGAGGGTGTCCTGGCCACCCTACACATGCTACAGTGTGAAAGGTGGTAACTAACAAAAAACAAGAGGAAAATGAAGAGCACACAATATATTGTACATTAAGATACTTTATGCATAGAAAGTACCGTGCTTCTATATACATAACAAAGGAACATAATAATGAAATATACCGAATTATTTTCCTTCAAATAACAGCGAAACGCGAAAAGACGGCGTTTGCTGATTAGGCATGTTCATGATCAGGACATTGTGGTGAAAATTTTCTGTAGTTCTTTAAATGAGGTTTCCCGAATGTTAAAAAGCTGCTTTTTACTTATTCTACTTAACAAAGCTGGGAGCATAAAACGAACCATATGTTGACCATAGTAGGTGCAACATTTCTTAATTTTCCATTTTTTTAGGTTTGCGTATATTATATCTTATTAAGGTGGCCTGTATTCCTGATAGCATTTGTAGATTACTGGTCTTTCTCATTATACTAGATTTATACTGCCGACATATATACCCCAGGAGCAGCTTACATTGTGCTGTAGCGTACTGTACGTGTAGTGTCTATATACTCTTCTGTTATCAACTTCTACTGGTAACCTTTGTTACCTTTTTACTGCGTAAGTTTGCTGACATTTAAAGGCTTTAATGGTTCTTTGCACATTGTTACCAACTCTTTGCCATGCACCTGTTTAACACACTTGTCAAACATATCTTTGAGGTCATTATTACGAGCGCCTAACAACCTACTACTAGCTCAGACATCCACTCAAGTTCATTAAGGCCCTGTATGTAAGCTTAGTATATGCCCATCTGGGATCTTGTGTATTGGGCCATGCTGAGATGGTATTATTATGCAAGATAGATATGACATCTTTTTTGTAATACTGTTTCATTAAAAGCTCTTCGCTACGTTATCTCGAACAACTAATACAGTTGTGCACTGTCTAAAAAGAGAGACAAACATAAATTATTTATCATAAAGCATAGCCATGCACTGGCATTAGTTGCGTTTCCCAAAAGTAAGACTATGAGTGCTCCTGGAAGCACTTACAAGCTGAACCTGTCGCGTGGACCTTTTGTTGTGTGTTTGTGTTGTGCTGAGAATTGTCAGGGTCCATCCATTGAAGCTTACAGTATGTGGTTCATTCGTTTCGGACAAAGTTCCTTACATTTCGCCACTCTCTAGAGCTGCAAAAAAATTTTCATTAATTTTCAATTACTGTTCCATCTTCCGCGTGAGTAGGCTAGTTGTAGATGCAATCACTAGTATGTATATCTGACTCCCGACTTAAATCCACTGTTTACTATTATACCTATTCACCAGAGTGTCATTACTACACCTAAATGCCAGAAAATACGATAAAATTAAAGCCAGCATCTTTTGCAAATAGAAACTTTTCGCGTTTATTTTTCATGCACTCGAACCGCCCGCGAAGTATACACAGAACATAACAATATAGAAATAGACGATTAGTTCCCAAAAGAGCAGCGCACAACTCGTCAGTTGACGGGAAACGCCAAAACAGCTACCAGCCGAAATCGGCGAAAACGCGTCATCGCGGACACCTTGAAACCAACAAAGCCAAAATTGAGTGAGACAGAAAGAAGTTAGGAGAGAATGAACGAGCGAGAAGGAGGGGTCATCCAGAACACTAAGCTGGGCTATGTGGGTTATGTGCATCATTTCAATCAGGATAAAGGCAAAGTTGTACGACGTTAAGCGCGGGGGAGCTTCTCTTTTGTCCGGAGTGAGAAGCATACTGGAGCATGCGGAGCATCCATTCCGCGAGGGAGTTGAACTGAACTGTAATGGCACCAGCCTCTGACGTCAGTGGTGTTAGAAGGGGGCCCGGCTAAGCCGGTCTAATCTCCCCAGGTCAGAAGTTCGAAGCCACGGCGCTTTTTTTAAATGAAAATGTGGAGTCGGGTGAGCTACGAGTTATGTGCAGTTGAGAACTGGTAGACGACCATGTAATATTCAGCTATCTTAAGAAAGTGCAACAGAACCCTTACTCATAGATAGCGCAGCAGCTTAGCATGCAATGACAAACTTCGGTTCAAATGACAATTGCAGACCATTGCCAATTCGATATTTACTTAAAATGCGTGATGGAGGAATCGTTCAAAAAGAAAAAAAAAGTATTGGGTGCAGTCTCGCTAGCGACCAACTGTTAGTAATGCACTCCCTCACCAGAGCAGGTTTGGCCACTCTGGTACTGTACTTCGCCACTAGCTCTTATTAATACAGCATATAATCCCTGGCCTTCAGTCCCCAGCAGTGCCAACTGTCCAAGGCGACGCTCAGACCTGCGATGCCGTGGAGGGTGCTAAGTATTTCTGGGATCGGACAGGCTGCCATTAGAATCTGAAATTGGCTACGGTTAATGCTAGAACGCTGTCTAAAGAGGCTAGTCCAACTGCGCTAGTCGAGGAATCACCGGTTTCTAAATAGTACCGCAGGGGTGCCTGCGCAAGTAGGCGTTTGGTGTGTAGCGACACCACAAACCCAAGCTAACGGAGGAGTTTCGACTCCCTCCCATGCCTAGCCGTGCGTGGCTTTGCCGTGTCCGAGGAAAAGGGGATCCTTGGGGTTGAGCCGACGCTGGGTGATTGGACCTTTAAGGCCCCCCGGCAGAGGCAACACACCCCTTTGGCCCCGGCTTCACGTAGACGGCACCCCTGAGCTGACCCACCCAGGGGAATCGGCAGTCGCGTTTTCCTATCTCTCTCTCCCTACATCTTCGTCTTTATCTCTTACTATTTATCTGTCCTGTCTTCTACTCTCTTCCGTTTACTTCCAAACTTCCTGGCGACTAGGGTTAACCCTGTGCAAATAGCCTACCTTGGTCTAGGCGCATTGGGTTATAGTGGCGTTGTACGGCTGGCGTCTGCAGGTTTCAGCATTTGTAAACTTGTAGCATCCCCTCGTTGGGCTCCGTGGTGGGTGGCCGCCAACGCTGCTGAACAACAATAAGGAAGACATGCATGGAGCATTCCCACTACTGTCTGATCGTACCGGCTTAAAGCCGGTACGCACCGATGATCTCACCAGAGAAGGATTGGCCACCCTGGTGCAGTATCTGGCCACCCCCTCCCGTAGGCATTCGTCAATTAACTCACGGCCCTCGGTCCCCACCAGCTGCGGAGCAACTGACCACGGCGGCGGTCAGATCTGCAAAGCAGCAGAGAGTGCTAGGAATCTCTGCATACGGACAGGCCACCATTGGAACTTAAACTTGGCAACGTTTAACGTTAGAAACGTTATCTAGTGAGGGAAGTCTAGCTGTTTTATTCGATGAGCTAGAAGGCATTAAATGGGATATAATAGGGCTGAGTGAGGTTAGGAGGACAGATGAGGCCTATACTGTGCTACAGAATGGGTACGTCATTTGCTATCGGGGCTTGGCAGACAGAAGAGAACTGGGAGTAGGGTTCCTAATTCACAGAAACATAGCTGGCAACATAGAGGATTACTATAGCATTAATGAAAGGGTGCTAGGCATTGTAATTAAACTGAATAAAAGATACAAAATGAAGGTAGTACAGGCTTACGCGCCTACATCCAGCCATGATGACGCTTCAGTTGAAAGCTTCTATGAAGACGTGGAATTGGCAATGAGTAAGGTAAAAACACAGTATACTATAGTAATGGGCGACTTTAATGCAAAGGTAGGGAAGAAGCAGGCTGGAGACCAGGCAGTAGGAGATTATGGCATCGGCACTAGAAACGCCAGAGGAGAGCTACTAGTAGAATTCGCAGAACGCAATAATCTGCGTATTTTGAGAACCTTCTACCGAAAACGAGAAAACCGCAAGTGGACATGGAGGAGCCCTAATGGCGTAAATAAGAACGAAATAGACTTTATAATGACTGCACACCCAGGAGTCGTGCAGGATGTGGAAGTGGTTGGCAAGGTAAGATGCAGTGACCATAGAATGGTACGGGCTCGAATCCGCCTAGACTTGAAGAAGGAACGACAGAAACTGATACGCAAGAAGCCAATCAATGAGCTAGCATTGAGAGGGAAAGTACAGGAATTCAGAGTGTCACTGCAGAACAGGTACTCTGCTCTTAGCGAGGAAACCAACCTTAGCGTAGATACAATGAATGATAATCTGACGAGTATCATCACGGAGTGTGGAGCGGAAGTTGGAGGCACGGTAGCTAGACAGGACACCGGCAAGCTTTCCAAGGAAACGAAGAACCTAACTAAGAAGCGTCAAATCATGAAAGTGTCAAGTACAACAGACAAAATAGAACTGGCAGAGCTTTCGAAGTTGATTAATAGACGTAAAGTATGCGATGTAAGAAGGTATAACATGGAGAGAATTGAGCACGCTCTGAAAAACGGAGGAAGCGTCAAAGCAGTGAAGAGAAAACTTGGGATAGGCAAAAGGCGGATGTATGCACTAAGGGACAAAAAAGGCAAAATAACCACCAATATGGATAGGATAGTTTAAAATAGCGGAGGAGATTTACAGAGATCTGTACAGTAGCTGAGACAACCACGACCTTAATACTATAAGAACTAGCATTAACCCAGACGACACCCCACCGGTAATGATAGAAGAAGTCAGAAAAGCTTTGGAGAGCATTCACAGAGGCAAAGCTGCTGGTGAGGATCGGGTAACATCAGATCTGCTGAAAGATGGAGGACAGATTGTGTTTAGAAAAACTAGCCACTCTATTTACGAGGTGTCTCCTGACGGGAAAAGTACCAGAGTCTTGGAAGAACGCTAACATCATCTTAATACATAAGAAAGGAGATGACAAGGACTTGAAGAATTACAGGTCGATCAGCTTGCTCTCTGTAGTATACAAGCTATTTACAAAGGTAATTGCTAGCAGAGTAAAGAAAACATTAGAATTCAATCAACCAAAGGAACAAGCAGGATTTAGAACAGGCTACTCAACAATTGATCACATTCATACTATCAATCAGGTAGTAGAGAAATGCTCAGAGTATAACCAACCACTATACATAGCCTTCATAGATTACGAGAAGGCGTTTGATTCGGTAGAAATATCAGCCGTCATGCAGACACTGCGGAATCAGGGCGTAGATGAAATATATATAAACATTCTGGAAGAAATCTACAGGGGATCAACTGCTACCATAGTGCTTCATAAAGAAAGCAACAGAATACCAATAAAGAAGGGTGTAAGGCAGGGGGACACAATCTCCCCAATGCTATTCACTGCGTGCTTACAGGGCGTTTTCAGAAGCCTAGAATGGGAACAGTTAGGGATAAGAGTTAATGGAGAGTACCTCAGTAACCTGCGCTTCGCCGATGACATTGCATTGCTGAGTAACTTAGGGGACGAATTGCAACTCATGATTACGGAGTTAGACAAGGAGAGCAGAAAGGTGGGTCTTAAAATTAATCTGCAGAAAACGAAAGTAATGTACAACAACCTCGGAGAGGAGCAGCGCTTTGCGATAGGTAATAGTGCACTTGAAGTTGTAAAAGACTATGTCTACGTAGGGCAGGTAATAACCGCAGAGCCTAACCACGAAATTGAAGTAACTAGAAGAATGAGAATGGGGTGAAGCACATTCGGCAGGCACTCTCAAATTATGACAAGTAGATTGCCACTGTCCCTCAAGAGGAAGGTATATAACAGCTGTATCTTGCCGATACTTAGCTACGGAGCAGAAACCTGGAGACTCACAAACAGGGTTCAACTTAAATTGAGGACGACGCAGCGAGCAATGGAAAGAAAAATGGTAAGTGTAACCTTAAGAGACAAGAAGAGAGCAGAGTGGATTAGGGGACAAACGGGAGTTAAGGATATCATAGCTGCAATAAAGAAGAGGAAATGAACATGGGCCGGGCATGTAGCACGTAGACATGATAACCGCTGGTCATTAAGGGTCACCAACTGGATTCCCAGAGAAGGGAAGCGGGGTAGGGGGAGACAGAAGGTTAGGTGGGGCAGATGAGATTAAGAAGTTTGCGGGTATAAATTGGCAACAGCAAGCACAGGACCGGGTTAACTGGCGGAACATGGGAGAGGCCTTTGTCCTGCAGTGGACGTAGACAGGCTGACGATGATGATGATGATGATGACCACACAAGATTACACGAAGTTCATAATAAGTCCTCGAGTATGGAAATCAATTTTGTATGTTTTAAAGCAATGCGATTTTTCTAAAATATTAGCGAGGGTCACGTTTCCACTAATTTGACGCTTTAAGACTTATTGTCTACATCATTGGTTAGTTTCTGGGTCATAATTCTCTCTCGTGCTACCTAACCACCGCTGATACAATAAGAGCGTCTCACATTTGCCGTATTGGTTTGAAGCAACGTTGGTCAACACTTCAAGGTTTTCACAAAGCAGAGACATATTTAAATAAACTGTAGTCCAGAACCTCTGCAGCTCAACTGCTAACAAACTAGATGCGTTGTTTCTAAGTTGAAGGTTTGAACCAACGTAATTATGTATATTTAATAAGTGCAATATTAAACTTTCACAATATTTCAATGTATCTACTCCGAAACACTTTCACATGCTTATTACAGTTAAGTCCCATGCATTATTTTCATCTCCGCTTGTACATGGACAAAATTTCACAGACGTCCTCGTATTTTCTGACGACGATTGCTATGTGATCTACGCTGTTGGCGCAGACGGAACTGAGGGAGGTACGTAATTTCAGTAACTTCCATTCCCACCAGAAATTGAAACACAGCGCTCTCATGAAGGTATCGCGCAATTTTCCTGAAGATTCACTTCGAGTGTTTGAAAAATTAAGTCAATAGATAACTCGATGACCGGCCTTCTATCTGTTTTTCTCTTTGAATAGTACAAAGTACTGTACACGCGAGTTTCTTATTTGCGACAAACGCAGATGATTGATCATCTTATTCATCATTTCGTGCACGGGTTTTATATGGCATCTAAAACAGGTGCACTTAAATATGGTTGATGTAACTCCTTTAGTGTGATGTAAAGCTTTGTCTAATATTTATCCGTAGACTGGTACGAACAATGACAATCACGCAAATTTTTCTACAGCGAAAGCTGTTGGCTTGTACTAAATAACGTAATATAAGCTCTGCGAGCAAACATGATCTAAATTTTGTTCATTCTTTTCCGGGTGCTACTTTAGACATCGTTCTAAAAACACTAGCCGTGTATATAAAAAAAACTTCCTTTGCTGAATAAAGCTCTTAGCCTAATCTGCCAAAACTGCAGTCTCCATTCCGGTTGTCACAACCGGGACATCAAAATAACAATATTTTTTCGAAGAACTTAGAAAAACTTATTTAAAGAACAAAAATAGGTGCATTCATTCCGCTAATGATTGTGTAATATTGCAACATTTATGCGTGCGTATAAAAGTTGTTACTGACAATTTCCTCCCTAAACAGTTAGCACCGAAAAGTTCGTGTAGGTAACACGCCTATCGCTATATATTTGGCGCCAAACGTTTATCGTGCCTGCTTCATAAAGTGGTGGCATATTACACTCATGAAAATATGGGTGACCCCAAAAATTGGTGATGAACAGAACATCAGTATGAATAAATGGCATAAATTGGAAACATAGACTTTGGATTTAGTGCTACCAGCCAAAGACGTACAACAATCGGAATGACTGTACAAATTAGCGTAAACAGAATGAACACATTGCGTCTTGTGCATACCTGGTTTTTGTAAGGCGTGTTTTGTGAGATCGGAAGTGTCATTTTGCGTATGAGGTCTTGTACGCAAAGAAATATTAGTTGCTCTGCTTCACAAATTGCGCATTATATCCTAAGACGATGAATCGCTAAATATGTTTGAGCTTTTATCACTGTGTATGCTATAAAGCTATGAATACCTGATAAGGTAAAACCAAAACGATACACAGATTACTTTTTTCAATTGTTTCATAACCATGCATTGTTACACGTCTTGAATACGTCAGTTTTCAGCTTAAGAATTACGTTTGTCGTATTCCGTGAGAATAATATATACCTTGTATTCTATTCTAGGGTACGAAATATGGGCAAAAGACTCTGACAATGTTCCAACAAGTTGTTTGGAGTAGCTCAATGAGTATGCTGCCGGTCTACTGGTACGGGACGTCTTCACAAGTGATTGCTTTCCAGACATGGAAGACTAACTTGGGAGTATCGTGCATCTAACATCAAACTGTAGTATTGCCATCTCATGTCTCCATATTTGCTGCAGTGCGTTCGACGACATCTGCAACCTAGGTTTCTTGTGCTAGGCATTTTCTAGTCACTACCGCCACCTATCAGGACTACTTAGAAATAAATTGTTCTGTAGGCGGAACACAGCGTTCAATTTTTATTTATCAGATGTTTTCGCGTCTTAACACACGCCGTACGTGCCCTAAATATCTCGAATACACGCTGTGAAAGTGAATAGTGTGTTGAATTTGAAGTAATAAGAAAACTTCAACCAGGACATATTTTGATTGAAGTTGGCCACAACGAAACTGCGTGTCGATCCAATACATCGCCGGCGTCCTCGAAGCGATAGGCCCCATACCGAGCATTGCCGGGTTCGGCTTCAACCACAAGCAATGACCCATCATGGGCCCCCTCATATTTAGGCCCGAAAATTGCGCACCTGTGGAAACTGCTGTAGTCGTGAGCCGAATAACGTGCGCAGATTGCCCCTCTTCTTACATTAGGGTAAGAAATAATTAGCATGCAAGGTTACGGCATCTCTATTGAAGAAAACATCCACCATAGAAATGGTGGATTCCACGATCCACCATATTTGTGGCTTATGGCGTTGGAAATGTTTGTGGCACTTGGTGTATGGTGGAGCGGATGTTGAATGGCGTTGGAAATGTTGGTGGTACGGCGAAGCAGCGTCAAAACCACCGTGACGAGGTGCCACTAAAGAAATAATAAAAATAACTGTATGAAAAACAATGTAGAATGCACCCGTAAAAAATGGTGCGACAGAGCAGAATCGAACCTGCCACCTCCGAATATTGAACTGAGCACACTAGCCACTGCGCCACGCCGGCAGATGGAGTCGGGGGTGTTAAACAAGTAGTCAACTCACAAGGTTACTGTTTAAGTTCAGTTCTGTTTGTCGTTTATTCGGAAGGGACGGGATCTGCACCTGCTACTAATTTTTGCACATTTGATAAACAGGAAAAAAACTGCTGCCTGTAACAATTGCCACTGCGATAATGGCAACAGCGCAATGTTTTTGTTATAATTTACAACTGCAAGCAAAAAAACAACTCAGCGGACAAAGGAGCAGGTAGAGAATATTATCCTTCTCTCGCTCCTTCCAAAGGGTGATATCAGGTAAGGCTTTATGACGCTTCTATGCTCATTTGATAGATACGCCCACACAATTGATTGTGATGTTTTTTGCGCAACGCACAGCGCAGTCGTGTCAGCCCACCGCTGTTGCTCTGTCGCTAGGAACAACTACATAACGGCTTGGCCAAAACGAATGCAGTGCGCCAGAAACATTAAGCTATCATATTCGATCAGTAAACATACGAACTGACGTGTCTATGTTCTCCCATAAGAGCCAGTTAATTGCCGGCGATTGCGACTGGCGGCTGTCGGTGAGTGGAGCCGTAACTATGGTGGAAGTGCTGCAAGCGCGTCACATCGACGTTTGTCGCTTCTTGTTCGGACACCGTACACAATAAAAAACGCCTAATTTACATTACATGATGCCGTTGCTGTGCTTCAGTCTCATTTTTTGTCAAAATTGTGTATTCTGAAACCCAGAACCACCCATATCACTTGTACGGTGTCGGTCGGTATGACTAAACTTTGGTAGAAATTGTGGTGGAAGAACAGAATGGTGATCGAAAGTCAAATTTGCTGGGGCTAATCTTGACGCTTGTCGAAAGTGAAAGTTTATGCATATTCGCACGCACTTTGTTAACCTAAAAGTACGGCTCAAACAATAGTGTGCAAGAATTACCAGAGTTGCGTTTCTAGCGTGGCGACATCAAGTGACTGCTTTGCTCTGCTCTAACATTGAAAGAGGCAATTCTGAACTGAAGCCCATTTGCTTGTCGACAACTGCACGCCGAAGTGAAACATTTATTGTCATGTTCACGGTTACAACTCTAGTCTTCTAGACAACACAACAAGAAACACATCGTGGACGCCAAACTGATGTGAGTACGTGCGCGGAATGTACACATATTCGCGGCCGCATATTCTATGCTCCTCAAAAATGGAAGCATCACTGAAAACACAGGAATAAAAAGAAACGTACTAGAAAGCGTAATGAGCAGTGTTGGTTTTTTTATCACAAACATATATCTATTCGCATTGAAGAATGAAACTCTACAAATAAGTGATTTCAAATACTATCATGTGCTTTTCATCACGCCACCATAATCCACCAAGCTTCCATCATGCCACCGTCATCCACCTTGTTCACGCAGCCTTCCACCAAACACGTTTTGCCTCGCCGCCATGAGCCGGCATTTTTCACCGTCACCACCCATAGCTCGCCACCACCACCACCACCACCTACCACCAACTTTTCCACTTTAGCCGTCAGCAGCCTGCAATTTTCACACCGTCGCCTCTATTGGCTCGCCACCATCACCATCATCTGCCATCATTTTTTCCACTCTTGCCGTCAACAGCCATTATGCCCACTACAGTTTCCACCATATCCACTAATATTTACACCATATCCACTATTCTTTCCACCATATCGACCAACAATTCCAGCATCCACCAACTCACGATTTTCAATAGGGATCACAAGAACAACATTTGGCAGTAGAAACACGAAGCGAGAGCAGTATCAGAACACTGCTAGTGGTTTTACTACCACCGCCAGCCCGACGACCCGGTGATTCTGGTAAATGAAAGGAACCCTCACCGGCTAATCTACGTCGAATACTGGTGCATTCAGCAGACGTCAGAGAACATCAAACTGCTCCTCGAGGACGTTCACCTACCTCTACTACCAGAGCGTAGACGGGTCACGGCGATTATCTCATTCATGGCAATGAACAATGTACCCTGTACACAGAAATAGGCCGAGATGGGAGTAAATAACATTGTACTCTAGTTTTAAAAAAACTCAACATGGAGGGAGTAAAAAATTTAGTGACCATCAGTAGGGGTTTTTGCATTTGCATGGTGCCAAGAGGTTTTTATTTGCATTCATCAGGGAACTTTTTAAGGCCAGAATGTGAGTAAAGTATTTACACTAACCAAGAAAAAAATTACGTCAGCAGCCGTACTATGTGCAAGCGTAACTCTAATTGCATTACATTCAGAGCATACAATGATTACCATACACAAACATGCTTACAACATTCATGTATTATTACAACACTCTCACTCCCCACAGCTTGCCACCCGCGCTCCACACGTACAATTCAATCACCGGGTATATAAAGGCACCAAATTCTGACCTTCTATGTAGTTCTAGGAACCCTTTTTTGGCTAATAATTAAGCATTACACACGCACGGCGAAGGTATAAAGTTGCAGTGCCCTAATATAAGCACATCAACACACACGCCTTTTATCCTAAGTCTACGTAATATTCAATATTTTATTATTAGTAGCGAAAAATGTTTATTAGTAGGCGCTCGGTCATACGTGCTGAATTTGCATTAGCAGTACTGCTTGTAAATCTGTAAAATGCAATGAATCATACGCAAAGCCCGCGTGGCCTTGAATGAACACATCAACGAGGCTCATTCAGCAACTCCAGCGATGAACAGAGGTAGACTACCGCTACCGCGTTCGACGACTACGCCTCACTCACGAGTACGGCACGGTGATTCTCGAATGACACCTGGCGATCACAAAATGCTTGCTGGTGTGCAGTTTACGCCTCGTTATTTTTTCCATGCACAGAAATAGGTGTCCGCTATCCACCCAGTTTAAGTTACGGAGCGATAGACTTAAACATAATAGATGGTTCGCAGTCGCTGTTCCCGTTTCTCGCATGCATTGAATGGGCATGCATGCATGCCGTACGCTGTTTCTGTGTGTCTCCGCCTCTTTCGGCGCTCACCTTCGAGTTAGTCATTTGACAGCTGTGGTCGCAAGGCGCAGAAGACTTATTCATCCCAGCAGCCTTTATTTTTTGTAAAACACATTGATAGCCCCGCTGGTAGTCGGTGCTAACTAGCTCGTAGAACTCGCCACGGCGGCCGAAGCGCAGTGCGACCTCGATACGATGCCGGCTTGATACCAATGGCATAGCGAGGCCTTCTTACCACTTAGATATTGCAGCCGGTGAAATACCAGTGACACTCCGAGAAGTCACCATCGGCGGGGACGGGGCGAGCGCGTCACTGGCGAAACTCTCACACCGGTTGCCAGCCAGCCTGTCGTGGTCGAGCGAAGCCTACTTCAAACCGCTTTGAAGTTTTACGGTGCAACCGCTGACGATCGTACTCCACCTCGTTCGGCGTTCGTCTTGTAGTTAGTCATTTGACAGCTGCGGTCGCAAGGTGCAGAAGACTGTTATTCAGCCCCGAAGCCTTTATTTTTTGTGAAGCACATTTTTTGCCTCGCCGGTGGTCGGTGCTAGCTCGTAGCGCTTGCCACGGCGGCTGGCGCGCAGTGCGAGGTCGATATCACGCCGGCTTGATACCGATGGCATAGCGAGACCTTCCTACCGCTTGGATGTTTCAGCCGGTGCAATACTGGTGACACTTTGAGAATCCACCATCGGTGAAGACGGGGTAAGTGCGTCGCCGGCGCAACTCCCACACCTGTTGCCGGCCAGCCTGCCGTAGTTGAGCGAAACCTATTTCGGACTGTTTCGAAGTTTTACGCTGAAACTCCAGAAGCAATTGGTGATGATCGTAACAGGCTACTCGCTACGATTAAACTATTCCTCGAAGTATTTGGTAACTCGGCCCTTTGAAGCGCGCCATTCGTGGCGTTTTGTTGAGGAATTGGACCGATGTACAGCGTGATTCAATGGTGCGAATATAATGAAATGTTCACATTAAACACCAACCGGTTGTTGCGATTCTTCGCTGCACTTATAAGTTTGCTGTCTATCGACGGATGCTCATACGGTCAGCCACACAAAGAACTGGTGTTTCGCATTGGCGTGCAAAAAATGCCCGTACACCCGCACAAATATACACACGCGCACGTCACGTCCAGAAGGGGTTTTCAAAACTCCCATAGAGAGTTTGTAAGCACGTGACCTGAAACTACCTGGGGAGTTTAACATGGTCATGTTGTTCATAAACTTTTTCAATGCGCAGGGGGCGTTTTACGACGACATGTACCGAGTTCACTCCATACCAGGGAGTAAATAACTGAGGCAGGGGAGTTTTGTGGGCTCATGTGCCGGAGAAACTCCATCATGGCTAACTTTTGCTTACAGTGATAAGCGCCGCGTATCTTTGGCCCACTCACCCTCAAAAAGCGAGCAGGCCCGGCATGAAAAATGCGGGAATTTTTCATAAAGTATACTTTTCTGGCGGTTTTCATGTTCCTTCTGCTTCTATTTAAAGCAGTCAGACTTGTGCGAAATGTTCAGCTTTGAATTGCTGCATTTGCTCGTGCTATACGACTACTAGTCCATCTGTTTTCAATAACTGTAGTTGCGGCATTAAAGGTAAACTGTTTATTGCTGATTAGAAAGGCGCCAGGTGAATAGGCAATCAACGCTGCCGCACCTCAATTTAGGTGAAACACAACTTGATACATGTTTTATTGTAAGCAGTATCGGCTGGAACACAGGTTTCATGTCTATTCATTGATTATATTTACTTAACTGGTACGAACGAGAGGTATTTCATTGCCAGGCATATATTGACGCTTGGGTTTCAGTCTGTCGAGCACATCTGCTCTGCTGGCTGACGGGTGCCACGAAATCTATTGGTCAGCAACGTAGCTTTCGGGGCGAGCTAATAATAGAAATAGGAAGAAAAAAAGCACTGAAGTTCTACCCTTATTTAAAATACCCACAGTCTTTTCGTCTGAGTGAATAAATAGTACATGCTAGCGTTGTTCTGTTGGTAGCGGTGTACTGGTGCCAGCCTGCTGGTGGCGGCATGCTGGTACTGGTCTTCTGGCAGCAGCCGACTTGTGCCTTTCTGTCGGTAACGGCCTACTGGTGCTGGTCTCTTGGCATTGCATTGGGCGTACTGACCAGCGTAATCCGTCTTCTCATCCACCATCCCACTCGAGCCCTAAGAAATGAATAAAACTGTGATGAACCATACTGTTGCGCTTTTGGAGGGGCTGTTGTAAGGCAATTGCTACTGCAACAAAAGCAGCAAAAGTAAGACATGACACGTTACCTAAAGCGTAAAAAAAGAAGAGCCACAATGTCTCAGCACGCAACAAAGGCACATTGATTGATGTGCTTTTCTTTGCATGTGTCCAAAATTTAGGCACACATGCTTTCTGAAGGGCTTGAATTCTTGGAAGCTTCTACAGCAGGGGTCCCGCTCCTTTACAAATAAATCGAATCTACACAAATCAAAGCGAATCAATAATGCCTTCATTTTTTGTATCGTATTCCTATTGCAAAACCCAGTGCCATTAGTTACCAGCATTCAGTGCCATGACAGATTATGGGTCCAATATTTCGCTGGATACTCAGACGTTGGAGCGGCATATCACAGGGAGGTGCTCAGTACAAAGCGCAAAACACATTTACAGCGGTAGAACTGGGTGCGTAGGCACCATAAATAACTTATTATCTGAAAAAATGATTTAGGCGCACTGGCGCATATGAAAAAGAACAAGACAACCACCTAGATGATCCAAACTCGCTACCTTAAGGTTCCTATCCTCGCTAACTCGTGGTTACTACACCACACCCGAACCCGTTCAGCTGCTAGTAAAGAGCTATTTATCCAATGATCGTCCTGCTCAACTTCATGTTTACAAATCGGCAGTTAACAAAGACGCAATATTCCTTTCCAAATAACAACTGCGTCTTTATTCGGTGCTAATGACCGGCTGCTGGGCACCGACATGTGCATACTGGCAAAAACATAAAGTTTGTTGAGGAATCCACACCCTAATTCTGAAAAAAATATGAAATAGACTGTAGGAGCAGCCGCATATTGCCAGCTGTTAGTGCATATTTTTTTGATAGCCGTTTCTCACTCTTGCGACTGGTCAAAATATACAGAGTTGTTATGATACATATGTGCGTCTGATGTCTGATACATATGTGCGTAAACGATTGAGTATTAAGTGTGTTCTTTCGCAAAGGCGATAAGACAGAATACAGCGGGCGTGCCAGTGTACCTAATTGCAGTTATATCGACACTTACAACTACCCGCAGGGGTGTCTGTGCAAGCAGGCGCTTGGTGTGTAGCAACACCATGGACGCATATTAACGGAGGTTTAGACCTCTCCCACGCCTAGCCGTGCGTGGGTTTGCCGTGTCCGGGGAAAAATGGATCCTGGGGGTTGAGCCGACGCCGCCTGATTGAACCGTTCACGTCCCCCGGCAGAGGCAACACATCACTTTGGCCCCGTCTTAACGTAAACGGCACCCCTGGGCTGACCCACCAAAACGAATCCAGCAGTCACCTTTTTCTATCTCTATCTTCTATAATCTTTGACTTTTTCCTCTTTCAGTTTTCCCTATCATCTCCTTATTTCTGTTTAGTTCATCGATCTAGAGTATGTGCCCTCGCTTGGTCACAAAATAATGAGTTATAGTGCCTTTGCACAGCTGGCGCTGGCATGCCTTTTTGAAATTGTGCTGCTGCGTCCCCGTGTTGGGCTTCGTGGAGGGCGGCTGGCATGGCTGCTGAATTTATATCGAGTTATGTCCTCTTTTCTATTCTCCAAACTGTCTGATCGCCCTCCCTCTAAGAGGGGGCGCACTGAAGGAACGCTGAATGTCTTCTAAAACACAAACAAATCTTACCGTGCTTACATATGATTCACATTGAAGCACAAAAGAACGTAAGAACAATCTCTTTAATATTTGTATCGAAATTTCCTCACCAATACCGTTGGTACAGGCTATCAGGCTATAAGCAAGACCAGTGGCGACCTTCTTCTCGAAGTACAAAGCAAGGCCCAGTACGAAAATCTCTCAAAACCCGCCTCTTTCGGAACCACACCTGTATCTGTCACACCACACCGTTTCCTGAATTTTTCTTGAGGTGTAGTGTCTGATCAAAACCTAATCGACCTGACAGAGAGTGAGCTACTTGATGGCTGGAAAGAAGCAGCACGTAGCGTGTGTTCAGGGAAGCCATGACAACAAAGAAACACCGACAAAGCACGTTATTCTTACATTCTGCACAAGCACACTTCTAGAATACGTCGAAACAGGCGCTTTGAAGTTAAAGCTGCCACCCTACATCACAAACCGCCGACGTTGTTTTAAGTGTCAATGTTTCGGCCACGGCTAGTAGAGCTGCCGCCGCCGTCAAACCTGTGCAAAGACTACTTCGCACGAACACGCTACAGGCAACTGTGAAGCAGAAACTCTCAGAGCGCAAACTGTTGCCGTAGACACCCCGCTTGCTCCCACACAGTTCCTACATGGAAAGACGAAACAGAAATACTTACACTCAATGTAAAAGAAAACACCTCATGGAGGTGGGCACGCAAGCGTCTACCTTTGCAGCGTAGTTCGTTCATGGAGGTGGCACAAAAGGGGGCAGTGCCACAAAATTGCGCGGCACCCTCACGTGCCACCACAAAGTCGATGCGCAACCGCACCATTCACCCCCTCAGCGAAGGTAGCACAGGTTCTTCCGCCAACAAAAAGCCTTCGGGGCTTCCGGACCTCAAGCTCCAGGGTCTTTTATCTCGACGGATAGCCCTACAACTTCCATGCCCGCATGCGTGAACCATGAGCGGGCATCCAGCACCTCATCCGAGGTGTAGGCACAACAGCAAGTCCAACGGTGTTTTCAGTGCCGAAGAATAGGCGTGGATCTTTGGAGTGCGCAAGAGAGCCAAAAACCATCCTCATGGGGCATGATAAAGGCTTCTGACATAACACAATACTTCTTTTCTACACACAGCACTTTTTTACACTCATAATGGATATACAAGCAATACATTGAAACGTCAGAGGACTGCTCAGAAACCTCGACAATATGTAGGAACTCTTACAGAAACATTTCCCAAAAGTGTTGTGTGCACAAGAGACGCACCTAAATTCCAGGAACACTAATTTTCTACGACAATATGTGATATTCAGAGACGACTGCAAGGACGCTGAAGTGTCATCTGGTGGTTTGGCCATTATAGTTCAACAGGGTGTAGCATGTACACATCTACCACTACGAACATCCCTTGGGGCAGTGGCTGTTCGAGCAGTTCTTTTAAACAAGCTTGTCACCATCTGCTCTCCTTAAATACCTCCTCAGTACCGCCTCGAAAAACACAAGTTCAAGTCTCTGATAGATGAACTACCGGAACCTTATGTTGACCTTAGGAACTTTAATGTGCATACTGGTCTATAAAACGACTCTCGCTACGAAACACGAGGTCGCCTAATCGAACAGTTCATCTTTCCTTCGCGTGCGTGCCTGGTGAAGAGAAAGGAACCAACATATATTAGCCTCGCCAACAAAACCTACTCATGCATAGATCTCAGCATTTTTTCCCTATCGCTTGTACCCCTGCTTCAATAAAAAGTGCTTAACTATCCTTTTGGAAGTGACCACTTTTCGATTATTCTCAGTTAACCAATACACAAAGGTCATCCACAATGTTCCAGATGGCAGACAGACAAAGCGGACTTGGAGTACTTCAGAGAAGCTACTCGCTTAGGTTGGTCGAACATATGCCAATTAAGAGTAGGTGCAGTTGTACTTTTTCACAACGCTTTGTATTGATGCTGCAACCAGGTTTATCCCACCTACTGGATGGTCCACCAGGCGACGGGTCTCTTGTTATAACAGTGAGTGTCCAGATACATGTAGAAAGTAAAATAAAGCATGGAAGCTGCTCTATGACTCTCTGACAGCGGAGAATCTTAACATTTTTTTAGAACCTTAAAAAAAAATCAGAACGTAGTCTCAAGGCAGCAGGACGCGTAGGCAGGCCAGAAGTAAAAGTTGGCACAACATTATATCAGGCACCAATTCATATACATGGCCGGCCAATGTCTGAATTATGGTAAGAAGAAAAGGAGGAAGACAAGAACATTAACTTCCTCTCGTAAACACACAACATGACAGCTTGTAAAATCAAACTACCTCGGCGCACACTTCGAACAAGTGTCCAGCTCGTCACGCTATAGTGAAGCCTTCCAAATACACCACATGAATATAAAAGCAGAAACTATAACACAAATGCACAATACACGAAGCATACAACGACGCTTTCGTCTTGGCTGAGCTCCAGACATTACTTAACTCCTGCAGTGTTCACGTCCCAGGTTCTAATCGAGTGGTGTCCGATATGTTAAAAAACCTGCCAATCGAAACACAAAAACATTGAATGCTTGTAAAAAGCTACACGGTTTTCTAGTTCTATCCCTGATTCCTGGAAAGAGGCTATCAATATTTCCCTCCTCAGATTCGAGTTATAGATCTATTGCCTTTACAAGCTGCTTGTGCAAACTCTTCGAAAAAGTGATAAACTGCCGACTTGTACATTTTTTGTGAACAAAAAAATTTGCTCCTACCAATGCAGTGCGCATTTTGAGAGGGTAGATCCACCACCGAGCATATTGTTCGAATTGAAGAACAGATCAAAGACTCTTTCGTCCATAAACAATATTTTCACTGTGTGTCCCTCGATATTGGAAACGCCTACAATACAACATGGCGCTTTGGAATATTAAGAGACCTCTCCACTTTGCGTGCGTGGCAGAATGTTTATCGTAACTAAAAGTTACTTGTCATATCGGATATTCCGTGTCCTAGTGGGCAGTGTTCTCTCTCAAGTATTTGTCCAAGAAACAGGATTGCCACAAGGTGGTGTACTTAGCTGAACACTTTTTATTATTAAGATTATTTCTTTGCGCTTGTTCATCTCACTCAAGGAGTTTTACTGTACAAATGTTGGTGATGTTACTTGGTTTTCAGTCTTCTAATCTCGCCTTGAGTGAGCGGCAGGTTCACGTTGGTTTGAAGAAAGTCTCCAATTGGGAAGAGGACAACTGGTTACAACTGATTGCGAAGAAAGCAAGTTTCTTTTTTTCTCCTGGAAGACAGGCATTCCTTCTGAACTCGGTGTTCAACTGCATGGGCAACGTCTCTCCGTTATTACCGAACACAAATTCTTAGGCCTAATCATAGACATCAACCAAACCTTCACACCACACATCAAGTGTCAAAAGACAAGTGCATAAAAGGTATGAATGTTCTAAAAGTTTTGGCACGCACTACGTGGTGAAGTGGCATGAAGTGTCTGATCATTTTGTACACGAGCCTCATACCTACTCGCCTAGGTTATGGGCGATTGCATATAAGTCTGCGACACCTACTGCCTTTGAAAGGCTTGACCCTGTTCATGATTCATGCATCCGCCTCTCTACGGGTGCTTTGCGCACTACCCCGTGGAGGGCCTGTACGTGGAGTCGAACGAATGGTCGCTCCACCTACAGAGATGTTACGTGTCTTTTAAATAGTATCTTAAAGTGACGACATACAAGTAACATCCTTCACATTCTGAAATAAATGACATGTCAATCCTTGCTGTGTTTGAGAAACGAACCTCCATGAGACAGCTGCACTCACTCTGATTGAGAGGCCTAGCGAAGGAAGCCGGTGTACCAGTGAACACAGTTTGGTGCCTGGCGCAGTATGCCTGCAACCGTGACAGCGGCAGGCAGTAGATTGTGACCTCTCTTTCTTGGAGGTTACGGAAGACGCACTAATTGCACATATTCAGACATACTTTGTAGAACTGGAACAGAAATACACAAATCCTGAGTTCTTTGCGGATGCGACTAAAACCAACATTTCTGACTCGACGCAGCCGTTGGCCCATCCGTTTCTGAGGCAGGCGTTCTGCACCCTGATACAAGCATTTTCACTGACCAAGTTTTTGCGATATGTGCGGCTGTAAACAAAATAAACAAACAAAACTACAGAAATCAATAATATAAACAGATTCCCTAAGCGTATGAAAACTTTTAAAAAAGCACAAAACATTGTTCTTGTCTCGCTTTATCGCTTTTATGAACAGCCTACTCAACCAAACAACACGTCGTAGTCTGCTGGGTGCCAAGACAGCGCGAAATACTAGGCGACGTTCTGGTAGACAAGCTAGCTGGATCCGCCAACAAAACCACTACCAATACATTTCTACCAAGTCCTGCACTCGACTTAAAACCTTTTATAAAATGAAAGCTCAATGGTTATCAATAGAGCGCATGGGGACACACACAGGTAACAAATTGCATGTCATCAATCCGCAACTTGGTCATTGGCAACCAGCATGAAAAGCACACCACACAGAAGTGATACTTACACGGTGAAGAACAGGACTTACATACAAAACACATTCATTTCTTTTGTCTGGGAGCAATCTACCTTTGTGTGACAGAGGTGGAGAACCACTCATCGTCCCTGCAGGGGCGTCCGTTTACGCAGGCGATCGTGTGTAGTGGCACTATGGACCCAAGCTAACGGGTGGGTTGAGACTCCTTCCCTCTCCTAGCCACGCGCGGCTGAGCTGTGTCCGTGGAAAAGAGCATCCTGGAGGTTGAGACAATGCTGAATTATTGGACCTTCAAGGCCCCCCGGTGAAGGAAACACGCCTCTTTTTCCCCGGCTTCACGTAGACGGCAACCCTGGCCTGACCCACGTAAGGAAAATTGGCAGTCGCCTTTTTCTATCTCTCTCTCCCTACATATTCGTCTTTATCTCTCACCTTTTATCTCTCCTGTCTTCTACTCTCTTCGGTTTACTTCCAAACTTCCTTGCAGATAGGGTTAATCTTTTCAAATAGCCTAAATTATTCTAGGCGCATTGGTTTATAGTAGCGTTGTACGTGTGGCGTAAGCAGATTTTAGCATCCGCAAAAATTTTAGCATTCCCTTCGTTTTTCTCCTGTTAAGAGATCGTACGGCCTGACCGCGCGTACGCACCAAAGACTGTTTTTTTCAACCGATCAATTAAAATTTTTTGATGCGGAGCATCTAATACTCGAGGCTTGTAGTGCGGCGCCGTCCGCAAGCTTCCTCCTCCTTCTTCCACCATCTGTACATCCCTTCCTCCTCTACACACCACGCGCGCTTCACTCCTCCACCATCTGTGCACCCTTCCTCCTCTACACACCGCGTGCGCTTCTCCTCTTCACGAACATTCGCTAGCTGTATAATGTAGCGCGCATGCGCCGTCACGCTTCGAGAACATCGGGAGCTGACGCGCGCGCATGCGCCGTCACGCTTCGAGAACATCGGCAGCTGACGCGCGCGCATGCGCCGTTGCGCTTCTTCCCCTTCTCGAACATTCGACAGCTGACAGTGCATGCGCCGTCGCGCTGTATATATACTCAAGGTCGGCGCTCGCTCGCTCAGTTGCCGCTCGTCGGTTGGTTTGTACGACGCGTCGACGTCCAAGGTCGCGGTGAAATGAATTCCAACGAATCCACAAACACAATGATCGACGTCCCTTCGACCAGTGCCGCCCTTTCGCATACGTGTGTACGTGTTCACTCATTTAACACACCCTCCTACAACCACGTTAACCAATTTAGCCATCGACCCAAGTAAGTCGCACTTTAACACCCCGTTAACCAATTATATGCTCCGCATCCTCCTCAGTGTTCCCCCGTGGGAAGCTGCGGGCAATTTTTTTTCCTATTTCAAGTTGTTGATAGGGAGAAAAGTGGCAAGCAAGCCAGAACTGTCTCCCTCTTTGTAGTATCCAGGTGTCTTACAGAAGCCTTGGGACCGGGTACAAAGTTACCGAAATTTCCAGCGGAGACTTCCTCTTCAATGTTCGAGAAAAAGAACAGTTTGAGAAGCTATCTTTCAACTTTTGGTGACACTCACATCACTGTAACACCACGCAGATCAATAAACACAACTCGCGGAGTGGTATCTGACACTGATTTGCTTGGACTGACCGAAGCGTAACTTCTGGAGGGCTGCAAGAGTCAGAATGTGACCAATCTACAGAGAATTATCTACAGAAGAGACATCAAGCAAACATTAATTACGCACCTTATACTCACTTTCGCCTCCAGTAGTTGGCCAGAAACTAAACAATCTGGGTACACAAAGACATCGATCAGACCATATATTACGGAACGCACGTCGTTCTTTTAAACGTCAAAGATATGGCCACGAGTCACAAAGTTGTCGTGGTCACCAAACGTGCGCACAATGTGGAGCGTCAGGCCACAATTTTGACAACTACAAAGAACCGTCATAATCTGTGAACTGTGGCGAAAATTGTGCCGCATACTCAAGGCCTTGTTTATTTTGGTAAAAAGAAAAAGACATAATCACATTGGATATTAAAGAAATCATCACATTCAAAGAAACAAAAAGAGCGCCGCTAATTTATGGCCCCACATGTGCAGATGTAGCATGTCAGGGGGCAACGCCGTACCAGCTCTCACCACTACTCCAGCCAGCGCAGAGCAAGCAGTCGACCATGGCGCCTGCCTCCAAGGCGAAAGCTGTTTTGTCTACACCGCCTCCTAGCGAGTCGTGATAGGAGACTTCAGGGTCTTCTGGTCTCAAGGCTTCACCTGACCAGGCGAGGCCTAAAATCCAAAACATTAGCTCGCACGTTAGGTTATCCAGTGCCTCCGAGGAGGCAATGTATACAACGGTATCATTGGTGCCGAAAGAGCGGCGTGGCTCCTTGAAGCGCGCCATGAAAAACAAAAAAGCCAATAACGCACCGTACGACCATTCTGCCACCTGATTTAACAAGGTCACTCCAACACAGGTTACTATCTTGACATCGCTTATTATTATGCAGACATAAATATTACAGTGGAACATCCGAGGTATTCTTCGATACCTTGATGACTTACAAGAACTCCTCGATGAAAACAATCCTAGAGTGCTGTGTGTACATGAGACACGCTGAAAATGCACACAAGCTTTTTACGTAACTACGGACCCTTCCGAAAGGATAGAGATGATCCAAGCCGCCTTCCGGTAGCTGTTATAGTTAGTCAATAGATGGCATGTACACAATTACCCCTTCAAACTTCCCTCGAGGTGGTAACTGTCCAAGTGGTCATTCTAAACAAACTCGTCACTGTCTGGTCTTTGTGAATATTTCCGTACCATCGTCTTGAAAAACTTGAATTCCAGTCTTTGATAGACAAACTACCTGAAAATTATCGGGACGCACATAGCGGTCTATGGGGAGATTCTCGCTGTGATGCACAAGGTAGTCTCATCGAACAGTTTCTCTTCTCTACTGGTGCATGTCTGTTAATTATGAAGTAACCAATGAACTATAACATTGCTAAAAACATACTCGTCTATAGACCTCCGTACTGTATCTCCTTCAATTCTACCTCTACGGAAATGGAGAGTCATAAATAATTCATAAAGAAGTGACCATTTTCCTTTTGCTTAGGCTACACCAACATTATATGAATGGTTAGTAAACAAAGACGACTGGGAACGGTTTCATAACATTACTCACTCTAGTTAGACTGGTATGGGCGGGTTAGGCATAGATGAAGCTGTGCAGTCCTTCACAGCTTTTCTTACTGACGCCGCAGCCAAATGTATCCCACAAACATCTGGACCTCCCGACAAGCGACGCGTGCCATGGAGGAACATTGAATCTCAAAATGCGCGAATGGAGCAGAACAAGTCATTGAGGTTGCTTTCTGAACTGACCGACAACATACAACCTTGACAGCTTTCAAAAATAAAATCTAAAGGCAGGAAAACGCGTTGGCAGACCAGAATGGAATGTTGGCACAAGTGTTTAACAGGGATCAACTCGTATGCACAGGAAGCTAAAGTCTGGAACATGGTTAGCAGTGTAGCAGGAAGACAAGTACACTCAAGTCCACTGGTAAACTCACATGGCGATAGCTGGAAGATCAGGCGATTTTCCTCGGCGCACATTTAGAACGTGTGTCCAGTTGTCAAACTTTACTGACGCCTGCCTAAAACATGAAACAAGAATTGAGAAGCAGAAACTAGAACACAAATGTGCAAGATACGAAGCATACAACCAGGCTTTCGGCTTGGCTGAGCTCAAGACATCAAAAACTCCTGCAGTGTTTCCGCCCTAGGCTCTGATCGAGTGGTGTACGATGTGCTGAAAAACCTGCCATTGAAAACGCAAAAAACCTCACTTTGTACAATGCTATCTAGTTTTCTGGCCTTATCAGTGCTTCCTGCCAAGAGGATACTGTTATTACTATTTTGGAAAAGGGCAAGGACCTTTTTCAAATTCGAGTTATAGGCATACTGCACTTACAAGCTGTTTGTGCAAAATTTTCGAAAAAAATGAAAAACTGCCGACTTGTACACTTCCTTGAAACAAGGAAGTGTACAATGGTTTCTCCCCTTCGATGTCATTTACGCCACCAAACGAGAATGCCACCACTTATGCGAACTAACTATGGGCGTCAGGAACATGAGTATCAAGTACCCCGGCTATTGAAAATTCTTGAACATCATATAGATTTTCATGCACCCCGCTAAAAAAATTTATAGAGAACTTTCTGTTGCATTCCACGATAACTTATCAATAAAGTATATCTCTCTAATTTTTTACGTGTACCGCATATACTGTTCATGCAACAATTTGAAAATTCACAATTTAGTGCGTATAGGTATATATTCTTGGAGTGTCTGTATGATATGTTTGTTTCATGTTTGTTTTCATATCTGTATGATATGTTTGTTTCATGTTTGTTTTCATGATGTCTACCTGTAATGCTTTACTTGCAGTGACAATTATGTACATGCATGTTTTGATTTTTCTGGTTGCTCTATTGTTTGTGTAATCGCATCGCATGCAAACATGTACACGCATGCCGAATGCGCATGGGAGTGGAAGCCTCTGTCAGGCAATACGGCCTTTAGCGCTTACTCCTCTTTCTGTTTCAGAAAGAAATAAAAAAACTTCAAACTTCAAACAATTTGCTCGACCTGTTCCAGTGCGAGTTTTGAGAAGGTAGGTACACCACTGACCACCTTGCTTGTATCGAGGCACAGATCAGAGACACTTTCGTCCACAAGCAATACTTCCCTTTTGTGTTCCTCGAAATCGAAAAAGTTTGTGATACAACATTGCACTTTGGAATATTCAGAGACCTATACCACCTTGGCGTGTGTGGCAGAATGCTTACATTAAAGTTACTTGTCCAATCGGACGTTCCGCGTTCTAGTAGGCAGCGTTCTTTCCCAAAAATTTGTCCAAGAAACAGGCGTGTCACAACGCTGTGTACCTATTTGCACACTTTTTATTATCAAAATGAATTCTTTGAGCTTGTCCGTCCCTCGCAATATGTTTCATTGTACATGTGTCGACGCCGTCGATCTTGGTTTCAAATGCTATGGTCTTTTTGGAGACTGGCAGTATTGTGAATAAATAAATAAATAAATAAATAAATCTGGTCTTGTGGCCATGTGTGAGCAGCAGGTTCAGCTTGGTTTGAACAAAATATAAAATTGGGCAGAAATAACGGGTTCCGACTGAATGCAAACAAGCACGTGAATGTTCTTCTTCAGAAAGAGAGGCATTCATTCGGAACCCGACATTTGGGTGCATGGGCAACGTTTTTTGTTATTACTGAACACGAATTCTTAGGCCTAATCTTGGACGTGAAGCTAACCTCCTCACAAGAAAACAAGTATCTAAAGAACAATTCCATAAAAGCCATCAACGTTCAAAAAATGTTGTAACGCACTATGTGGGGAAGTGATAGGAGGTGTCTGATCAATTTGTATACAGCTCTCATAAATACTCACCTATATTATGGGCAATAGCCTATGAGTCTTCGACATCTACTGCACTTAAAATGCTTGACCCTGTACATCATCTTTTTTACATCCTTATCTGTGAAAAGTTTTTCAATTTCTTAAGGGAGCGCTATGGTGACAGCTTACTATCTATAGATTTCTTTCAGAATGATTATATATCTTTGATTGACGCCCTTACTTTCTGCTGTTTTCATGACACCTGATATCTCGAAAGAATAAAATGCCTCCTGGTAATCTATTATTGAATCGTTCAGTAGTTGGCTGCATTCTCACTATTTCCCCAGTAATGTACATACAATGTGCTGCTGCGACTTTGCGTGACCTGAAGTCCCGGGTGTTGCGCGTTGCTGTTTTACCACTACTTCTTGAGCTCTCGCCTCCGGGATCTTTGCTGTCTACGCATACATAGACAGACGTAAGTCGTGCTCCGTATTCGTAGTAGCAGGTTGTGTTGGAATTGCCGCTTCACCTTTCAGGCGTGAGATCTATTTCAAGATTGTTTTCATTCATTACAAAAGGAGTGTGTGGTCTGTAAAGCACTGATTGGTCATTGTAACCGTGTGGTCTATATTGGAACCTTCCGTGAGCTGCGCCGACTAACGAACATTGCTCAGCGGATTTGTCTAGATTTTAACGGGATTCAAACAAAAAAATAGCGAACGTTAGAAGTAAAGGCAGAAAAATGGCCAAAGCAGAAACTATACTTCCATCTTCTTTATGGTCACCAAGCCCCCCCCCCCCCCCCCCCCCTGAAGCTCCCCTAAAGATGATCTGTCGCACCTGCTTTTTGCGACGTGAGCTTTATTGAAACATTGATTGATGGATTTGTGGTGTTTAACGTCCCAAAACCACCATTTGATTTTGTGAGACTTTGTAGAGGAGGGCTCCGGAAATTTCGACCACCTGGGGTCTTTCACGTGTACCCAAATCTGAGCACACGGGCCTGCAACATTTCCGCCTCCATCGTAAATGCAGCCACCACCGCCGAGCTTTATTGGAACAGGACTTCATGATGTCAACTCTACGCTGTGGCGTTTTTTCTTAGCTGTTGCATACGGTAATAAAAATTATATTCAAGCCTAACTTGTCACATTCGCTTGTTACGCGTATTCAGCCAGAAATTTGTTTAACTTGGTATGAATGCTTACAGCACGCGATTTGCACAAAGCTAATTGAGTGAATTTATTGTTCATTAGATGTGTGCCGATATATAACATCCGTATGGCACTCTGAATCACTTGAAAGCATAGTCACTGTGTTCCTGTTTGTCTTTTTTCCCTTCGATTAGGAGTCAATAAAAGTTTATTATAGCGTATGACAAAAATACTAATAGAAACCTTGGTCAAATAAACATAAAATATTTTGTGTTATAGCTATGCGTGCAGATGTTGTAAATCAGCATACCACAAATAACCAATCCTTAGCAGAATATGCTGGCGAGTACTTGTCTTATGTTGGACTGAAATGTAATTTACGAAAGTATTTCATATGATATTTTTCTTTAACGCGAGTTATCTACTGAAGTAATGCATCTCTTGGCACATGCCATGCACGTAAATGATGCTTGTGGGCACTTCTAGCCAAAATATTAAGCAATGACGCATGTCAGTGGATTTGTATATCGCCTTTATTTTTTGGTATATATATTACATTTAAATCAACTATTCCAGCGGATGGGCAGGCATATTCAGAGAGTGTGTCCCTGATTCATATTTATGTCATATATTCTCTCGAAGGAGGAATACTTCAAGTTTTTGTAGAAATAATATGCCTCTTTTGTTCTTCGATTGGTTTCTGAACGAAATGAGATCGCTCTTGAAGGGGTACAACATCTGTCTTTGCGTAGATGACTACAGATACAACTTTAGCTCTAGGTGATTTATTTTCGGTGATATGGCTCGATGACTGTGACACAATTTGAAGTTAAGCAGCAAGCTGTGGCACAGAGTATATAGAAATCATTTCGTTTAATGTACTCTCAACTAAAAGCTGAGTCACTTCTAACAAACAAATCTCACCAGAGATGTACTTGAATGACCTAGTTTTGTAGTAAGACTCAAGATAATTTTTTGAGCATCCTTAGTGTATGAAACATATGTTCAACCGCGGCCTCCACAGCGCTTTAAACTTTAAGCTATCTCTAGCTGGCTACTTCTATAAACAAAGGAAACACGCATCAGAGCACGACACATGAGAAAAGTTTAAATTCATTATCGTTTAAATTCCCAAGATCTGCCAAATATACTATTTACCTCTGTTACTAAATTAACCAAACATAGTATGTCGGAGGTACAAGTGTTCTTTCAGCAAAAATAACGGGCTACTCACGTAAACAGTATTGAAATAAAGCCACGTCTTCTAACATCCCAGTATAATAGGCGTACTGCCGGGCAATATTTTTCCGTCGCCGACATTGTAGAATATGACCTCAATTGATAACTGGTTTTTGGCGCGGCTAATTGAAAGGTAAAAGGTTAAACTAACAAAGAAGTCGCAAACACCAGCCATTCTTCAGCTTACATGATCAAGACGGGCACCATGTTATGAAGTACGTAGCGAAGACTGTAGGCAGTAAAACACGCCCGCTGCTTTCTTTCTAATGCACCATCTGGCTTCCTTTATGAATGTGCTTTAGAACGCACAACAACAGCGTTTGCGTTCACGATGCAGTGTTTTCTTGCATGCTCTGTGAAACACCGTTCAACTCAAGTATAAAGGGAAGCGAAAATAAAGCTGCGTTTTCAAGAAGCAAGGAACAATATCGCTTATGCTGCATCGTTATTGAGAGTGGAAGGTAGAAAAGCGAGCAACGGTGAAGGCCCAACATATGCACGAGACATTCGTGCATATAGAAAGCATGCGTACTTTTATCAGATAAAAACTTATTTCTATGGTGTAAACAAAAGACAGAGTGGTTACCACAGGCACATCCGCTAGAAATGCATGTCATAGCCCGCTCACTCTGGCAATCACATCTGTTGTAGGCTGTGTACGAGTGCTAGAGGCGACGTACCTGTCTTTTTGCTTGCCAGTATTTTCGTCATCTGATGATCTAATATGATATGCTTGCTTTGTTACTGATGATGGAGGCAAAGCTGCATGCCTAGGCAACTTTTTACACTCGGTATTTTTACCTAAACACAGCTGTAGCTAGCGTGCAACTGTTAGGAGCATTTCGCCCACGCTTTCTGTCGAGCTTAGTTCTAATCTATTATAAAAACTATTGAAGGACGCTGATGAAAGTAAATCTAGTGGTCAAGTCAAGAGTTCTCCGCGTATACTTAAGCGTTGCGTGGGGCCAACTTTTATGTATCTGCATGCAATTTTTGAAATATCTTTTGTGATAGTATCTTACCACATGACTGGAAGATATTGCACGTGGGGCCATTAAATGCTTATGATTAAAAAATAACATTGGTTACTATAGACCAATATCGCTTGCGTCTATTACTTGTAAAGTACTTTAACACATTACATATGAGCAAATAATAAATCATTTAAACCTTAAAAGGTACTCATCGACAAACAGCGTGATTTTCAAAGAGGACTGTCTTGCACAACACAATTATTAGAATATTATCAGGATGTGATATCAGGCATTGGTAGTGTAGGATAGTTTAAGGGTGTGTTCCTAGATTTTGTAAAACCTTTGACATGGTGTCACGTTCACTCTTACTATTTTACCTTACTACCTTTGGTATTGATTAGACTGTTTTAAAATTGTTTGGAATGCTACCTCTCTCAAAGAAGACAAACCATAGTAATGTAGAAAAAATGCTCCGAATACGCAGATTTCACTTCAGGGGTACCACAGGGCTCTGTTCTGGGTATGCTAGTATTTTTAATATATGGTAATGCTACTTGAGCAAGAATTTCATCTTCAATGCGGTTGGTCTCTGACGAAAGTGTCGTGAACAAATAATTTCTATTCACAGAATGTATGAACACTTCATCAATAGTTATCACTCATTTATAACTGTTGTATGAGGTGGAAAAAAAGCTTTAACATCACAAAGTGCGTATAATATTATCTAAAAGGATCAAACCATTTACGTCATGGTACCACCTTAACAATTTAGAGATAAAACAAGATGATGTATACAAGTACATAGGTGTGCTACTATAGTCTAAATTGTCGTAGAAGCCTGCACTGCATTGCCAATGCTGCTTAGGTATAAATCTCATTCAAAGAAACTTGTGATGTTGGCATGCCAATTTAAAACGTGTGGCGTACACGCTTACTTCAGACCTATCTTGCAATACATTTGCGTCGTGTGGGACCCCACCGAGGTAACCCTAATTGCTGCCCTTGAGCGAATACAAAATCGTGTCGCCGGTTTTGTTTTGAGACGGTACGGAAGGAGCGAGAGCTGCACTGCAATGAAAGCTGAGCTAGAGCCGCAATAAACAATACAAATGAAAATTTCTTCATACACTTTACTATATTAAACTAGAACTGCAATATGTTCCTTTACAAACCTCATTTTACTGCAAAAAGAACCTTTACAAACCTCATTTGATTTCGAAACGCTTTGGTCACAGTTGTAAAATCATGGAATACTCAGCTGAAAAGAAAGTGTATGCCAATGCTTTTTTTCTTATGAAGTAAACATTTAAAATACGCTAACTGAAGAGCAAGTTCATATTAGAAATGAAGCTGAACAAAATACATCTTCATTCCCAATATGAACTTGCTTTTTTGTTAGCATATCTTAATGTTTATTTTTTTCGAAAAAATAAACATTGAAATATGCTAACTGAAAAGCAAATTCATATTGGGAATGAAGATTTATTTTAATCAGTGCTGTAAGCTTGAACTGTAACCTGATCGATGGTGTATTTCTTTGGGAAAACAATGCTAATATGCGTGCGAAAAAAGGTGTATTTCAGTTATTCCTGTGTGAACAAAGTTGTATTTGTGAGCGCAAAAATATGTAATTCGCTCATTGATGTAAGCTCTCTGCTAGAATGAATTCGGGCGCTGGGTGGTGTCCGATGAATAAAGAATAAAGAGTAAATAAACAAAAGATCGCCCTTGAGGAAGCTTCAGTGGAAGTAGGGGAGAATGATGTAGGTACAAGTATGGCGGCCGCGTGATATTCAGTGTCTGATTTTTTTAAGTATACAGCACTTTCTTTCTTTTTTTCTTTCTTTTCCTCCTGCACCAAACTTCAGGTCGCGCAAAGCGGCAACAGCACATTGTGTATACTGTTCTAGAGGAACGCCGAGAATACTCCCCAAGACTATACGTATCATTCATAAATTATGAGAAAGCATTTTATTCAGTAGAGCTATCAGCTGTCATGGAGACACTCAGGATTCAGGGTGTCGATGAAACATACAAAAACATCCTAAAAAAGTTTACAGACAATCAGTTGCCACCGATGTGTTCAATATCAAAACCGAGCGACTACAGGTAAAGAAGGATGAAAGACGAGAAGACATGGCCTCCCCAATGCTATTTCATCATCATCGTCATCAGCCTGACTACGTCCACTGCAGGATAAAGGCGTCTCCCATGTTCCACTAGTTAACCCGGTCATGTGCTTGCTGCTGCCCATTTATACCCGCAAACTTCTTAATCTCATCTGGCCAGTTAACCTTCTGTCTACCCCTAACCCGCTTGCCTTCTCTGGGAATCCAGTTAGTTACCCTTAACGACCAGCGGTTATCCTGTCAACACGCTACATGCCCGGCCTATGTCCACTTCTTCTTCTTGATTTCAGCTACTCACCAATGCTATTTACCGCGTGTTAAAAGGAGGTTCTCAGAGACATTACAAAGGCAAAAGTTAGAGAATCGAAGTATTGGAGAGTATGTTAGTAACCTGCGGTTTGCCGACGATATTGCATTCCTGAGTAACTCGGGGAACAAATAACAATTCGTGGTCATTATTTTAGAAAGGAGAGCAGTAAGGCAGGTTCTAAAATCAATTCGAAGAACGTAAAAGTACTGTATATGTTCCTCGGAAGAGAATAGCGCTTTGAGATAGGTAGCAGTGCACTTGGAGTTGCAAAAAAGTACGTCTAAAACGACAGGTAGAAACCTTGCAGTCGAACAACAAAGTAGAAGTAGCTAGAAGAATAACAATTGGGTGCAGCACATTCGTCAAGCATTCCATAAGCAAGACTGGTAGATAGCCAGTATTCCTCAAGATAGGAGTGCATAACAGCGGCATCTTGCCGATACTTGACTACAGAGCAAAAACCTGCAGGTTTACAAGGAGGGTTCAGCTCACATTGAAGGCGACACAACGAAATACGGACAGGAACATAATATGTGTAACATTAACAGACAAGAAGATATCAGAGTGGGTGAGGGAACTAGGGTTGGGGACATCATAGTTTAAATTTAAAAGAAATGTACATGGCGAGGCACGTAGCAAATAGGCCGGAAAATCACTGGTCTTTAATGAACTGGATTCCCAGAGAGTGTGAAGGGGAGACAGAAACTTGCGTGGACAGAAGATATGACATATGCGGGTATAACGTGCTGCATGCTCAGGACCGAGTTGACTGGACGGGAGATAGAGAAGCAGTTGTCCTGCGGTGGGTGTAGTGAGGCTGATGAGTAGACTGATGATGTATTTCACACTCGTTGCCCCTTTGGAGATGTCATGGTTGTAGACCAGCGGGTCGCCCAATCCTCAAGTATACCTTTAGAGTTATGCACTATTTTTTCTTCGAGCTGATTATGTTCTGCATGATGTGTATCCAGATAATGTTAATACAGTCCATTTGCGCTTTGCCCTATGCAGTCCCTTTTCTCGAAGCAATGTTGCTGGAGCGAAACGTTAAGCTCATTGCAACAGAATCGAAAGTTGGGCTAGTTAGATATGCATAATATAACTGTCCGTTCAAGCACAAGAATAAAAAGGAAGGAAGAGAGGACAAGCGCTTGTCCTCTCTTCCTTTCTGTTTATTCGTGCGCTTAACGGACAGTTATACCAGTTAAGCTCCTTCATTCGAAAACCCTTTTTTTGCGATGTCTACGCAATGTCCCTCATAAACTTGAAAGCACAAAGTTATGAAATTGGATGCTCTATATCACTTCAGTGGAAAACTTCCAATATTGACAGCATTACTTTCACTGAATTCGGCCTGCCGCATGTCTTTATACTGCTAATGACATTTAGAAAATGTTGAAATAAAGGACCGCTTATCGAAATCTAAGACACACAGAGTCTAAGTTCTGATGTTTAGTCATATGTCTGCGCGTAGACAGGTATCGCATGACGTGTCCTTAAAGAACTATTTTCATAAAGGAAGAGCGTTAGAACCATGAATTGTCAGGGTGGCCGATTGTAAAAAAGAATAATGAATAATGATTACAACATGCTTCTCTTGTCACTTGTGCTATCATACGAAATATTCGACCAGCGAACAAGTCCAAAAATAGTCCCTTGTCAGTAATCGATTGACGTGATGATGTCCTCAACTTTCCTCATTGTTAATCCTCTACAGCGCCGTGTATAAATATGGAGGCTTCAAGTACCCAAGCACTCCATCCACCGACTGAACCTCGAAGGAAGTCAACATGAAGCTTCTTGCACTCTCTCTTGCCTTCGTTTCAGCTCTAAGCCAAGTAAAGGGCAATACGCCAGTTTGGGCGGATGAAGCAGCAAATGGAGCACACCAAGATGCATTGAAGGTAAAATTATTCGCTCTGGTTGTGATGTTTTTGCATGAAGAAATATATGAGAAGGATATATTTTTTACTTGTCAGCGGGACAGACAGTGAATGTAGTTTTCGTTGTAACGACATGTTATAACTCATCACAGTGCCAAAAATCAACACATTGTTTATTATGTGCTCTCAGATTGTTTTCAAACGATCATCACTAGACTAAGTACTTGAGTTGGTTAAGGGGTAGGCAAGGCCGGTCTATTTCCGACAACTTCCACTATAAATAATTTTTGTTCGTATGCCAACGCTTGTTCTTTCAGCGACTCGTACTTTGTGATCCGAGTTAATTATTCGTTATAAATTGTTTATTTGTGTACTAAATTCAGTGAAGTGTATTTTATGCACTGATAGCGTAATACTATGCTTGTTGTTTTCTTTTTTATTGCCAAAACAACCGGTGAAAAGCCTGAATAAGGTATCCTGTATTATTCATAACGAGCAATATTTTTATAGGCATACAATTTATTTTTTTATTTTGGGGTTTCTTAAGTATTGCGCTAACAAAAATATAAAATCATGCCTTAACAACACGTCTGATTGGCTGCATGGATGTTACACTGTAATGTATGCTTCTTTAGAAAAGTACGCGGACCATTAGCGTCAGTTTGCCTTCGCCTGCAGTGTCATCGTATGGCAAGGCGCCGGCTGCCATAACAGTTTTTCTGGCCAATTGCGTCTGAATAGTGCTTGCACGTCCATTTTGGGAAATTCATGCTCTAAACAGCAAACGAATCATGACTGGAGGCGTAGACAGTGATGTAATCTTGTGCTTCCGGGAACAGAACTTTTACACACGAGTACTGCGGCTTCCTCAATCTCGTTTGCACCAAATAAAAATTCACTAGGGCAGTCATGGTGTAAAATGTAATAGTGTATATAGATTATGATAGAAGTAAGCAGCATTACTCAAAATGAAAATAAATGCATGATATTCGTACGCAGTTTTCTAGATATTCATGCAAATCACACTTGCAACGTGGTGAGTGGTTCGTTATCAAGTACATCTGTCACAGAACTTGCTTCATTATATAATGCACACCAGATCGCTCAAACGAAACTAACATATATAAGAAATAAAATATTTGCCCACGGTTGAATGGATTTTTTTGCAAATCATGCTTGACGATGTAATAAGCACGTCTGTAACGTTTTACGTGCCTCTTTTAACTTCCTTCTTAAGATGATTCATACCAGATGATTCATGTTTTCTCTATACTGAATTGATCACTTTTGTGCCATGATGTGGCACTAGCAAGCATGAGTACTGCAGACTATCGCAAAAATGGGCTGAATCTCCCACAAATAAAGAGCAATTGGAATGGTATACGCTAAAGACGTTAGCTCCAGCGTGAAGTTCCGAGGCTGAGATGCCTAAACGACGTGTTGTGTGTCATGGCTGCCTAGAGGAGGCGTCACAGTTCTTTTTTTCGTAGATGCATGTAACCTCAAAACATTCTTTAAATGATGAGAATTTACTGAAACATTACATACGTAAATAAATGCTTCCGGGTTTCATGTAAGAATCAGACACTCATAATATTCGTAAAATCATTGTGCAAGAAAACTTCAAAAAGTTGTTATCTTGCATTTGTCTAACGGAGCCTGTTCGATTGCGTCATCTTCTTCTCCGTCTTTTCCATTGTTGCACTACCTTCTGACGCCCAACGATACTCTATACAATTTCCGAGAACTGATGTTTTTAAATTGAATATACGCGATCATTTAATCATGTGACACGACAGCATGTAGTAACATATGGATGTCCTCTGATTGCCACTGTTATGTGCCAAATATGCGCTCGACTCTTCTGCCGCCACCGTCGAGGGCGGTGATGAACACTCGTATAGAATGATTCACTTATGTATTTGGCCATTTGAATTTGACTGTAAATTGCATTCCTTTTTCTCATAATGAGACGCCAATTGAGGGGATGTAGGCAGACCCTGAAAAATTGAACCTTGATGAGACTGCATAATTATCAAGTAACGCACTAGAAATTAGAATAGCTTAGTCTGAGCTCCAGTGTAATTACATATATTTCATTTTCAGCATCTCAAAAACAGTGTTTCGGATGCTTACGACATGGTAAAAGCGACCTATAAGAATGACCCAGTGTGGGGAAATAACTTCAGATGTGTGTATGCCGTATTTGACAGCTTCGATGAGGATGAGAAGAGTGTTGACGCATGGTTTATGTATATGAATGATGCTGATTCAATTTAGTGAGTACAACTTTCTTTCCTATTTGATATGCGAAAAAGTCAACACAATTTGTCACGTGGTCGTGACGTCGACGAATCTAGCAGCCTCGATTTTCCGATGGAACTGTTTGTTCAGCCATACTTGTGGCCTATATTAGGAAAGTTAGATGACAGCAGCACGCCGACACTAATAGTAGCTAACAGATTTTTGCCGTCGATAAAATGACAAGGGGCGAAACGTGCTGCTGTTTTTACATGTACTTCTGAAAATTCCAGCCCTATCACTGGCCTCCGCGCAAGTGATAAAATGACCTCCAGTGTTGGCACTTATGTGCAATCCTAAAAATTAATATACAATGATCACGAACTTTCTCAGAGGTTTGAGGGCAGTATAGGCTGAGCAATCGTAAGGCTTTGCGGGCGAAATCCAAAAAAACAATATTTAAAATAAGAAACATGTGTGACATGTGGAGAATAATGTCCCAAAACCACCATATGTATATGAAAGACGCCGTAGTGGAGAGCTCCGGAAATTTCGACCACGTGGGGTTGTTTTTTTACAAGCACCCAAATCTAAGCACGTGTGCCTACAGCATAATTGCGTCCATTGAAAATGCAGCCGATGCAGCCAGATTTGAACCCGCGACCTGTGGGTCAGCAGACAAGTACTTTGGCCACTAGACCACCGTGCCGGGGCTGGCCATATAGAAGTAACATAGCCATCGAAGTCTTCAAACACTTCAATTTTTTTTCACCTTACAGGGCAATACGCCCTTGCATGGGAGGATAGCTTTAGGCGTCGCAACGATGACACATTGGCAAGTGTCTATATCATTTTTTGCCGCTTGGACAAAAGATCAATACAAAATTTATTCGAAGATTTCACTGAAAATCTTGAAAACACCCTTCGCCTAACGCGAACGTAGTTGCTTAGATCCTTTGCCTACGTAGTCTTGTATGCACAAATTTCAGCCGACTGCCCTAGAGTGTGGTCGATTGGTGAATTGAAGCACCTAATGTGGCTGTGTCCCCGTTTACGTAACAAAAGGAGACATCACGTCCTCGAGGCATTATTTTACAAACAGATCTGCAGCACTATATTGATAAATCAAAGAAGAGCCCGTAGGAAGCCTACGATGCTAAAAGGACCAACCGGTTCCCACCCCTGTCACAGGAAGACACTCATATGGCTCCTGGGAGCCTCCTCTGGGGTAATATTTTTATATTGACTTACGTTCTAGTGTGAACAATTAAACACTCTAAGAAGACAACACTTTCTATTACCCAACCGACAACATATACCATTACAACCTGCAATGTTCGTCGGTAGGGAACCACTTTTCACTCATAAATCGTTACTAGGTTCTTTAGGAAATGTCCGTTTTCACCATTTAATATGCCCAGGCATATCGTAGCGCAACCTCTCAATAGAGGTTGCTGCTGCAGGGGCTACATGAAAAAGCATTTGCCTCGTAGCCCTTGGACACAAGGCGCTGATGAGGCATTCGTGCTTGTGCCAAATACTTTCAAACAAGCTTTTATTATCAAAACATTTTGTCGACCATTTTTACTATATATATCACGCCACCTTTCATGATTTTATTAGTTGTGTTTTTACCCAAGTTAGCGCGAAGAATTAGAAGGCCCCTATACAGCCACGCACCATTTTATTGTCAAAATTCTAGTCACTAAAATAGCACTCTTTAGCCATAAACTGGCCTCTGCGTCATTAGGCCCTATACATCATCATCGATTGACTCACTTAACTGACTCAGTAGGAAGAGCGGCACGCTATGAGCTCTGTGAAAGTGCAGTCACATACAGTGCGTTTCCGTTCACAAAAAGTAAATAAACATGGTACTTGTTACACAAACACAAAAGTAACACGTTGCCGCCCTACGTTACGAACAATTAAAGTAACACATTACTTTTGCACTTACTGAAAAAAGTATCAGACAATACCTCTGCCGTTACTCAGCAATAATAAATATTGATCATTTTTCTTTTGCTGCAGGAACAATCTGTGAGTATATTACAAAGCTGAAACTCATTTTTACACAATGCTTTAAGTCAAATGGCAATTTTGCCCAAAATTTTGATTTAACTAATGTTGTTCGTGCAAATGCATTGAACCTTATCAATACCATAGACCTTATAGGTGATAGCCTCTATAGTTGCATGTGATGGCTTCGGACCCTAACTTATGGCGAAGCTTTTTGTTTCAACGTCACATAATGCACAATATGAGATTCAATCATCACCGCCTTAACATAAATTCCCACAAACTAGCCGAGTTAACTATTCTTGCAAGGATAAACGCTCTCCGTTAAGGACGCATCACTGGAGGTTTAACAAATATACGGCGATTCTTTCAGCTGCTTGTCCTGGCAAAATAAATGCGCAATATTTGTAGAAGTAAAGAATTGTTTCAATGGCCTATTCACCTAGTAATATGCTTGTGAATAAACACTTCCCGTTCATCTTAAACGGGTTAGTTACTGCGAAAATTGGAAACGTTTATGTTAAAGTGTTCCAAATTAGCCTCGCTTGCTCCGGAGCTTTTTAACTAGAAACGCTTATAAATAGAAACACAGTCGGCCATTGCTACACGGGCTAAGTGCAGCATGCCAAAAAATTACATGCTCATTCATGCGGTCAGCAAGAAGGTTGGGCATACCATCGGCAAATTTAGTGAGACGAGAAAGATTGGGGCGCACAAGCGCTTCGTCGGCTATCTACGCCTCCGCAGCAGAAAAAGGTCTCTCCGCGAAAAAGGTCTATGAGACCTTTTTCTCGGAGAGAAGGATCGCTTCCTTTCTGAATTGTTGGGCGCAGAAAAAAAAGCTGGCTTTCGTCTCGGTGCCGATACGAAATTGTGGTGCTGTCGAGCACATTGTGGCAGCCACCGCTATCACAATGAACCGCCACAAATCCGTAGGCCAAAAAGCTCCCGCACACATTACAGAAACCGATTACGATGCCTTACCTGGCTACGAAATTCGCTTCTCGTGACAGGGCTGCTTCTCTGTGAGAACGAGTCGCACTCGTGTGGGGCCGAAAAAACCGCATGGACACCAATGTGCTAGCCGACCTTTTTAACCTGTGTGCATGAAGAAAGCAGATGTGTATTAAATATGACCTCAACTATTTCACGTCTGCCCGCGCTTTCCTGTTCGCCATAACCTGCAGCCCTTGGTACGTGACCCTGAGCTCTGTAGATGCTCTCGGCCAAGGCAACCAGCAACGTCTTTGGATTGCCGGCCATTCCAGGACGAGCCACAGTGCACTATACCGTCTTATGTCAGCTCAGAGGATCAGTTCCTGCTAAACTAAAGCTCCCCCTCCCCCCGCCTCAAATTTCTCAAACGAAACTTCGTCCACGCTTTGTTTGTCAGGTTGGCGACAATGGGCCGACGCTGCAACAAAAGAATTCATCGGTACAAATTCTGAAACTGTGCAGCTCCGGAATGAAAAAGTACCAAGTAACGTGGTACCTCACGTTACCGAAAAATGTTAATGGCAGCATGTCACCCGTTACAGTTCCGAAACTCTAATGAGTGCGGTACTGAGTTATCGAAAAAGTACCGCGTTACCGGTAACGTAGTGACCGGTAAAGCATTGCCGTCACGACGTATATAGCGGGACAGGTAGCAGCAATATTCGAGAGTAGAGAATGGCAGAGTACTTCGAGTGCAGAAGTATATACTTACCATAGGAATATTAGCTGGGGGCGCAAATCTCACACTTTTCCATAAATAAAACGCCATCACATACAAATGCGGGCAGAAGTATTGTTGTTAACACCAATGCACTTCATACAGAAAATCTGTGTCAGGCACTGCAAATAACTCCCGAGAATGTTTAATTCGGGAATAGGGAACCACATGTATACTCAGCAACGCTTACCACATGCCAGTCATGCTGACAGCCAATCAGACTGAGAATCTAATTCTATGGCGACCAACAATGAAACAACAGATAATTTTAGATAGAAAACAAAGCACATTATAGTTATATGTGAGTCTTCGGGCTAGCCAACTGACGCTACATGACCCTTACTTTGTGGAACGCCAACCATCCCTATGTTGACATTTTTAGTTCATCAGGTAGTACATGCTTTGATTCTTTCACTTCGTCATTGATGATATGGTCCTCCTTGTTGACATCTTTAGCAATACCTATAAAATTCAAACAAAAATAAATACTACATAGTACCTAAGTAATTTTGCTGTAGTAATTACACTCACAACAATTTGCAGTTAGTATCATTTTGCCGAGAAATTTTTGTGAAAGCGAGCTTCATAATCACTACATAGGTTGCTATAAACTGTACTGTTACAGTCGAAAAAGAATATGTAAAGAAAGAAGAGGTTGTCAGTTTGAAAGCGGTTTTAAAAAGGTGCGATGATACGGAGGTACTTTAAGAGACGCTAGGTTTGGTCTACAGATTCTCAAGCACTGAAGAGCTTCTTCTCAGAATGGAGTCGTCTGTCTAGGTGAATGGCGAATTATTTCAACTGGCTTTAGTGCTGTAACAACAACACAGGGAGAGCACACATACAATAATATGTGTCATACGGACTACTGGTGGAGTTTTGTTCTTCAACCAATTCTGCAAAAGTACCACCGTGTATTTGCGGGAGCCAGTTGGAATCTGCAGCAGCGTTTCCTTATCTCTTCACAAAGAATTTAGCAAGCTAAAAGCCTAATTCAAGTGAAATAATGGAAAGTGCTGATGGTAAACCTTAGTGTATAGTCGAATACAATAATACCGCTTGTCAGATATTCTGAAATAAAATCGGACGAAAAAAACGGTGTGTAGAAGAAAAACATTACCCTATGATTCAAAAATTTTGTGCCTTAGTATAATCTTCAGCTCTTCTGTATATCTTGAGGCAAATTATATATATATATATATATAAATATATATATATATATATATATATATATATTATGACATCTGGGTTGAGACAGCTTTTATTCAGCCAAGGGCTCAGCAGCGAACGGGTAGTCGGAGACCGAGTGCGCACACACCCGATGATGATTGTGAAGTTGAGGACTGGGACCCAGACGGATGATGATGATTATAATAATGCATATATGAGAAGAAGCGCATAATGAATGCCCACAGTAATCCCCCCACATCGAAGCGGCCAACCTGGCTGTAGCAAGTCAATGTGGTAGAGAACGTCGGTTGAAGGGCTTCATGCGAGACACGCGCACGATCTCTGTGGAGTGGTGACGGCGATCTGAAGGGACGACAATTGGGATCACGCGATAATTAACGAGCGAAGTCTGTTCGATAACTATGCAAGGCCCAATGAAGTGTGGCTGAAGCTTGTCACACAGACCAGGTGTACAAATAATAGGTGTGAACAGGAACACCTCGTCACCAGGTCGGAAGAGTACAAGGCGATCGGATGCGTCATAAATGACTTTTCGATCTTGCTGTCGCGCTTCCGTGTTGATGCGAGCACGATCGTGACACCGGGCTAGTCTTGAATTGTATTCCTCGCTGGAAGACGGAGACGAGTTCGCTTCACTGTTGAAAAAGAAAACGTCGAGGAAGAAAGTATGGGAATGTCCATCAACGAGGTAGAACGGCGAATAACCGGTGGTGCGCTGAACGGCCTGTGTTGTAAGCAAAGGAGAGGAATGGAAGGTGAGTATCCCAGTTTTCGTGATATGGACAGATGTAGACTGCTATCATTTCAGCAAGAGTACGGCGAAACCTCTCGGTGAGACCATTGGTTTGAGGATGGTAGCTTGAAGCTGTCTTGTGTGTTATTCCAGAGGTGCGCAATACTTCATTTAGTACTCCTGACAGGAACACCCTTCCACGGTCACTCAGCAATACACGAGGGGCACCATGGCGCAGAATGATGGCGTGCAGAATGAAGTCAGCAACTTTCGAAGCAGAAGCAGTAGATACAGACGTTGTGTCCGCGTAGCGTGTCAAGTGGTCTACGGCGGTCACTATCTATCGTTTGCCAGTAAATGGGACGGGAAGAGAGGCGTAAAGGTCGATACCTACAACCTCAAATAGCGTTGTAGGGCACGGAATTGGCTGTAGAGGCCCGGCCGGTGCAGTTGTCTGGATTTCATGACGCTGGCACGGGACACAGGAACTTACGTAGTGCGTGATGCTAGTAGAAATACCGGGCCAGTAGAAGCGACCTCGAATGCGATCATGAGTTTTTTGAATACCAAGATGTCTGGCAGCCAAGTCATCATGGATGGCTTTAAGCACGTCAAGTCGAAGAAAGTGTGGTAACACGGGAATCCAGCGTTGACTATCAGGGTGGTAGATGTGAGGGTACAGAACTCCATTCTCAAGCTTAAATCGCAAGAGTGGACGACGATGCCGTGCTTTAGGTTGATGGGAAGTTCCTTATAGTTGGTCCATAATACGCCTACAATACGGATCCGACAACTGGCAGGAGTGAAGTGTGCAGTTGTCGTCCGATAATAGCTGATCTATTGAGGCTAGCGCGGGCGCTGCAGTAGAAGTGATGGCCGAACTTTGACCGATGCTGAACTGGGTATTTGGTAGCGGGCAGTGCAAAAGGGCGTCGGCGTCTTGGTGTTTTCTACTTGACTTGTAAATGATATCGAAGTCATTGTCCTGTAAACGTAGAATCCACCGACCCAAGCGTCCAGACAAGTTCTTCAACGTAGAAAGCCAGCATAGGGCGTGGCGGTCTGTAACAATCGTAAAATGACGGCCGTGGAGATAGGGACGCAACTTCTGCTCTGCCCAGACCACAGCGAAGCACTCCTGCTCAGTTATGGTATAGTTCTTCTCGGTCACGGTTAGTACTCTACTGGCATTCGCAACTACTGTCTCTTGTGAAGAGGTGTCGCGTTGGAGCAGACCACCACCTATACATCGGCTGCTAGCATCCGTATGTAGGATGGTTGGTGCGGTCTCATCAAAGTGGCGGAGTACAGTTTCGGACGTGAAAGCACACTTTAATGGGTCGAATGCCACTTGACATTCTTTCGAGCACAGACGGGGCACGTTGGAAGCAAGAAGCTGCTGCAGTGGAGCTGCTATTGATGCGAAGTTTCGTATAAAACGGCGAAAATAGGAGGCAAGACCAAAAAACTTCGCAACTACTTCCGCCTTTCGGGGCGCGGAAAGCTTAGCACCGCCGCACTTTTGTCCGGATCCGACCGAATTCCATCTTTGCCTACAACGTGGCCCAAAACCTTGATAGCTTTTCTGGCGAAACGGTATTTTTTCGTGTTCAGTTGGAGACCAGCGGCGGCAAGGCACGTCAGAACGTCATCCACTCGTTGCAGGTGCTGAGGGAACGTTGACGGAAAAATGACGATGTCGTCCAAGTAGCAAAAACAGGTTTTCCTGTTAAGGCTGCGCTGCACGGTATTGATCATGCGCTGAATGTAGCGGGCGCGTTGGCCAGCCCGAAAGGCATAACGTTGCATTTGTATACCCCGTCGGGGGTGGCGAATGCTGTTTTCTCTTTATCCTCTTCGTTCATAAGAATTTGCCAGTAATCAGAACGCAGGTAGAGGCTGGAAAAGTATTTCGCGCCTTGTAGAGAATCAAGGGCGTCGTCAGTGTGGGGCATTTGGTACAGATCCTTGCGAGTGATCTTGTTGAGCGCCCTGTAATCGACGCAAAAGCGCACGGAGCCATCCTTCTTACGAACCGGAAGCACAGGCAACGACCAAGGGCTAGATGAAGGGCGAATTACCTCTCGTTTGAACATGTCAGCTACGTTTTCTTCGGTGATTTTTCTCTCAGCAGGAGACACGTGGTAGGGCTGGCGGCGTACAACAGATGTTCTGACTGTGTTGATTCGATGCGTTATAGTAGTAGCTCAGCCCAACGTCGAGGAGCAAACATCAAAGGAACTTGCATGTTTCTTTAGCAAAACAAGTAGCTGTTGCGTCTGCTAAGGTGTCAAGTCGTCGCGAATGGCTCCAGTAAAGGCGGAAAAAGAAGCAGGTTCACCCCTAGGGCTGTCATTGGAGGAGATGGCATGAAGTTGCACGACGCACGCGGGCTCGGGATCCGCCACGCAGGCCACCGTGGTGTTTTGGGGAAGTGCAATTTTTTGGTATGTTGTAATCATAGCGATGTCAAGTGCGGAACCATTGAGAAACCTAACTACACCAGAAGCGAGAATGATGCCTTTACTGATTTACTGACGCAACTAAATGATGGTGAGACCAAGATGCCGCCATGGTCGATGTCCTTGGAGGTAATAGTTACAATTCGCTCTTGACGTGGTGGTAATTCGGTATCTTCTGCAGCTGCCAAACGAAGTGGCCTCTCAGGATAGTCGTTGAGCATGCAGTCCGTGCTGGTGAGGTGGACGACGCGTTGGCCACAGCAAATAGCCACGGAGGCAGAATAAAAAAAATTCACCCTAAAATTAATTAGTAAGAGTAGTCAGTCAGGACGGCGAATTGCAAGTGGTGTCAGATACCATCAATAAAAACGGGGGCTGTACAGAAAGCGGAAGGGCGAATGGTATACCCCTGGGCAGCAACCAACGTAGCTCCATCGTAAGGGGTCATCACTTTTTTCAGACGTTGGCCTAAATCAACACGCATAACAGAAAATGCCGCACTTGTGTTCACTAGAGCATCCACGTACACTCCTTCTACTACCACTGAAATTATGTTACATGGGCCTGGTGGAGGAATATCAGTCCTAATTCGGAATGCCGTTTTTCACCCAGAAACGGCATCACTTAGTTTTCCGAATGACTGGCAGTGACGAATGAGGCAGGCTGAAGTGGGGAGGAGAAGCGACGAAGGGGTGATGGTGAACGGCGTCTGGAGTTCTGGCTGTTCCGAGGTGCACAACATACGGGTGGAGAGGGACACTGGTGTGTAGGTGATGAATTACGTTGACCTTAGTATCTCGTTCACGCATGTAGTAACCGCGGCGCTCGTCTTGCTGGCACTTGCGGTAGAAACAAGAAATGTGGCCGTGATACCCACAGTAATAGCAAACTGGGCGAGATGAGCTGCAGGGGGAAGGGTAGAAACCTTGCGGAGTACCTAAAGAGAGTGCGTTCAGGTGTGCAGAAAAAAAATTGCCCGCAGCTTCCCTCGGGGGAACACTGAGGAGGATGCGGAGCATATAATTGGTTAACGGGGTGTTAAAGTGCGACTTACTTGGGTCGATGGCTAAATTGGTTAACGTGGTTGTGAAATGGGGTGTTAAATTGCGACTTACTTGGGTCGATGGCTAAATTGGTTAACGTGGTTGTAGGAGGGGGTGTTAAATGAGTGAACACGTACACACGTATGCGAAACGGCGGCGCTGGTCGAAGAGACGTCGATCATTGTGTTTGTGGATTCGTTGGAATTCATTTCACCGCGACCTTGGACGTCGACGCGCCGTACAAACCAACCGACGAGCGGTAACTGAGCGAGCGAGCGCCGACCTTGAGTATATATACAGCGCGAAGGCGCATGCACTGTCAGCTGTTGAATGTTCTCGAAGCGCGACGGCGCATGCGCGTCCACTGGAGAATCAGGAGAATTGTAGAATGTTCTCGAAGGGGAGAAGCGCGCGCGGCACAGATGGTGGGTGACGGTGCATGCGCGCCTCAGCTGTCGAATGTTCGAGAAGGGGGAGAAGCGCAACGGCGTATGCGCGCGCGTCAGCTGCCGATGTTCTCGAAGCGCGACGGCGCATGCGCGCGCGTCAGCTGCCGATGTTCTCGAAACGTGACGGCGCATGCGCACTACATTATACAGCTAACGAATGTTCGTGAAGAGGAGAAGCGCACGCGGTGTGTAGAGGAGGAAGGGTGCACAGATGGTGGAGGAGTGAAGCACGCGCGGTGTGTAGAGGAGGAAGGGATGCACAGATGACGGAAGAAGGGGGAGGAAGCTTGCGGACGGCGCCGCACTACAAGCCTCGAGTATTAGATGCTCCGCATCCAAAAGATCAGGCGGCATCGAACGAAAGTTGAGGGGAGAAGAGGCAGCGACCGACGTGTACGATGGCTGCGGCAAACGTCGTGTTTACCTCGCTCGGAGGCTTGCAGCGACCTGCGCGTAGGTTCGTATGGGCTGAAATGAGGGTGACAGGACGTAAGCCGGAGAGTTCAGTGATGTCAGTTCCTTTCTGATAATGTCGCAAATGTTGCGTAATGCCGCTCCAGTAGACGGTGGAGAACATGGTGGAGAGGTGTGAAACCCGTGTTCTGCCACTCTTCACGTATTATGTCTCTTATCAGGACACGGAGAGGTCTGTTCGCCTATGTCTGTTTGTAGACGAACCGAGTCCAGAGTATCGAGGCGCTGACATGTCTTGACGACGTCGACTATGGTAGCTGGGTTCTGAGCAACCAGGGCATTGAGGGCAAAATGTCCTATACCCTTCAAAATGTGGCGTACTTTGTTGGACTCCGACATAGATGATTTGGCCCGCCGGCAGAGCGCAAGAACGTCTTCGGTGTATAACGTGTACGACTCACCGGAATGTTGTTGGCGAGTGTCCAGGGCTCTCTTCGCGACAGCGGACCGAATGGCTGGTGTGCCGAAAACGTGACGGAGCTGCTGCTAGAAGGTCGCCTAGTTGGGTATGTCAATGATGTGGTTTAAGTACCACGCCTTCGCCACACCGGTCATGTAGAAAGCGACGTAACGGAGCTTGGCGCAATCGTCCCAGCGATTAGCAACACTCACCCGGCTGTACACATCCAGCCAGTTCTCCACGTCTTCCCCGCGACGACCGGCGAAGAGACGGGGATCGCGCTGGTAGCTGTGTACGTAAAGAGGAGGCGCGGCTGAAGACTGCGGGGGAGAGATGGCGGCAGTGATGGCAGCAGCACCGGCAGGCTCGTTCTGTGACATGCGTTCTGTGACATATATATATATATATATATATATATTCATATATATATACATATATATAAAACAAGAAACATAGTTTAGCGGGTCTCATTTTTATCACCAGCGGTTTCCACTTGTTGAGCATTCTTCGTCAGGGTTTGCGAACATGTTCACAAACGCTGACGAGGACCGGTCCACCGGTCGAAACCATTGGTAATATAATTAGGACAACTGCTAAGTTGTCTTTCTTCTCTTCCCAAGTACGTTTGGCTCATATGCTTAAATATATATATATATATATATATATATATATATATATATATACATATATATATATATATATATATATATATATATATATATATATATATATGTTTTGCGGGGCTTTAGTTAGCAATTATTACGCCTAATAAATGCTGTAAAAAGGTATTTACTGAGAGAAATAAGACAATACCTCGAGAATTGCATATGTTTGAGGAAAGCTCCAACTCAAACAACCTCGACGCTTCATCACAGCTGACCGATTTTCGCAATTTCACGCTTCACTGAGTGTTCATCACTTAAATGTATATGGCACTTGTTCTTCTGGGCCTATGGTAGAAACCTCTTTTGTACTTCTGGGCCTATAGTAGAAACCTCGAACAAGCTAACCTTGTAGTGAATCTTGCGTATCGAACATTCCTAGTTAAGATTCGAGTACAAACTGTCATATCGTAAGGTAAAAATGTCCAACGAAGTAATGAAAAAATTTTTATTATAAGAAATGCCCTCCAGTCTACATTCTTGGCACCAAATAGATGGATTATCTGGATAAAGCTTTTAAACGTCAACAAGACAGTTTGGTGGATTTTTAAGCTTTGTCTCAATTTTTAGAGTGCATGTATTGTTTTCACAAGAACTTGTCTTGATCAGTTTTCACACGATGACTATGCGTATTATCCTTGAATTATGGAGATTCAAGAGCCGTCTTACGTAAAACGGCACCAAAATTGTATATTGATAGTATTTGGAGATCGGGATACCCCGTGAATTTTTAGAAAAGCAAAGAAACTACTCAGTTAATTAACTTGCAACCCCACTATACTGTTATTTACACAACGCGTTCAACACTATCGAAAGCGGGCCATACTGGCAATATATACGCTTCTGTGACAACACAGAGCTAATTTTATTTCTCGTTTCCATGAGCGAAACTGTCTTATGCAACTGATTGGCTTTATTATTATGGTTGAATAAACTATATCCTCGTAAAAAACTGTTTCAATATATTGTATCCTCAATGTTGTTGCATGAAACTGAGCCTGCAGATAAACCTGCGCCCTTTTTCTACAAAACTTTCAGCCAAGGTTCTCAAGAAAAGGCAACTACTTTTACAATGTACGGCTACAATAAAGATAACGCCATCTTCTACGTTACGGAAGGTAAGTTTTGCTGTTATTCCTTCTGCACCAGTGCACGTTATTTTCGGATGCACAAAGCGTAAATCCAAAATGTTAAACATTCACTTACCGTTGACTACATAAAGCTGTAAGATCTGAGGTGTGTGTTTTGTGTGGTTGGAATCATTATGCCAGCGCTAGCTACAAGAACACTGCTACTTCGTCTGAAATGATGTGAACTTGCTCCGTTCTCTTGTTATGTGAAGAGGAAGTGACCAGTGAACTTTATCTAGGGAAATAAATGTGTAATGAAGGGCTTGGTAGACTCACTTAAGTGCGTCACTCAACCAAAACTTGATATCAATAGCGTTTTTAAAATCACTGTGGGTCTAAAAGCACTGCTGCTGATATTTGCAGTAGAAAAAGCTATAATATACACCCATGTACAAGCACTGCAAGCTGTAATTTTATGCAACAATCTTTTATTTACGCGCTGTTTTATCACTGTAAAAGAGCACAAACACTTTCTCCTATATTGCTGAAACATTACCGACAGTTGTCTGATTTTCGCCCTCAAAAACACCACCACAGATAACAGAAATGCACTGCTAGTGCACTAAGCAATATAAATATTTTATCAACAAAGAAACGCTATCTAAAATCCGTCTTGTTCAGCATCATAGCAGTCTGTATTTGTTTTCACCTTGTGTGGACTCTCAAATAGCGTAGCACATTTTCTCTGACCTCCGCTGGGGGGCCTGTGAAACCAGGCGTTTCGTGTGTAGCAACACCACGGACCCGAGCTAACGGGGAGCTAACAGGAGGGGGGGTTCGACTCCCTCCTACGCCTAGCCATGCGTGGCTGAGCCGTGTCCACGGAAAAGGCAATCCTGGGGGTTGAGCTGAGGCTGGGTGCTTGGACCTTTAGGGTTCCGGCAGAGGCGACACACCCCTTCTGCCCCGGCTTCACGTAGACGGCATATCGTCAGTCACCTTTTCCTATCTCTCTCTCCCTACATCTTCGTCTTTATCTCCCACTTTTTGTCTGTCCCGTCATCTTCTCTTTTCCATCTACTTCCAAGTTTCCTGTCAGCAAGAGTTAACTTTGTGTGCTCATCTAACCTAGGATAAACCGTACTAGGTTATAGTGACGGCGTACTGCTGGCGTTGCGCAGACGTGTTCACATGCTCTGCCACGTCCCCTAGTTGAGCTCAGTGGTGAGTGGTAGGCACCGTTACCGAACAACACTTTCTTTCATGGGATCACAGGCCCCTTTTTAAGTAATCGTCCAAGAAAAGGGTGGCGCTCTGAAGCAGCCTCATAGTTTTCATTTGGTCCTTGTGGTAAAAGACACCGCACATCATCATCATAACGTGTGTATTGAAGAGTCAAGACTTGTTCCCAAAATATTCTTCATACAATGTGAAACGACAGCAAAAAAGCAACAGACGTATCACCGTTTCTAGTTTCCAGATGCCTCACTGGTACCATCGGCACTGGCTACAAAGCCACCAAGATGGCCAGTGGGGACCTGCTAATAGAAGTCAAAGACAAAATCTAGTATCAGAAACTAAGCAACCTTGTTGCATTTGGGGACAAACCTCTCACCGTTACCGCTCACCGGACATTGAAACACAGTGAAAGGTGTCGCATCAGATGAAGCTCTTGTAGACCTTACCGACGAATAACTTTTGGACGGCTAGAAAATCGAGAATGTCATACATGTGCAGCGCATTAAAATCAGGCAACATAATGCGAAACCCCACAAAAGACATTGTTCTGATGTTTGGAGCAAACACACTCTCAGAAACAGTCGCAACAGGCTATCTCATGCTCCGTGTTTGACCATATATACCAAACCTGAAACGTTGTTTCAAGTGCCAATGATTTTGCCATGCTTCCCAAAGCTGTCGAGGGCAGCTCACGTGCGCAAGGTGCGCCACCACAGGGCTCTCTACTGATGACTGTAAGTCTGAGGCTGAGGCCCATTGCGCGAACTGTGATGCTGACCCACCCGCTTATTCTCGCTCATGCCAGGCCTGGAAAAGAGAAAAAGAAATTCTCACAATTAAATTCCAAGAAAATGTCAGTTTCAGGGAAGCCCGACAGCGTGCATCGCACACTTTTCTACAGAAGTCATTTGCCGGAGTGGTGCAAGGGGGGTCAGCACCATTGCGGTTTTCGGCGAAGCCCCGGACGGCGCCTGGCGTGCCGAGGCAACCGCGAGCAGACCCAACTGGAGATGCAGCCCTAGCTGCTCAGCCCTCTTTGAACACGGCCTTACCACAGTCATATGTGAACCCTGGCAGCATTCAGGGCAACACACAAAATTAAGAGGTCTCCTAGACCTCTGGCAAGGTGTGGGCGAAGGCTTTGACCACCAACACAATTCCGACCCCACGTACACGTCTGTCTGGCGCCTCTCCAGAGACGATGGACACCACTGACCCACTGGCATAGACTGCGCTGAAAGAGCAGCGAGAGACCCTTGAGCGCTTCAAGAAAAAAAACACCAACTACAGGGCCCCCTAATGGCTCTGTAAAGTAAGCCATTCCCGATTCGTACACACAGCACTACTTTCCACACATTATGAAAACACAAATTATACAATGGAACGTCAGAGGACTGTTTAGAAACCTCGGCAATGTCCAAGAACTTTTATACAAACACTCACCAAAAATGCTGTATGTACAAGAAACACACTTGAAACCAAAACACACGAATTTTCTTAGAGACCACATCAACTTCCGCAAATATCGAGATAATGCAATCGCATCATAAGGTGGCGTTGCTATTATATTAGACAAATGCATAGCTTCTCAAGATTTGCAGATACAAACGGCCCTCGAAGCAGTGGCCATTCGTGCTGTTGTCTTAGGGAAACTTGTTACGATTTGCTCAATGTACATTTCTCTTCATTATCAGCTACAGAAACAAGAGTTTCAGTCTTTTCTTGATCGAATACCTGAACCATATATCGTCCTTGGCAATTTTAATGCCCACAGCCTTTTGTTGGGTGACTCGAGAGAGAGAGAGAATAAACTTTATTGGGTTCCAGCATGCGGGATTCCCTCCGGCCGCGCAGGGCGTGGGGTTCACCCTATCTCACGTTGCACTAGAAGTCCTAATGTCACGCGGGCCTAGACCTCAAGGCCTTCGTGCCCCGGCGCCGCTCGGGTTACTGAGGGTGTCCCCCTTTCGCCTTTGCAGCGCCAGTGCGACCTCGAGCTGCCGGACGGCCCTTCGCTGGTCTTCTGGGTCCGTAGACCCCACACGCTGTTCTACTTGCGGCGGTAACACCGGACCGTCCGCGCTGTCTGCGTCACATCCCCAGAGTATGTGAGCCAGGGTGGCTCTCGCGCTCGCGCACACACCTGCACATTTCACTCACGTAGAGTTCGGGGCACACGTGTCGCGCTAGCGATGGGGTCAGCACAGTCTCGGTTGGAGCTGGCGCAACCTCACCGCCTCCCACCGGGTAAGATCCTTGTGCGGAGGCGGGAAGCCACGCCGTTGCTCCCTGTACCCACGCGAGGATGTCGCCGTAATCGAGCAGCTGCTCCTCGCCTTCTTCTCGGTCGCCGTCGCGTCTTCGGAGGCGGGCGCGGCCGCGGTCCGGCACGTGGCGAGACCACGGGCCGCGGCATCCGCCTCCTCGTTGCGGTTCGGAGATCCTGGTATCAGGTCCCTACCCATGTGAGCCGGGAACCATTTTAGCGTCAGCCTCGACTTGGACTCGTCGCTTGCCAACGCCCTAGCAGCCGCCCCGCACACGGCTCCGCGCGAGAAGCTACGGATGGCCGTCTTGCTGTCACTGAGTATTGTCCGCACGCCCGGGGAGCGCGCCGCCAAGGCTATCGCCATCTCCTCGGCCTGGCTCGCGCTCCGCGTACGCACGCTGCATGACGTGACGATCTTGCCCGTCGTTGCGGCGACCGCCGCCGCCACGTAGGCGTCCCTTGTTCTTGACTTTGGCCACGTCCACGTAGACGGCGCCCTCGTCGTTCTGATGTTGCAGCAGCAGCGCCCTGGCTCGCGCCGCTCGTCGTCCCTCGCTTTTGCCGGGACCCATGTTCTTTGGCAGCGGATACACCACCAGTCTTCGCATGGTTGACTCCGTGAGTGGAGACGTTTCGTGGTCCTGTTCCTCGGGGGAGGACAGGCCCACTCGTTCCAGCAGCCGCCTGCCGACCGCGGTGCGGCCCAGGCGCGTCAATTGAGCAGTACGTTGGGCCTCGCCGATCTCCGAGAGCGTGTTGTGCGCTCCCAGAGATAGCAAGGCCGTCGTCTTGGTGCCGTTGAGCAGGCCCATGGCACCCGCATACGCCTTGCGGATGGCCGCGTCGATTCGCTTCCTCTCCGCTTCCGTCCACTTGTGAAAGGGTGACTCGAAGAGCGATTTGTGAGGCCGCCTAATTGAGAACTTTATTCTTTCCACAGATGCATGCATATTAAATAAGAAAAACCAACATTTTTAGCCTGGCAAACAAAACGTATTCGTGCATTGATTCTAAAATTGTTTCTCCTGCAGTTTTAGCTGATTTCAACTGGGATGTTATTAAAAACCTCTATCAGAGTGATCATTTTCTATATACTGAAGACGCCAAAAGAAAATGAGTTTCTACCTCAGGCACCAAGTTGGAAGGTAGACAGAGCAGATTTGGAGAAGTACCAGAGTCCTAGTATCACATCGTGGGAAGAGATTTCCTCTCTATAAATGGACTCTGCCGCTGTGTCACTGCTTTTATTCTTGACGCTGCTTCAAAATGTATCCCCAGGACAAGTTGTGCTTCCCGCAGACGTCGTGTCCCGTGGTGGAACGATGACTGCAGGAATGCTCGTAAAAAGCAGAATAACGCGTGGGGTCTATTGCGTGAATATTCAACTGCAGGGAATCTGATCTATTTCAAACAAGTGAAGTCTCAAGGGCGAATGACGCGCCGACAGGCTAGTAGAGAAAATTGGCAGAAGTTTTTTTCAGGAATTAATTCCTATACTGATGAAGTCAAGACCTAGAACAGGGTGAATATGATAGAAGGCCGACAGACACACTCACTCCCTCTTGTAGACACATAGGGTAACCGCCTTGAGGATCAAGTAGACTCCCTGGGAGCATACTTTCAACACGTGTCCAGCTGATTGCATTATACTGATACATTCAAATGATACAAAGAGAGAGTAGAAAGGCAAATACTTGAACGTAAATGGGGAAAAAGGGAGCCATACAACAGACTTTTTCGCTTGGCTGAGTTGCAAGCAGCGCTAAACTGCTGTAACAAATCAGCCCCAGGCTCTGACCGTGTTTTATATCAGATGCTTAAACACTTACTTCAAGAAACATATAAAACTCTCCTCTGTCTGTGTAACTCTATATGGCTGTTCTGGCGAGATTCCCTCTGCGGGGAAAGAGGCCATAGTAATACCTATTCTTAAACAAGGCAAGGATCCATCTTTCGTATCGAGAGACAGACCTATTGCTCTGACTAGCTGCCTCAGCAATTTATTTGAAAAGATGATAAACTGCCGATTATTACATTTTTTGAATCAAACAAACTCCTCGACCAATATCAGCGCAGATTCCGAGAGGGTCGGTCCACCACAGATCATTTCATCCGTGTAGAGGCGCAAATACGCGAAGCTTTCATTCAAAAGCAGTTTTTTCTATCTCTCTTCCTTGACATAGGTAAGGCAAACGATACAACGTTGCGTTTTGGAATATTCAGAGACCTCGCACAATTAGGTATACGAAGTAATATGCTGAGTGTAATTGAAAATTATCTGTCCAATCGTACATTTCGTGTTCGAGTGGTCAACGCGTTGTCACGACCGTTCGTGCAAGAAACGGGAGTACCTCAGGGTGGTGTCCTCAGTTGTACTATCTTTGTAGTCAAAATGAACTCCGTGCGATCGTGCATCCCACGTAGCATCTTTATTCAGCATACGTTGATGATCTACAGATAGGTTTTAAATCCAGTAATCTCTCGGTATGCGAGCAACAGGTTCAGCTCGGTGTTAACAAGGTCTGTACATGGGCAGATGAGAATGGTTTCAGTCTGAACCCACTAAATAGCTCCTGTGATCTGTTTTCTAGGAAGAAAGGCCTCTACCCTGATCGCCGTATATAGTTGCAGGATGAGCGCGTAACTGTGAAGAGTGAAGAAACATTTTTAGGCATAATTCTAGACACAAAGCTCACGTTTATTCCCCACTTTAAGTAAATTAAGGAGAAATGCATGAAACAATGAACACCCTAAAGGTGCTGTCCCACACAAGTTGGGGCAGCGACAGAAAATGTCTAATGAGCCTCTACAAAAGCCTTATCCGCACGCGTCTAGACTATAGGGCGATAGTGTACCAGTCCGCACCACCAACGGCATTAAAATGCTGGACTCTGTCCACCTTGTAGGCATTCGCCCTTCTGCGGGAGCTTTTCGTACAACTCCCGTGGAAAGACTCTACGAAGACTCAGATGAATGGTCGTTACATATGCAAAGATTGTACCTGTCTTTTACATATTTTTGAAGATAACCGCAAAGATCAACCACCCTACATACCCTGCTGTAAACTACACATCCAGCTCCCAGCTCTTTGAAAATCGACTCGCATTGATACAGCCCTTCTCACTGCGTGTTCGAGCACTAGCTTTGGACACGGGCGTCCCATTGCTCGAACACCGCGTAATGGCTTCTACTACATGCGCCCCAACATGACACAGGCAGGCTATAAATTGTGACACATCTTGTGACACAAATTGGGAAGCTACTAGCGTGTGATTTGCTTGTGAACGTGTAAAACAATCAAGAGAATCGTTTGGAATAATTCAGTTTCTCGGGGTAAGCTAAATGGCATTGTATTTTTTTTCTCTTCAAAAAATGCCTATTTGATGTTTGACAATCACACGAGATTACACGAACTGCAGATTAGGTCACCGAGTATGGAAATGACTTTTATACGTTTTCAAGCAATGAGATTTTTCACACAGTATTAGCGAGGGTAAGGTTTCCACAAATTTGACCCTTTAAGCCTTATTGTATACATCACTAATTAGTTTCTGGCTCATAATTCTATGTCGTGCTACCTAACCACCGCAGGTATAATAAGAGCGTCTCACACTCGCCGTAATGGTTTGGATCAACGTTAGTCAACTCTTCAAGGATTTTAAAAGCAGGAACATGTTCAAATAAACAGTAATCCACAACATCAGCGACTCAATTGCTAAGAAACTAGATAAGTTGTTTCAAGGTTAAAGGTTTGATCTAACGTATTATTATATAATGAATAAGTTCAATAATGAACTTTCACAATGTTTTACTGTATCTATTTTGAAACACTTTCACGTGCTTATTAGAGTTAAGCCCTATGCATTATTTTCATCTCCGCTTGTAGATGGACTAAATTTCACAGACGTCCTCGTATTTTCTGACGACAATTGCTATGTGGTCTACGCTGTTGGCGCAGACGGAACTGAGGGAGGTACGTAATTTCAGTGACTTCCATTCCTACCAGAAATCGTAACACAGTGCTCTCATGAAGGTATCGCGCTTTTTTTCTGAAGATTCACTTCGAGTGTTTGAATAATTAAGTTACTAGATAACTTGATGAGCTCCCTTCTATATGTTTTTCTTTTTGCCTAATATGGAGAACTGTCCATGAGTTTCTTATTTGCGACAAACACAGAATAATGATGTACTTATTCAGAGTTTTGTGCACGTGTTGTAGACGGCATCTAAAAGAAGTGCACTTGAAGATGGTTCGTGTTACTCTTTTAGTGTCATGTGAAGCATTGTCATATCTTTATCCGTAGACTCGTATCAACGATGACAATCACACAAAAAATTCTATAGCTAAAGCTGTTGACCTGTACTAAAGAACGTGAGATAACATCTGGAGCGAATGTGGTCTAAATATTGTTCTCTATTCTGCTTCTGGGTGCTATTTCAGACATCGCTGTAAAGACACTAGCCATGTATATAAAAAGTTTCGTTAGCCGAAGGAACCTCTCAGCCTAATCCACCAAAACTGCAGTATGCAGTCCGGTTATCACAACAGGGGCATCAAAATACTAAGATTTTTTCTGCAAACATAGAAAAAACGTATTTTGTAGACAAAAATAGGTGCATTCTACTCATATTGATTGTTAAATTTGGCATTTTATGCGCGCGTATAAAAGTCGTTCTGAAAGCTCGAAATCTGAAAGCTCGAATTGATGACAAGCCTAACGCTATATACGCAATATATGTAACGCCATATGTTTATTATGCCTGCTTTTCAAGCTTGTTGGTATAATAAACTCATAAATATATAGTTAACTCCAGAAATGGTTGATGAACAGATCTCAGTAGGATTAAAAAGCATCAGCTGGAAACAGAGCTTTTGGATTTAGTGCTACCGGTCGAAGGTACGGACCATCGAATTGATTGTACGATGCAGCGAGAACAAATTGGACACATTGTGTCTTGTACATACCTGGTTATTGTAAGGCGTGTTTTGTGAATTCTGAAGCGTCTTTTTGCATATCAGGTCTTTGTACACTTGCAAATATTAGTTAGTCTCCTTCACGTCTTGCGCAATATATTCTAAGATGATGAATCGCTAAATATGCTTGAGTTTTTATCAATGTTTATGCTATAAATACATAAATAACTGGTAAGTTAAAACCAAAGCAATACACAAAAGAATTCTTTTTTTTTGTTTCCCAAACACCCATCGTTACACTTTGTTTTGAATACAATAGTTCTGAGCTTAAGAAATATGTTCGTCGTATTCCGTGACAGTAATATATACCTTGCATTCTATTCCAGGTTACGAACTATGGGCAAAAGACTCTGACAATGTTCCAACCAGTTGCTTGGAGAAGTTCAATGAGTATGCTGCTGGTCTACCGGTACGGGACATATTCACAAGTGATTGCTTTCCAGACGAAGACGAATAACTTGGGAGTATTGTGCATAGAACATCAAACTAAGGCATTGCCAACTCATGTATATATGTTTGATGTCATGCGTTCGACTATATCTACAACCTAGATTTTTTGTGTTAGGTATTTTCTAGTCACTACCGCCACCTGCCAGGAGTACTTCGAAATAAATTGTGCAGTAGGTGGAACACAGCGTCCGATTTTATTTATCAGATGTTTGTACGTCCTAGCACCAGCCGTACCCACCCTACATATATCGAATGCACGCTGTGAATGCGAATTGTGTGTTTAATTTGAAGTAATAAAAAAACTCTACATATAAACATATATATATACATATATACATATACATATACATACATATAATAGTTTTCCTAAAGTTGGCCACAACAAAACCACGTGTCGATTCACTATATCGCCTGCATCTGAGAAGCTATAACCCCTACACCGGGAAATGCAGGGTTTGGCCTCACCCACAAGCAATGACCTATCATTGGTACCCTCATATCTAGGCCCGAAAATTGCACACCTGTAGAAAATGCTCTACTCCTGTACTGAATAACGCGCGCCGACTGCCCCTCTTCTTACATTAAGGTAAGAAATAATTTTGATGCAAGGTTACGGCATCACGAGAACAACTTTTGTCATTTGAACAGCGAAGCAAGTGCAGTATCAGAACACTGCCAGTGGTTATACTATTACCTACGACCCAGCGACACGGTGATACTAGCAAATGAAAGGAACCTTCACCAGCGAATCTACTTCGAATCCTGGCGCATTCAGCAGAAACCTAACTGACCAAACTGCTCCACTAAGACATTGCCCTCCGTCTACAGCCACAGCTTAGGCAGGTCACGGCGATTCTCTCATGCATGGCAAAGAACAATGTATAAGCGCCACGTATCTCTGGCCCTCTCACTCTCAAAAAAGCAGCAGGACCGGCATTCAAAATGTTGGAACTTTTCATGACATATACTTTTCATGCGGCTGGATTGTTCCTTCAGTTAGTATCGAAACCAGTCAGACTTTTGCGAAACGTTCAGCTTTGAATTGCTGCTTTGGTCGTGCTTTTTAGTGTCCCATCTGTTTTCCATAACCGTAGTTGTGGCATTAAAGGTAAGCTATTTATTAATGATTAAGAAAGCGCCAGGTTAATGAGGGAGCAGCACTGCACACACAAGTCATGGCGAAATACTACTTCATACTTGTATTATGGTGAGCAGAATCGACTGGAACACGGGGTTCATGTCTATTCACTGATTATACTTACTGAACTGATACGAACAAGGCGTATTTCATTGCCAGACATACATTCAAGCTCGAGTTTAAGTCTGGCGAGCACTTTTGCTCTGCTGGCTGAGGGGTGCTGCGAGCACAGTCTAGCGGTCTGAGGGAATACATTATACAAGCTAGTGTTGTACTGTTGGTAATGGTTTACTGGTGCCTGCCTGCTGGTGGCGGCCAGCTGGTGCTGGTCTCCTGGCAGCAGCCGACTGGTGCTGGTCTGCCGGTAACCCTTACTGGGGCTGATCTGTTGGCATTGCATTGCGTCTTCTGACCACTGTATTCTGTCTTTTCGTCCACCATCCCACTCGTGCCATGAGAAATTAATAAAGCTGTGGTGAACCATACTATTGCGGTATTGGAGGTGCTGTTATGAAGTGGTTGCTACTGCAACAAGTACAGCAAAAATTAAACACAAAAACGTTACCGAAAGCGTAAAAAAGAAGAGCCAAATAATCCTGCACAAGAAAGGCGCATTGATTGATGTCCTTTTCTTTGCATGTGTCCAAGATTTTGGCCCACATGCTTTCTGACGAGCTTGAATAGTTGGTAGCTTCTTCGGCGGTGTCTCGCTCCTTTACACATAAAATAAGGATACACAAAAAGTGAATCAATAAGGCCAATATCTTTTCTATAATATTCCTGTTTGAAAACTCAGCGCCACTAGTTACCAGCGTCCAGTGCCACGCCAGAATATTGACCGAATATCGCACTGGGTACACGGATGTTGGAGCAGCTTATCACAGGTAGGTGCTGAGTACACAGCCCAAAACACGTTTAGAGCGCCCGAACTGTGTGCTTTGTCGCCGTAAATAATTCATTATATGAATAAGGTATTTAGGGCACACTGACGCAATGAATGAGAAGAACAATAACGCAACCACGTAGAGGATCCAAACTTGCTACCTCCCGATCGCTAACCTCGCTATCTCCTGATTACTAAACCACACCAGAACCCGTTCAGCTTCTAGTATACTCACAATTTATCCAATGAACATTCTGCTCAACTTCATGTTTACAAGTCGGGCAGTCAACAAAGACGCACCATTTCTTTCTAAATAACAACCGCGTTTATATTCGATACTAATGACCAGCTGCCGGGCACCGTCAATCTCACATTTGGAAAACGTAAAGTTTATTGAGGAATGCACACACTAACCCCAAAAAATATCAAATGGATTGTAGGAGCAGTCCCATATCTCCAGCTGTTAGTGCCTAATTTTTTTGATAGCCGTTTCCTACAATTGCGACTGATGAAAGCATGCAGAGGTTTGATGACTTGTCTGATATATATGCGCTTACACTAAGGAGTATTGTAGGCATTCATTAAGCACATATACTTTCTTCACACATGTTCATTATCATGAGTGGTCGTCAACTTCATCTGCTGTGGGCACTTGGCTTGCCTGAGTTCTTTGCCTTGGGTGGGCTCGCTGCATCGTGTCTTCTAGGCCTAGTTAAGATTGCCTTCTCCGTTGCATCACAAGTGGTGGAGTGTGCTTTGCGATGTCCCGTCCTCTCCCAGCCCACTCTACCTCCTGGAGCTCCGCTAAGGTCATCGTCTGTGCCAGGTGTCCGGTAACGAGCCTCAGGACGAGCCAACCAGCGCTTCTGCATCTATCTTCATGGCCCCGACTACCGCAGCCTATTCATCGTGGATTATCACCACGCACCACCGTGAGCCACCAACGTTCGCCGAACTTGAGGTGAAGATGTGGAAGATTGGTTGGACCAGTTCAATCGGGCGACTTCCACTAACAACTGGGTTGATTCTACCAATCTTCGCCGTGTTTCTTTTTATCTGACAGGCGTAGAGAAAACATTATATTTCAATCTTGAAAGGGACATCACGGACTGCACACATTTCAAGCAACAGCTTCACCAAGTTTTCGGCACCCCGGTGGTTTGTTCAGCTATCGCGAAGGAAACACTGGATGCTCGCAAGCAACAATGCGGTGAGTCTTACACCTCGTACATAGAGGCTATGCTTGCTTTCTGTCACCGTTTTAGCACGTCTATGTCTGAATCAGAGAAAGTTCGTCGTCTATTGAAAGGGATGCCTCGGTCATACAAACCCCGACCACAGTCGTTGACGTTGTTGCCACATGCCAACGCCTAGAGGAACTTGAGTTCCAACGGTTACCTCCGGACAGTGCTGAAAGCACCACCACGACTGATGCCTTATTGCGTGCTATGATCTGGGCGATTATACGGGAAGAACTGCAATCTTTCGGCCTCTCAACGACACCCAGTCCACCTCCCCCCTCCAACACCGCTTTGCGCGACGTTATCAAAGAACAGTTGGCGTCCATGACCGGGCCAGCGTATATGCACTCTCTGGTACCACGACTCCAGCCGACGTACGCACAAGTCCTCGTTTGTTTACCAGGCCCCGCCGCGGTGGTCTAGTGGCTAAGGTACTCGGCTGCTGACCCGCAGGTCGCGGGTTCGATTCCCGGCTGTGGCGGCTGCATTTCCGATGGAGGCGGAAATGTTGTAGGCCCATGTACTCAAATTTCAGTGCACGTTAAAGAACCCCAGGTGGTCAAAATTTCCGGAGCCCTCCACTACGGCGTCTCTCATAATCAAATGGTGGTTTTGGGACGTTAAACCCCACAAATCGATTGATCGTTTGTTTACCACCCGTCGTACAACCAATGCCCGCACATTTGACGCCTGTCCCACTGGCTTCGTTAACTCCGAGTGCGCCTCGCCAGCCTTTTTGCCCACCATGGCGGCCATCTCGTCCGATCTGTTAATACTGCCCATTCGCTTGCTCCCTGCGAAAGATACTGTGCTACGACCTGGTCATCAGCGAATAGTCACCATCACTTCTAATATGATTGACTCTGGTGACGTGTTTGTCCAACCATCTGAACGCTGTCTCGCAAAAGGTATAGCCCTTGCTGCAGGTCTAGCGTTGTTCCACAATGGCTCCGGACGTCTCTGCGCTACAAACCAGACCTCTGTGAAAAATTTCATTGTTAAATGCACCACAATGGCTTGCAGAATCCTAATCTGTCGTTGTTGTCGCGCTTCTGCCAGCGTGTTCTGACCTTCCTTCTATTGGACGTTCATCATGCGTTTCTGTTCTTGCTGCGACTATTACTCCCGAGCTCACCTCTTCACAGGCAGATGAATTGCTTGCCTTGCTACAGAAGCATAGAATATTCTTTGATGCCCATTCCTCATCTCTGGCGCAGACGTCCATTATAACGCATCGTATCTAGACCATGGGAACTTCCATCGTACGCCGTTGACCATATCGCGTCTCTTTGTCCGAGCGTGAGGTCATTGAAGAAAATGTAGCCGATATGCTGCAACAGAACATTATACGTCCCTCCGCGAAACCTAGGTCATCCCCTGCTGTTTAAGTAAGGAAAAAAAATGGCTCCGTGGGATTTTGCGTGCACTACAGAGCACTTAATAAGATTAGCCACAAGGATGTTTACCCCATGCCACGCATACACGATGCTTTGGATTCACTGCAGGGTGCCGAGTACTTCTGAAGCCAAGACCTGCGTTCGGGTTACTGGCAAATACCCATGCACGAGGATGACAAAAGAAAAGACAGCGTTTTCAATACCAGACGGGCTGTACGAATTCAACGTCATGCCATTCGGCCTTTGCAATGCTCAAGCAACATTCGAGCGGATGATCGACACAGTTTTACGAGGCATAAAATGGAAAACTTGCTAGTGCTATTTAGACTATATCGTTATTTTCTCGTCAACCTTCCCCCAGCACTTGCAACGACTGCACGATGTTCTCACGTGCATTGCAAACGCAGGCCTTCAGCTGTACACCAAGAAGTGCCGTTTTGCAAGCATAAAAATTAAAGTGTTAGGTCACATTGTAAGCAATGACGGTATTCGTCCTAATCCAGACAAGATTTCTGCTGTCCAACACTTCCCGCATCCTGAAAAAGCCAAAGATTTGCGCAGTTTCCTCGGCCTCGCTTCTTATTTTCACCGATTCATTCGAGACTTCACATCAATAGCTTCACCATTGCACAAGTTGCTCGCATCAGGCATCGTCTTTGTGTGGTTTCCTGAATGTGAAGTGGCGTTTGCCCAACTGAACTTGGCACTCACATCTGAACCAGTTCTCTGTCATTTCGACAAAACCGCACCTACACTCCTGCATACAGACGCTAGTGCTCAAGGCATTGGGCAATTTTCCTACAGCGAGACAAATCTTCACGTGAGAAAGTCGTCGCATACGCGAGCCGTGCACTGACCCCTGCCGAAAAGAATTATACCATCACCGAACAGGAGTGCCTAGCGGTCGTATGGTCGATACAAAAGTTTCGACCTTATCTCCACAACTGCCACTTTACTGTGGTTACGGACCATCACGCCTTGTGCTGGCTCTCGACAATCAAGAACTTTTCCGGCCGCCTTGGTCGCTGGATTCTTCGCTAACAAGAATAAGACTTAGCGATTACGTAGAAGTCGGAAACAAACATCAAGACGCCGACTCACTTTCGCGTGTCCTGCTCTCTTCGGAGCAACTTAACAAACCCGCCCCTGCCACACTCGAGAAGCTTTCGGCTGTCTCTTCCTACATGTTTAATCCTTAGCTACTGTGGACTTAACTTCTCCAAGCGAGTGTGGTTCGTTGTTCTCCCACGAACGTGCTGACCCTTACTATCGCCGCATCATGGACCGTCTTGACGGGACGTCCCGGCCCCCTAACGCCCGTCTTCACCGACAGCTGACACAATTCAAGCTAGACAACCACGTCCTGTACCACCATATCTACCACCTTGACGGTCAACGCTGGGTGCCCGTTCTACCTCGCTCTTTTCGGGCTGAAGTCCTCAAGACGTATCACGACGACATGTGTGCTTGACACATGGGCTTCCAAAAAAACGTACGACCGCATAAGATGTCACTACTACTGGCCGGGCTTGTCCACCTGCGTCGCGAAATACGTTGCCTCATGCGCCCTTTGTCAGCGTCACAAGCTACCTACATCAACTCGAAGTTCAGTTACAACTGCTTTTGTGTCCCCTGCAACCATTTGAGGTAGTTGGCGTTGACCTGTATGGTCCGCTTTTCATGACTGTCACGGGAAATCGATGGATAGTTACAGCTGTCGACCACCTGACCCGCTACGCCGAAACAACTCCCGTGCCTTCTGCATCCGCTTCGGAGGTGGCTGACTTCATCCTTTGAGCAATTATCCTTCGTCATGGAGCTCCTCGTGTAATCGTGAGCGAACATGTAAGAGTAGTTTTTTCAGAACTCGTCAAAGATGTGCTCAAGGCATCCGACACTACCCACAAAACAAGCTTCAGTTACCATTCTCAGACGAATGGCCTGACTGAGCGCTTTCATCGCACACTGTCAGATATATTAGCCAGGTATATAGAACCGGACCACAAAAACTGGGACACCATTTTGCTTTTTGTCACTTTTGCCTATATTACCTCTGTATAGCGCACAACCGGTTACTCGCCGTTCTACCTTGTCGACGGTCGTTTCCCCTCTCCTCTCCTCAATGTTTCAGTCTTCTCTGCGCCTGGTTAAACCATGTTCATCCTTAAGTGAAGAATACGTGTCTCGTCTACTTCTTGCCGCCAGCTTGCTCGCGTCAAGACTGAAGCCAAGCATCAGGATCGCAACCTTGAATATTATGCATCTCATCGCACCGTGTACTTCAGCCCTGGCGACGAAGTCCTCCTCCTTACACCCATTCGCACTTCTGGCCTGTGCGAGAAGTTTCAATTACTTTTTATTTGCCCATACACTGTCTTCGAGCAAACATCTCCTGTCAATTATCGCGTGGAACCCGTTCTTCTCCCAACTGTCCACCACTGCCAGGCAGCATAAATAGTCCACGTATCCCGCATGAAGCCTTTCACACGGCGTTCCTCTTCGCTTTAAACTACGGCCAAGAACTGCAGTCAGGATGACCGCTTTCACGTGAAGGGGGGAAGTAAGTGTAGCCATTCCATAGGCACATCTACTTTCTTCCCACATTTTCATCATAAGGAGTGGTCATCATCTTCATCTGCTGTGGGTACTTGGCTTGCCTCAGTTTTTTGCCTTGAGTGTGGTCGCTGCATCCTGTCTTCTGGGCCTAGTAAAAGTTGCCTTCACCGTTGCTTCACAGTATTAAGTAGTGTTTTCGCACAATTACGATAAAACACAGTACAGCAGGCGTGCCAATGCACCAATTTGAAGCTATATCGACACCTAACTACCCTGCAGGAGTGTCCTTGAAAGCAGGCGTTTGGTGTGCAGTGACACCATGGACGCGAGTTAATGGAGCGTTTTGACCTCTCCCACGCCTAGCCGTACGTGGCTTTGCCGTGTCCGGAGAAAAGGGGAACCTAAGGTTGAGCCGACGCCGGTTGATTGAACCTTTGAGGTCCTCCGGCAGAAGCAACACACCACTTTGGCCCCAACTTCACGTAAACGGCACCACTGGACTGACCCATCCAACGGAAACCGGCTGTCACCTTTTTCTATCACTTTTTTCCTACACTTTCGACTTTCCCTCTTTCAATCTTGCCTGTCATCTTCTTATTTCTGTTTACTTCAACTTCCAGGCAGCAAAGGTTGAACTAAAGCATGTGCCCTCTCTTGGTCACATAATATTGCCACTTTACATTCCTCAAGTTTTGGTATTGCCCCGATGCTCTACACAATTCTCAGCGCAAACCGCGCCTGCAGTTTTCGAGAAGCATCAGGACTGTAGTAGATCATTTCGATAAGATCACGCCTATTCCGCGAACTGTACACATTATTCTGGAACCTACGTCACATTAAGCGATAACGCTAGAAAATTCAACAGCAAGAGTATAACTGCCGACGCACTTTGCCGCTTGTCAGTAGTTGATCGAAGACCGACGCTCTGTTCACTGCTATCTGTGCGAGACTGCTACTGTAATCAGACTTTCCGTTTACCGGGCACAGGTTCGCCCAAATAAACAGTTGAATGCCAACTTATATTCTCCTGTCTTCGGCCACGTCATGACCCCTTGACATCTGGTGGAGGTGCTGCTTCGTTCATGTACCGGACACCTCCGTCAAGTCGTGAACCCAGCCCACGTCGCGGAGAAGACACCAACGCCAAACCGGAGCAGAGAACAAGCCGCTGACAGGGAGGTCTACCACCGGAGTACGGGCTCTACAAGACAAGACGCGGATGACCAAGGCCATGACCTCGACTACAGCGACAATGACAACAGCAGCGTCCCAGCCCGCGATCGTCATGCATCAACCCAGGGAACCACCAACTTTCCATGGGTCATCGTTCGAAGAGCCGGAGACCTGGCTATAAACATACGACCATGTGGCCGCCCTGAACCACTGCAACAATGCAGAAAAGCTCCGTCGTGTGTACCTCTACCTGGAAGACACCACAAGGACCTGGCTCGAAAATCGGGAGTCCACGCTTCAAACGTTGGAGGTCTTCGGTGGCGCATTTCTGCAAACATTTGTGAGCGTAGCTCACAAAAAGAGGGCCGCTGCTTTGCTAGAGACCCAGGTTCAGCTACGAAATGAAAGTGTTGCCATTTTCACAGAAGAAATGACCCACCTATTCCGTCACGCTGACCCAGACACTCCTGAGGAGAAGAAAGTTCATTTCCTCATTCGAGGAGTCAAACAGAAGCTCTTCGCGGCACTGATGAGAAATCCACCGAACACCATCCAAGAAGTTTTAGTCGAAGCGACCACTATCGGAAAGACCCTGGACATGTGCACCAGACAGTATACTCGTCGCCTGACTCACGATTGCACTGCTGCTCAAGCCATTGACTCCGAAGCCCTGCGTGAAACGATCCGAGCGATCGTGCGCGAAGAGCTGCGCAAGCTGTTGCCTTCGGCGCAGCCTCAAGTGGATTCGATTGCCGACAATGTGCGACAAGAAATTCATCAATCGCTTCGAATTCTCCAAGCACCGCTCCCGAGCCGGAAGCTATGAGCAACGCCCCTGCAGTGCGCCCCAACGCTCCTCCCTGTCCCCACCAAAACACCACCCCAACGCAGTTTCGTCACCAGAAGCCACCGCTGCCGCCATACCCACCGACGTCATACCATTCGCCAGCACGCCAGCGCAGTGTGCTGAGAAAAACCGACGTTTGGCGTGAACCTGACAACCACCCGCTCTGCTACCACTGCGGCGAGGCCGGGCACACATACCACCGTTGCCAGTACCGACAGATAGGACTGTGTGGCTTCCCCGTCGATGCACCACGTCCGCAGCCAGAGGAACGGCCACGTGACATCGCCGACTACAAGACAAGAACTCAGTGGATACCACAAAGTCCTTCCCGTTCGCTATCGCCCAGCCGCCGCATGTCACCGCATCACTGGCTGTATTCTGGCCCAACGCCGGGGTGGTCTTTTTACCGTATCTGGGAAACTAAGGGCAGCAACCAATGGAGGTGTGGTTGCTGTTCAACAAACTACTGAAGATCCTCCGACGACGACGACGCCGTGACGGAGCTTCCCAAACACCACACCAACCAGGCAAAGTCTTGACGAAAAGACCTCACTGTCCGAAGGTGACCTGACGATGCAACACAGAAGCAGCGAAACAAGCTGACGAAGCTGTGACCCGACGCCATGGCCTAACTGCAACGCGAGATGTCGAACTAGTGACCTCAACGTTCTTATCGATGGCCACAGCGTGACCACTCTCGTCGATACAGGAGCCAATTATTCCGTCATTATTGGGTCGTTCGCCGCGATGTTGAAGAAATTTAGACAGCTTGGGAAGGCCCCGAAATCCGCACAGCCGGAGGTCATGTCATAAAGCCAGCAGGAATCTGCACATCGAGAGGCACCAATAACGGCCGTATTTATCCTGCAGACTTCGCAGTCCTACAGCGTTGCTCGAGAGATGTCATCCTTCGCATGGACTTTTTATGCCTCCGTGGTGCTGACATCAACCTAAGAACAAAGTCGATAACGTTATCCAGAGAAGAAGCACTACCGCCGCGCACGCCGTCAGGAAACCATGCCTTGAATGTTCTGGAAGAAAAAATCACCATTCTGCTTCGCTCCAGCGTCTTTATTTCAGTCAGCGCTCCTAAATCACCTGACTTGGAAGGCGTCGTTGAAGGCAGTGGGCATGTGTTGGTCACTCGAATTATTTGCGTCGCAAGAGAAATTGCAGAGCTGCGAGAAGGCAAAGCAATGGTTATGCTCAAAAATTTCTGCAATAAGCACAAACCTGTGAACAAAGGAATGATGGTCGCATACATCGAATAAATTGTGGAGGCCAGCAGTGCTTTCGCTCTCGCCGATACTGCGAGGGCGAAAGCACTGCAGTATCGGCGCTGTGGGTGGGAAAGCTGTGGGTAAGGCTTGGTTCCATTGAGCAGGTTCCGCCGATACTGCGGAACCTGCTCAATGGAACCAAGCCCCACCCACAGCTTTCGACGTCAATGCCAGACTTCCGAATCCCAAAAAAGAACAGCTCAAGGCCCTGCTTCTGCATTACGAAGACTGATTTTCGTCGTCATCGCAAATTCGGCAGACCCTAATCACGAAACATTGCATCATAACCTAAGAAAATGCCAGACCACTCCGTAAGAGTTCATACAAAATTTCGACGCAAAAACGCGAGACCATGAAGAAACAAGATGATGAAATGCTGCAGGATGACATCATTCAGCCGTACAAAAGTCCATGGGCAGCCCCTTAGTGTTGGTGAAGAAAAAAGGACAGGAACCTACGTTTCCGTGTCGATTATCGCCACCTGAACAAAATCACAAGAAAGGACGTGTATCCTCTCCCACGAATAGACGACGCACTTGATCGACTCCATAACGCCAAGTATTTTTTGTCATTGGACCTCAAGACTGGCTATTAGTAAGTCGAAGTCTACAAAAGAGACCGAGAGAAGACGGCGTTTATAACACCGCACGGCCTCTTCGAGTTTAAGGTAATGCCTTTCGGTCTTTGCTCAGCACCTGAACCTCTTCAACGCGTTATGGATACAGTACTGGCAGGATTGAAGTGGTAGACTTGCCTTGTGTACTTGGACGACGTCTTCGTTTTTTTCTTGAGTTTCCACGCGCATCTTCGGCGCTTTGAAGTTATACTTCAAGCCATCAAGCCGTCGGGACTCACACTGAAACCAGAAAAGTGCAGATTTGCGTACGAGGAGCTCTTGTTTTCGGACGACGTGATTAGCAAGTCTGGAGTTCCTCCCGATGCACGGAAAACAGCCGCCCTCGCCGACTTCCGGCCGCCCACTGGCAAGATGGCGGTGCGCTGATTTCTGAGCCTGTGCGCCTATTAGAGGCGGTTTGTGAAAACCTTCGCCCGCATCACCGATCCACCCACTAACATTACCAATGCTGACGTGGAGTTGAAGTGGGAAACGCTGCAAGAACACGCTTTCCAGGAGCTTAAACATCGCCTCCAGACACCTCCGGTACTTGCCCATTTCGACGAACTCGCCGAGACAGAAATACACACTGACGCAAGCAGCATAGGTCTCGGTCCCGTTCTTGTACAGAGAGCTGAAAAACTCGAAAGTGTTATTAGTCACGCCAGCCGATCGCTATCTAAAGCAGATTCCAATTATTCCACAACAGAAAAGTAGTGCCTTGCCATAACCTGGACTACGTCGAAATTTCGTCCCTACAACTGCGGCAGGCCCTTCACAGTTGTGAGCGCCCACCACGACTTGTGTTGGCTAGCTACCTTGAAGGACCCTTCAGGTCGCCTCGAAAGATGGAGCCTGACACTTCAAGATTATGACATTACCGTCGTTTAGAAGTCTCGGACGCCGACTGTCTCTCTCGTGCGCCTGTCGACCAACCACCGCCCGACGACCAGGATGATGACTACTTCTTGGGACGATAACTGCCGACGACTTCGCTTAACGACAGCGGACCGACCCGGAACTTAAGGCCCTAATAGAGTACCTCAAAGGCAGGACCATCGAAGTCGCGAAGGCATTCAAGCACGCAGTTGCGTCGTTTTTCTTGCGAAACGGTCTTCTCCAAAAGAAAAACTAAAGAAAACAGTAATACCACGTTCCATTTCTCAAGTTTTGTTATCGCCCCAATACCCTACACAATTCTCAGCGCGAACCACGCCTGCCGTTTTCAAGAAGCTTCAGGGCTGTAGTAGATCATTTTGATAAGATCACGCCCACTCCGTGAACTGTATAGATTATTATGGCACCTACGTCACCGCCAGCGATAACGATAAAACATTCAATAGCGAGAGTATAACTGCCGACGCACTTTGCCGCTTGTCAGTTGTTGATCGACGGCCGACCGCTCCGTTCACTGCTATCTGTGCGAGAATGCTACTGTAATCAGACTTTCTGTTTACCAGGCACAGGTTCGCCCAAACAAGCAGTTGAATCCCAACATAAAGTCTCCTGTCTTCGGGCACGTCATGACCCCGTGACAAAATCAGTTGGTTATTGTGGCTTAGCACAGCTGTCACTGGCATACATTTTTATAATTGTGCTGCTGCGTCCCGTTGTTGGGCTCATTGATGGACGGCTGGCATGGCTGCTGAATTTATATACTCCTATGGCCTCTTTTCTATTCCCCAAACTGTCTGATTGCCATCCCTCTAGGAGGGGGCGCAACGAAGGAATGCTAATGTTTTCTTAAAACCCAAACAAATCTTCGCGCGCTCACATATGACACACAAGGAAACACAAAAGAACGCAAGAACAATCTCTCCATTTGTTGCAACAAAGTGTCTGAGCAATACCGTTGGTACAGTTTATCAGGCTACACGCATATCTTGTGGCGACCTTCTTGAATTACCAAGCAAGGCCCAGTGCGAAATCTCTCATAACTCATGTCTTTTGGAACCACACCTGTATTTGTCACGCCGCACCGTTCCCTTGAACATTTCCCGAGGCGTAGATTCAGATCAAGGCCGAATCCACCTGACAGAGAGTGAGTTCCGTGAGGGCTGGAACGAACAGCACGTAACGCAAGCTCAGGGAATTAAGATCAGCCGTCACAACAAAGAAACGCTGACAAACCAACTTATCCTTACATTCTGCACAAGCACAATTCAAGAATACATCGAAACAGGCTATTTTGGAGTAAAGGTCCGACCCTACATCACCAACCCCCAACGTAGTTTTGAGTGCCAGGGTTTTGGCCACAAATCTCAAAGCTGCCGCGGCCGTCAAACCTGTTCAGAGTGTTATTCACACCAACACTATGTAGACAACTGTGAGGAAGTAACTCCTCACAGCGCAACTGCAACAATCAACACCCCACTTCTCTTAAACATGTCCTACGTGGAAACACAAAAGAGAGAATACTTACACTCGAAGTAAATGAAAACAGCTCATTTGGGGAGGCACGCAAGTGTCTAAGTTTGTAGGGCACTTCGTTTGCAGAGGTGGCACGAAAGGGTGCAGTGTCACCAAAATCGGCGGTGTGGGCACGTGACACACAAAGTGGACGGGTGACAGCGCCATTCTCTTCTAAGCGGAAGTATAACAGGTTCTTCGGCCCACAAAAGCTTTCAGGCCTCCGAGCTCAAAGTTTTAGGGCCTTCTGTCTCGACAGATAGCACTAAAGCTTCCATGCCCGCACGCGTGAACCGCGAGTTGCATCCAGCACCTCATCAGAGGTGATGGACACAACCGCAGTTCAATGGTGTCTTCGGTGCAGAAGGACAGGCGGGGCTTTTCGGAGTGAGCCAGAAATTCAAAAACCATCACGGGGTCTAAAAATGGCTCCTGACTTAACGCACTACTTCTTTAGTACACACAACATTTTTTTCACTAATAATACAGAAATATTACTGTGGAACGTCAGAGGACTGCTTAGTGAAAAGTGGTTTATTGGCGTGTATTTCGACGGTGTCCCTACGACGAAAACACGATCGAGACGTTGCAACGGTCAAGCAGATGCCGGCGACGATCAGCACGAGGCGAGCGAGTGAAGCCCAGGACCCAGTACCCGAACGGTGGTGATGTTGCTTGCCAACGATGCGTTTTCTTTACAATTTTTCTCCGCCTAAAAAGAGCCATCCTTGCCACCCAAGAGTCTGTAGGCAAATGGCTATAATATGGCTTAAGGCGGGCGACGTGGACGATGTCACGTCCACGCCGGCGCATGTCGTCAGATGGGGAAAGTGGACTCAATGAGAAAATTCACCGGCGAGGTTTGCTCCAAAACGCGGTAAGGACCCTCGTTTTTCAGGACGAGTTTTGAAGAAAGGCCGGGGGTTTCGTAAAAAACAGCCAGCCATACAAAGGATCCCTGGGCATAGCTGTGGCTTCGTGAAGAGCCGGCGTTGTTTTCTTTCTGGCACTGCTGTTCTCGTCACGTGAAGGTGCGTGCGAGTTCACGGCACTCTTCCGCTTTTCGGGCAGCTTCGGACACAGATGGGCATTCGGATGCGTCAGGATGGTATGGAAGGAGTGTGTCGATGGTGTGGGATGGTTCGCGTCCATAAAGGAGAAAGAAAGATAAAAATCCTGTGGTGCACTGTGCTGCGGTGTTGTATGAGAACATGATGAATAGAAGAATGTGATCCCACTTAGTATGATCAGATGTCACATACATTGCGAGCATATCGTCGAGTGTGCGGTTAAATCTCTCCGTGAGCCCGTTAGTCTGCGGATGGTATGCCGTGGTCTTGCGATGAACAACATGGCATTCGAAAGCAGAACCGGTACGATTTCTGAATGGAAGGCTTGACCATTCAGAAATCGTCCTTGCGTCCTTGGACGAAGGACGCTACGTCCTGCGCAGTGGCACTTGGAAGGGCGGCGGTCTCAGCGTAGCATGTTAAATGGTTCACAGCGACTATGATCCACCGATATTTATCTGATGTTGTCGGTAGTGGGCCACAGAGATCAATTCTGATTCGATAGAAAGGTTTGGCAGGGCACTGAAGCGGTTGAAGCGCACCGAACGAGTGAAAAGGCGGTGATTTGCGGCGTTGACAGTCAGGGCGGCCCATAACAAATTTTTCAACAAAATTATACATTGCGCGCCAGTAGAAGCGACGGCGAATGCGTTAGTAAGTTTTGAAAAGTCTAGCATGGCCACATTGGCGATCTCCGTGAAAGGTGGTGCATATTTGTGATCGCAAGCAGCGGGGGACAACCAAGAGTCACTTACGACCTTCAGGGGCGTAGTTGCGTCGGTGTATCAGCCGATCACGAATGGCGAAATGAGCAGCTTGACGTTGGAGAGGTCGTGATACAGCAGTGGTTGACGATCCATAGAGACAGTCAAAAGGCGAAGCGATCCATGGGTCCTTGTGTTGTTTACTGGCAAACGAGTCGAGGTCGAGAGATGCGACGGAGTTGGTACCAGTGGTTCTGCAGGCCGAGTCGGGAGGTAAAGGTGAACGGGACAGGGCGTCGGCGTCAAAATGCTTGCGTACGCTGCATTATATCACGCGAATGTCGTACTCCTGGATTTGCAGTGCCCACTGAGCTAGGCGGCCAGAAGGATCTTTCAATGTGGCGAGCCAACAAAGTGCATGGTGGTCCATTACCAGGTCGAATGGGCGACCGTACAAATAAAGGCGGGACTTCCAAAGCGCCCACACTAGCGCTAAGCACTCTTTTTCAGTGACGCTGTAATTGGCCTCAGCTTTAGTGAGCGTGCGACTCGCATAAGCGACGACGTATTCGGAGTAGCCCGGCTTGCGCTGGGCGAGGACAGCACCAAGACCAACCCCGCATGCGTCTGTGTGAACTTCCGTTGCAGCTGTTGGGTCAAAATGCCGTAGAATGGGAGGAGACATTAGCAGACTACGCAGCGTGGCGAACGCGACGTCGCAGTCAGGAGACTAGGATGAAAGGTCTGCGTCACCGCGTAGGAGGTTGGTCAGTGGTGACATGATCGACGCAAAATTTCGAACGAAGCGCCGGAAGTACGAGCATAGTCCGATGAAACTGCGTAATGCTTTAGTGTAGTAGGTTTTGGGAACTCGGCTACTGCTCGCAGTTTTGCAGGGTCAGGTAGAACACCAGGCTTGGCCACGATGTGCCCTAAGATGGACAGCTCTCGCGCGGCGAAGCGGCACTTTTTAAGATTCAGTTGGAGCCCAGCATTGGTTAAACACGTCAGAACCAGCCGGAGCCGAAGCAGATATGTAGAAAAATCGGGAGAGAAAACGACAATGTCGTCGAGGTAGCATAGACACACAGACCACTTCAGTTCACGCAGTGTGTTGTCCATGAGTCGTTCAAACGTGGCAGGGGCATTACAAAGCCCAAAAGTCATTACGTTAAATTCATACAGGCCATCTGGTGTAATGAACGCAGTTTTCTGGCGATCAGCTTCTGCCATAGGAACCTGCCAGTATCCAGATCGTAAGTCTAAGGAGGAGAAGAATTCAGCGTCTTGGAGGCTGTCAAGGGCGTCGTCAATGCGCGGTAATGGATAGACGTCTTTTTCGCGTAACCTTGTTTAATCGCTGGACGTCGACGCAAAATCGTATCGATCCATCCTTCTTTCGAACTAGAACGACAGGAGATGCCCAAGGACTGTGCGATGGTTGAATAACGCGACGACGTAGCAACTCTTTGACCTGGTCGTCGATGATGTGACGTTCCGCAGCATAGACACGGTACGGTCTTGGACGCAATGGCTGGTGCGAACCGGTGTCAATGTAGTGGTGCACTGCGGAAGTACGACGCAATTGCGGCTGAGAAACGTCGAATAAATTCGCGAAGTGCTGGAGGAGATTTGGAAGCTCGGTGCGTTCTTGAGCACTTAAGGTGTCGGCGATGGAACTGGAGAAGGTGTTACTCGACGAGCATTCCAGTGAGGAAAGGGCATGAAGTTCGGTCAAGGAGCTACGGCACGATTCTTCTGGCATGTTAAAGAATAAAGAAGAATCAAGGTATTCCACTCGACCGAGACATTCGCCGGCAAGTAGCGTAAGCGGTGCAGAAAGGGGGTTGTGGCCGAAAATATTGCTTCGGCCAGCTGTGACGTCAAGTGTAGCGAAAGGCAAAGAAGCGGCTCTGCGGCTCATGAAAATGTCGGAAGGTGAAAACATTACCGTAGCATCGTTATGGTCATCGCAGCAAACAGGGACAATGGCAAGAGAAGCTGGCGGAATTTCAGTGTCCTCACGCACGACAAGGTTTGGCGACCGCTCAAGGGTTTCGTGCAAAGGTTCGTCACACAGGTGCGAAAATTTAACTTCAGCGCGCGCAGTCGATGATGGCATGATGATTTAACAGAAAGTCCCACCCGAGGATAACGTCATGCGAGCACACTGAAAGGACGATGAACTCGACAACGTACATACAGCCTTGGATGAATATGCGGGCCGTACAGGTAACGAGAGGTCGAACTGGTTGTGCGCTAGCTGTACGAAGCGATAGTCCAGAGAGCGGCGTGGTCACTTTGAGTAGGAAGCGGTAAAGCTGGGCGGCTATAACAGAAACGGCAACACCTGTGTCGACGAGGGCAAAGGTAGAAACACCATCGACAGATATGGCGACGACGTTAGCAGGTGAAGTGCGAGGACTTGGGCATTTTGACGACGGTTGGAAGAAGCGGGTCTAGGACGCATTGGGGACCGTGATCGCCTGCGAAAAGATGGGGAGCGGGGAGAGTGAGTCTGCGGTGAGGACTGCGGTGACCGAGAGTCGGGAAGGTTGATGTATCATTACTGCGTTGATGGATAGGGAGCAGGTATGTGCATGGGCTGTGGGTCATACGGTAAAGACCGAGTAGCGTCGGGGACTGGTTGGAAGCGACGGCGACAATATCGTGCCACGTGTCCTGGAGTACAGCAGGCGTAGCAGATCGGTCGATTGTCAGGAGTGTGCCGGGAATGGCTGACTCGTGGTGCGGCCCAAGGTGTCGACAAAGGGGCGGAGTGCGGAGCAACTGAAGACAAGGGTGGCAAATGCTGCTGGCCGGGTCTGCTTCCTACCACATCGACATACGTAGGAGGCAGGGCCACGGGCTGCATAGCCGGCGCATAGGTAACAGGCATGGCCACAGGCTGCTGGTGGGCAGCTACGGGAACAGCCTGAGCTACCTCTTCGGCAATAACGTCGCAGAGTGGTGAGGGCAGACGAGAGGACGGCGGCTGCTCCGTGAAGGGAATCACCAACAGTTGCCGAGCTACGTGTTCACGCACGAAGTTTTAATCTCTTGCAGGCTTGGTGAGTCGTCGAGAACGGAAGTGAGACCGGAGAGCGAGTCGGCGTGTGAGGAAAATGGCCAAGTCAGGGCGCACTGCTTGCTCAACTCGTCGAAATTTAGACACAAAGTGACAAGTTCCGTGAAGGTGGCAGGATTACGGGCCAGGAGCATCTTAAATGCGCCGTCATTTATTCCTTTGAGGATGAGTTGAATCTTCTTCGACTCGGGCATGGTGGTGTTCACACGGTTGCAAAGATCAATAATGTCTTCGATGTAGCTGGTGAAAGACTCCATTGGCATCTGTGCGCGAGTCCGCAAGCGTTGTTCGGCTCTGGACTTGTGGACAGCGGGTCGGCCAAAAACGTCAGCAAACAACGTTTTGAAAATGGACCACGTCGCAATGTCGTTTTTGTAGTTGTTATACTACATTTCGGCCACGTCAGCGAAGTAAATGATGACGTTGGTCAACTTGTCCGCGTCATCCCACTTGTTGTTTGCGCTCACCAGTTCATAGTTGGTGAACCAGTTTTCCACGTCGGTCTCATCAGCTCCGCTTAAGACCTTCGGCTTTCACAAGCGAAGAACGCCGGGGTTGCTAGAGGATGGAGTGGAAGAGCCAGGTTGCGCGTTGTTGGTGGCCATGATGGGAGATAGCGTTCGGTTTCGCAGCTCCAGATTTAGGCGACGGCGAATGGCAGCCCCCAGGTTCAAGCGACGGGGGATGTCAGCACCCTCCACCAATTTAAAAGGGGTTTATTGGCGTGTATTGCGACGGTGTCCCTACGACAAAAACACGATTGAGATGCTGCAACGGTCAAGCAGATGCCGGTGACGATCAGCACGAGGCGAGCGAGCGAAACACAGGACCCAGTACCCAAGCGGTGGCGATGTTGCTTGCCAACGATGCGTTTTCTTCTTCACTTTAAAAACATCGATGATATCCAGGAAATCTTACACAAACATTTCTCAAAAGTGTTGCATGTACAAGAGACGCCCTTGAATTCTAGAAACACCAACTTTTTTGTCGATATATAATATTCAAAAAGGACCGCAATGAAGCTGAAGAAGCGTCATCTGGTGTTGTGGCCATTACAGTTGATCAGGGCGTAGCATGTATACATCTACCACTACAAACCTCCCTTAAGGCATTGACTGTACGAACAGTTCTTTACAACCAACTTGTCACCATCTGCTCGCGTTACATACTTCCACAAAACCGCCTCGAAAAACACAAATTCAAGTCACTGATAGATGAACTAATACCCCCTTACATTGCCCTTCGGGACTAGAATTTACCCAATGGACTATGAGGTGACTCTCGCTGCGATGCACGAGATCGCCAAATACAACAGTTTCTCTTTTCTTCGGGTGCGTGTCTGTTGAATAAGAAAGAACCAGCATACATTAGCCTCGCCAACAAAACCTACTTATGCATAGATTCAAGCACTGCGTCCCCATCTCTTGTACCCCTGCTTCACTAAAAAGTGGTTAACTATCCTTTTGGAAATGACCACTTTTCAATCATTCCAAGTTCACCAATAGACAAAGGTCCTCTACATGTTCCCAGATGGCAGACAGACGAAGCGGACGGAGAAAATTTCAGAGAAGCTACTCGCTTAAGTTGGTCGGACATTTGTCATTAGGTATAGATGCAGCTGTACACTTTTTCACAGCAGTTCGTATTGATGGTGCAACAAGGTGTATACAACAATCTAGGACTTGAATTTACCCAATGGACTATGAGGTGACTCTCGCTGCGATGCACGAGATCGCCAAATACAACAGTTTCTCTTTTCTTCGGGTGCGTGTCTGTTGAATAAGAAAGAACCAGCATACATTAGCCTCGCCAACAAAACCTACTTATGCATAGATTCAAGCACTGCGTCCCCATCTCTTGTACCCCTGCTTCACTAAAAAGTGGTTAACTATTTTTTTTGGAAATGACCACTTTTCAATCATTCCAAGTTCACCAATAGACAAAGGTCCTCTACATGTTCCCAGATGGTAGACAGACGAAGCGGACGGCGAAAATTTCAGAGAAGCTACTCGCTTAAGTTGGTCGGACATTTGTCATTAGGTATAGATGCAGCTGTAGACTTTTTCACAGCAGTTCGTATTGATGGTGCAACAAGGTGTATACAACAATCTAGGCGGTCTACTAGGCGACACGTCCATTTTTAAAACAGTGAGCCTCGTAATGCACGTAGCAAGCAAAATAAAGCACGTAAGCTGCTTCGAGACTCTCCCACAGCGGAGAAACTTAAAAATTTTCAAAACCCAAAGTCTCAAGGCAGCAGGACACGTCGACAGGGCAGAAGGAAAAGTTCGCACAACTTTATATCACGCTTCAATTCATATACATAGCAGCCCAAAGTCTAGAATATGGTTAGAAGAAAAGGAGGAAGACAAGTACATTCACTTTTTCTCGTAAAGACACAATGTGACAACTTGGAAGATCAAGCAAACTACCTCGACTCCACTTCTAACAATTTTCCAGCTCGTCACGCTATGGTGAAGCCTTCGAAACACACAACAAGAATACAAAAGATGAAACTAGAACACAAATGTACAAAACATGAAGCATACAACCACGCTTTCGGCCTGGCTGAGCTCCAGACATTACTGAACTCCTGCAGTGTTTTCGTCCCAGGTTCTAATCAAGTGGTGTCCGATATGTTAAAAACCTCCCAACCGAAACGCAAAAACATTGAATGCTTGTACAATGCTACGTGGTTTTCTGACGCTATCCCTGATTCCTGGAAAGAGGCTATAATTATTCCGATTTTGAAAAAGGGCAAAGACCCCTCCTCACTTTCGAGTTATAGATCTATTGTACTTTCAAGCTGCTTGTGCAAACGTTTCGAAAAATGATAAACTGCCGACTTGTACATTTGCTTGAAAAAAAAACAATTCGCTCCACTGATTTCAGTGCGCATTTCGAGAGGGTAGATCCACGACCAACCATCTTCTTCGAATCGAAGAACAGATCCGAGACGCTTTCGTCCACAAACAATACTTTCTCTGGGTGTTCCTTCATATTAAAACGGCCAACAATACAACATGGCACTTAGGAATAATAAAAGACCTCTCCACCTTGGTGTGCGTGGCAGAATGTTTACCGTTATCGAAAGTTACTTGTCAATTTGGACATTCCGTGTCCTAGTGGGCAGTGTTCTCTCCCAAGCACTAGTCCCAGAAACAGAATTGCCACAAGGGTGTGTACTATGCTGCACACTTCTTATTATCCAAATGAGTTCTTCGCACTTGTTCATCTCTCGCAATATATTTACGTTACATATGTTGATAACGTCCAGCTTGAATTTAAGTCTTCTAATCTGGCTATCTGTGAGCGACAGGTTCAGCTTGGTTTGAAAAAAGTCTCCAATTAGACAGAGGAAATGGGTTACATCTGAATTCACAGAAAAGCAAGTGTCTTTTGTTCTCCTGGAAGAGAGACATCCATTCGAAACCCGATATTACAGCACAGGCAACGTCTTTTTGTTAATACCGAACACAAAATCTTAGGCCTAATTTTGGACACCAACCTAACTTTTATACAACACATTATTTTCTAAAAAGAAGTCCATAAATGCCATAAATGTTTTAAAAATGTTCAGTCAGCTTTTGTTTGAAAACTAGCCAGTTCTCCTCGATAGAGCTGTGGTCAATTTTAGACAGAAATGTCGGAAGAAGTACTGTAAGTTCATTATTTAGAGCATCGTAGTTACCCTTATCGTATAAGGTTTTAACTTTCTTGTGTATTTGTCGAGTAACAGGCCTGAAACTAAAGTCTGCATGTATAACTTTGTGGTCACTGACCTCACGGAGATAGTGAATTGAAGACAGGCTATCAGGACTAGTCCTTAGTATTATATCCAAAATATTAGAGGAATCGCGTGAGACACGCGTTGGTTCCGTTACTAACTGTTTTAGGTCGTAATCAAAAACAACACTAAGAAAATCACTAGTTTCTGTTGAGTAAGTGGTAAAAGTGTCATGTTCCCAGTTGATACCAGCGAAATTGAAATCACCAAAAAGAACAATTTCTGCTTTATGATACTTTGACGTAAGCTGGTTTAAGATGCTTTGAAGTGCGCGAGAAAAGTTAGGATTGTTATGTGGAGGCCGATAGCAAACACCTAATAATACAGATTGTGGCAGTGCCTGAATCACAACCACAAAATGTCTAAATCTGAGTTGATGTTAATAACGGAACATGGTAACTGGTTACTGATTGCAATGAGGACACCACCCCCGCGAGAGCCTGTGCGGTCTTCTTAATAAGCAATAAAATCTGGTAGATCGGCGAGCACTTCCGCGTTGGTGACGTCATTTCATAGCCACGTCTCCGTTAGTATGAGAATACTGCTATCTGATGACTTGACAAGATGAGACAAATGATCACGTTTAGGCATGAAACTTCGAGCGTTCGTAAAGATTACTGAGAAAGAAAGGTTAGCTTTTTGTTTAGGGTGACAATCAGTGGATTTGGCTTGACTTCGATATGATTGCTATTTAATTTCTCGCACTGTTTTTGAGGTTTCAATGAACGAGTAGCGTTTCTGGCCTATGTGCAGTGTTTTCTAGCGCAAAGGAAATGGGCAGGACTTCTGCTGTGCGAACTCGACCAAATGCCTTCTAGGATTTTGAACACGACGTGAGAAACCCTCTCCTATGCTCTATGTCGTCCCTTTCAGCTTACGTCCGCTTGAAAGGATTTCGTGTTTTGTCTTGTGGAAAACGAACTTCGCAATTTTTGGCCTGCATTTGTTGACTGAGTGGCGGCCCATTGCACGCGATCAATTCCTGTAGGGTTAATATCTATGCCTAAGTAGTGATGACAATGACGAATGATTAGTTCCTCAGATTCAGCGTACGATTCCGAAGAATTGGCACCTGGTAGGCCTTAAAATTTTAATTGTTACGCCACGATCTGTTCTCTGCGTCATCCAAACGTGCCTCAAGGTCATCTGTTTCGCGAGCTGCATGAACGGTGCTACTTTTAATTAGTTCGAGTTCTGTCTTTAGGGGCAGCAGAGCTTGGTAAGGTTTTTCCATATCAGTGATTCGTTTTGTTTGGTCGGAGAGGGCGTGTTCTGTTGATAGTAGTTTACTTTTCAGTCCCTGCACTCCCTCTAAGGAAATCGACTGGCCCGCGGAAAGCTTTCGCAGTTCAACAAGTATAGTAGTATTAGGACCCGGACTAGACTAGATGTCTCCCGATACAAGTAGCAATAACAATCTCACGGCAATGACACATTCAACCACAGTCGTGCAGCAGCAACGTGGGCTTGGCAGCTGCAGCAAGAAGTAATTACTTCTCTTCTTTGTGAAGAGTGTCTGCGAAACACTAACCTGCATAGCGAAGAGCAGTGGTTTAATTGGTAATGACAGGAAGCAGCCACCAAGCCCACGAAGCGCTGCCAATAGGGGCACACATTTTATAGCCAGCGAAGTGGATGACGTTGCTGGCAATGAGGCTGACCATCCATCACTCAGGACCAGGCATTGTGATAGTGGTGACAGGCTGGCAGGTAGAGGCGAGAAGAAATCCGATTTTCCGGTTGTTTGGTCGATGGTCAGAGCAATGCTGAAGCGTCGCAATCCACAATCCAGCGATGTGTGCACAGGGGTGGACATACCGGCAACATGAACCAGATGCGCGACGACGGCTGATAACACCTGCATAGCGAAGAGCAGTGGATTAGTTGGTGACAAAACGAAGCAGCTACCAAGCCCACCCCCCTTTCACGCCTAGCCGTGTGTGGCTGAGCAGTGTCCAAGGAAAAGCGCATGATGAGGGTTGATCCAATGCTGAGTGATTAGACCTTTAAAGCTCCACGGTGGAAGCAACACACCTCTTTGGCCCGGCTTTATGTAAACGGAACCCCTAATCGTCTGTTCGTATTTCTCTCTCTCTCTCTCTACAGATTTGTCTTTCTCTCTTACTTTTAGCTCTCCTGTCTTCTACTCTCTTCTGTTTGCTTCCATACTTCCTGGCGGCTAGGGATACTCCTTTGCAAATAGTCGATTTTGGTGTAGGCGCATTGGGTTATAGTAGCGTTGTACGTTGGGCGTCTGCAGGTTTTAGCATCCGCAAATTTGTAGCATTCCCTCATGAGACTCTGTGATGTAAGACCACCAAAGCTTCTGAAGCAAATTGAACAGGCGCGCATAAAGCTTTTTTCCTGTTAAGTTATCATACCACCTAAAAGCGCATACGCAGCAGAGGCTTTGGATTTTCAAACGATCAATTGAAAATTTCTCTTGTTTTCATGTTATACATAGTGAGAAAAGTGGCAAGCAAGCCAGAACTGTTTCTCATTTGTAGTATCCAGGTGTCCTAAAGAAACACTTGGGGCCGAGTAAAAGGTCACCAAAATAGCCAGCGGAGACCTCCTTCTCGAAGTTCGAGAAAAAAAAACAGTTTCACAAGCTACACAATTTTTCAAATTTTTGTGACATTCTGTTAACTGTAGCACCTCAGAGAACACTGAGCACAGCTCATGGAGTTGTATCTGACACTGATTTGCTTGGCCTGACTGAAGCGGAAATTGTGGAGAATTGGAAGAGTCAGCATGTTATCAATGTCAAGAGGGTAAATATCAGAAGAGACAACAAGCAAACTATAACAAAACACCTTGTACTGACGTTCGCCTACAGTAATTAGCTAGAAGCTATTCAAACTGAGTACACAAAGACTTCGATCAGACCATACATACCTGACCAACGCCGTTGTTTTAAATGCGAGAGGTATGAGCACGGCTCACATAGCTGTAGTGGTAACCAAGCTTGCGCAAAATGTCGATTGTCAGGCCACAATTCTGACATCTGCAAAGAACCGTCACACTTTGTGCACTATGGGGGAAATCATGCCACTTGCTCACTGTCTTGTTTATTTTGGAAAAAAAGAAAAGGAGATTATCACATAGAAAAATAAAGGCTACATCACATGCACAGAAGCAAGAAGAAGAGTTCCGCTGTTTTATGGCCCCACATATGCTGATGGGGGGCGTCAGAGGGCAACGCCGCACCAGCCCTCGCACTCCTTCGGCCAGCGTTGAGCAAGCCGTTGGTTGTGGCACCTGCCCCCGAGGTGGCAGTAGTTCCGTCTACTCCGCCTCCTAGCGACTGGAGACCAGAGACTTCAGGGTCATCCGGTCTGAAGACTTCTCCTTAAAAGGCAAGGCCTAAAATCTCAACCACCAGCTCGCACGTGCGGGAATCCAGTGCCCCCGATTAGGCAATGGATACAACGGTACCCTTGGGGCCGAAACAGCGGTGAGTTTCTCTTCTCTTCCGGTGCCTGCCTGTTAAATATGAAGAAACCAACGTATATAACATCGCCAAAAAAAAAACAAACTCGTCTATACACCTAAGTATCAGTGCTCAGATTTGGGTGCACGTAAAAGAACCCCAGGTGGTCGAAATTTTTGGAGCCCTCCACTACGGCGTCTCTCATAATCATATGGTGGTTTCGAGACGTTAAACCCCACATATCAATATCAATCAATTATTCACCTCAGTATCTCATCTCCTTCACTTCTACCCCTACAGCAATGGAAAGTCATAAATATTCTATATAGAAAACATCACTTTCGTTTACTTTTGAGTACACCCACATTATATGAATGACATGTAAACAAAGCCGACTGGTAAAAATTTCATTACATTACTCACTTATGTTGGACAGATATATGCGCGTTAGGCATTGATGAAGCTGCGCAGTGCTTCACAGCTTTTTTAACCGACGCAGCCAGCCAAGTGCATCCCACAAACATCTGGACTGCCCGGTGGCGATTCGTGCTATGGTGGAACATTGAATGTCAAAATGCGCGAAAGGAGCAGTATAGGGCGTGGAGGTTGCTGCGAAACTAACCTACAGCGGAAAAACTTGACAGTTTTAAGAAAATAAAATCTCAATGCAGGAGAACGTGTCGGCAGGCCAGAAGAAAAAGTTGGCACAAGTTTGTAACAGGGATCTACTCGCACACACAGGTGGCGAAAGTCTTAATCATGGCTAGTAGGGTAGCATGAAAACAAGTACACTCACTCCCACTTGTAAACACACATGGCGACAGCTTGGAAGATCAAGCGAACTTCCTTGGCGCACACTTCGAATCAGTGTCCAGCTTGTCAAACTTTACTAACACTTTCCAAAAACATGAAACAAGAATGGAGAAGCAGAAATTAGAACACAATTATACAAAACACGAAGTATACAACCATTCTTTCGGCTTGGCAGAGATTAAGACATCACTAAACTCCTGCAGTGTTACCGCCCCAGGTTCTGATCGAGTGGTGTACGGTATGTAGAAAAACCAGCCAATGGAAACGACGCAAAAAACCTTACGTTGTTTGTGCAATGCTATCTGGTTTCTTGGCGCTATTCCTACTTTCTGAAAAGAAACTATTATTATTCCTATTTTCAAAAAGAGCAAGAACGTTTCTTCAGTTTCGAGCTATAGGCCTATTGAACCTAAAAGCTGCTTGCGAATTTTCGGAAAAAGTGATAAACTGCCGACTTGCACATTTCCTTGAAACAAAAAATTTGTTCGACCCGTTTTAGTGCAGGTTTCAAGAGGGTAGGTCCAACACCGATTATTTTGTTCGTATCCTGGCACTGATCAGAGATGCTTTCTTCCACAAGCAATACTTCGCCTCTGTGTTCCTCGACATCAATAAGGCATATGGTACAACATGGCACTTTGGAATATTAAGAGACCTGTCCCACCTTGGCGTGCGTTGCCGATTATTTTCTATAATCCAAAGTTACTTGTGAAACGGGACATTTCGCGTTCTAGTAGGCAGCGCTTTTTCTCAAATATTTGTCCAAGAAAAAGCGTGCCAAAAAGTTGTGTACTTAGTTGCACACTTTTCATTATCAAAATGAATTCTTTGCGCTTGTTCATTCCTCACAATATGTTTTGTTGTACATGTGTCGACGTCGTCGTGCTTGGTTTCAAATCTGGTATTGTGGCCATGTGTGAGTGGCAGGTTCAGCTTGGTTTGAACAAAATATCCTATTGGGGAGAAGAAAACGGATTCCGACTGATTGCCAAAAAGCACGCGGGTCTTCTTCTGCAGAAAGAGAGACAATCATTCGGAACCCGATAATCGATTGCATGGGCAATGTCTTTCTGTTAATACCGAACACATAGTCTTAGGCCTAATCTTGAACGTCAAGCTAACCTTCATACCACACAACAAGTATCTAAAAGACAAGTGCACAAAATCCATGAATATTCTAAAAGTGTTGTCATGCGCTATGTGGGGAAGTGATAAGATGTGTCTAATCAATTTATATACAAGTTTCATAAGTACTCGCCTAGACAATGGAGCTATAGCATATCAGTCTGCGACACCTACTGCCCTTAAAATACTTGACCCTGTACATAATCCTTCTTGCATCCTTCTTCATGGAAAGTTTGTCGATTTCTTTAGAAAACACTATGGTGACAGCTGATTATCTATAGATTTCTTCCAGAATATTCATATATGTTTGATTGACGCCCTGATTTTTTGGTGTTTTCATGACTCCTGATGTCTTCAAGGAATAAAATGCCTTCTCGTAATCTATGAAAGAAACGTTTAGTGGTTGGCTGTATTCTCAGTATTTCTCCAGTAAAGTATTACATTGTGCTATTGTCGCTTCATGTGACCTGATTTCTAGGATGGGGGGCAGCGTGTTCCGCGTTGCTCCTTTACCACTGCTTCTTGAGCTATCGCCTCCGCGTTTCTTTGCTGTCTACGCATACTTTGACAGCCGTAAGTCGCGCTCTGCCTTCGGAGTAGCCGGTTGCTGTTGGCGTTGCAGCTCCACCATACAGGGATCATCACTGAGTTTGATGAATTTGTATTCACTCATAGATATGATATTTGGCCGTTTTTTCTGATGAAATAAACGATAAGTATTTATTTTATTTTATTGATCTGCTCATATGCGTGTTTTCTTTGTTTACAGAAGTAGCCTGCTAGAGGTAGCTTAGAATTTAGAGCACTGAGCAGGCCGGTGTTCGACATGTGTTTTACAAACTAACGATGCTTAGAAAAATTTATCTCGAGTTTTACTACAAAGCAAGGTCATTCAAGAATAGTTCTGGTGAGACTACTTTGGTAGTAGTGACTCTGCTTTTAGTTTAGTGTCCATTTAAAGCTATGATTTTCATATACTCTGTGACGCAGCTGGCTGCTCAACTTCACATCGTGTCAAAGTCATCAACAAATAAAATTACGAAAATAGTTCACCTAGAGCTAAAGTGGTATATGTAGTCATCTACGGAGTGACAGATGATGTACTCCTCCAAAAGCAATCTCATTTCATTCAGAAGCCTATCGAAGAACAAGAGAAGCACAATACATCTACAGAAAGCTGAAGTATTTCTCCTTGGAGAGAATATGCGACATAAAAATGTATCAGTGACACACTCTCTAAGTATGTCTGCCCATCTGTAGAGTAGTTGATTTAAAATTAATGATATACCAAAAAAGTCGCATTACAATTCCAGTGACATGTGTCGTTGTCTACTACTTTTGCTGGGAGTGTCCGCAAGCACCGTTTATGTGCACGGCATCCGGCGAAAGATGTATTTACTCACGTTAAAAAGAATGTCATTTGAAATACTTTCGTAAATTATATTTCAGTTCAACGTATGACAAGTACTCGTCACGTGTATTTTGCTGGAGATTTGTTTAATATGGTATGCTGATTTACAACGTTTTCACACAAAGCTCTCACAAAAAGTATTCTATCTCTACATGGCCGAGGTTTCTACCAGTGCTTTTACTATACGCAATATTAAACGTTTATTTACTCCAAAACGAAGAGAAGTAAGACAAACAGGAACACTGTGGCTGTGCTTTCAATTGATTCAAAGTGCCATACGGATGTTAATTCTCGACATGCTTATGCTGAATGACAAATTCACCCAATTAGCTTTGTGCAAATCGCATTCTGTAAATCTTCATACCAAGTTAAACCAATTTCTGGCAGAACACGCGTAACGAGTGCATGTGACAAGTGAGGCACGAATATAATTTTTATTACCTTGATGCAACAAGCAGGGCAAAAAGCCGCCACGTAAAGTTGACTTCACAAAGTTCTCTTCCAATAAAGCTCACGACGCAAAAAGCAGGTGCAACAGATCACCTTTGGGGGAGCTTCATTAGGGTTAGGTTACCATGACGAAGACACAAGTATGGTTTTTGCGTTGGCCATATTTATGCATTTATCTCTAACATTCGTTATTTTTTGTTTGGAGCCCCTTAGTGTATAGGCTAGTCTTCTGCGTATTTTTCGTTAGTCGGCACATCTCACGCAAGGTGTCCTTCATAGACCAAGGCAAAGACTTCACTGGTCAAATAGTGTCATTTCAATAGACTAGAGATATGAAGAATAATATGATGCGTGGCTCTAACGGGGTTTTTAAATTCCCCGCACTAACGCAGGTTAAAACATGGAAGTAATAAAATCATGACAGTGGCGTGACATATGTGTAGTGAAAGTAGATGGCAAAATGTCATGATAATAAAACCAGGATAGAGATGTAGTCACCGCAGACATGACCATGGGACAGAGGTCGTGCTACGAATCACCTCAAAATATGTGGTGAAAGCTATGAACATCTTTTAAAAACGTGAAAAGTGATAGCAGTTCAAAAGGCGGATCCTTACCGATGAGCATCCCAGGGTGTAGTGGGAGCTGATATCGGTAGGGCAGTAAAAGCGCTTTTTTCTTAGAGCATCTAGCTCATTCCACTGGACGAGAATGTGGAGAACCGTAAGGGGTTCTCCACATCTCTCTCAATATGGTGGATTGCCGGTAGATAGAAGATATGAATGTGTGGAGTGTGTATTTCCTGCTCTAAGCCCTGTTAGTGTTACTTCTGTGTGTCGTGATTTTGATAGTGGCGGACAATTGCTTAGTTGCGGCTTAATAGCATGGAGGTTATTGTCTGTGTGTGTATCTCACGTGCTCTGCCAATACTCTCTGTGCTTTCGTTTTAGAAACGGTTTCAGGTCGAGCGCAGGGAAATCTATGGATGTATTGGTAGCAGCGTTGTTTAGAACAGATGCAGCCAAGTTGTTCGCTAATTTGTTCCTTTCTATCTCGCGGCGTCCTGGCACCCAGCACACTACGACATGCTGTTTTGATGTGTACAGTGAGCACAGAACTGAGTAAAGTGACAGCAGCGCGGGGTACTTGTGTTTTTAGGAGTTTTCAGGGCTTTGTCCACACTTAGGGAATCTGTGTATATTACCGCATTTTGTAACTTTATCTGTTTCAGGTGTTTTACGATCGCCAGTATTGCATAAGCTTCTACTGTGAAAATGCTTGCATCAAGATGAAGAACGTTGGCTTCGGAAAAAAGATTGACCCATCGCTGCATATAAAGCAGAAGTGTTGGACTTTGAGGCATCGGTAAACAACTCAGGGCATGTGTATTTATGCTGTAGTTCTAGGAAGTGTGTATGTATGTTGCAAGTGGTGCGTGCTTTGTTACTTCGGCAAAAAAAATCACAGTCTATAAGCTGCCACTGCCACGGTGGCAGATATGCAGAAGGTGCCATCAAACTGTGTTCGAGAAGAGACACAGCTGTTTCTTCGGCCAGACCCCTAACACGGAGCGAATAGGGCTGCTCAACAAAGGACGGTTCTCGTACAAGACACCAGGTTGAACCTCGCCGCCAGAATATTCGGAAGTAAACGGGAGAGAGAAGATGACAGGACGAACAAAAACTGAGAGATACAGACGAAGATTAGGGGGATAGAGAAAGGAAACGGTGACTGACGAATTCCCCTGGGTGGATCAGCCTAAGGTTGCCGTGTACGATAAGCCGGAGCCAAAGGGGTGCGATGCCTTTGCCGGGGGCCTTAAAGGTCCAGTCCCCCAGCATCAGCTCAACCCTCAGGATTCCTTTTTTCCCGGACATGGCAAAGCCATGCACGGCTGTGCGTGGGATGGAGTCCAAATCACCCCCCCCCCCGTTAGCTCGTATCCGTGGTGTGTCGCTACACAACAACCGCCTGCTTTCGCAGCCGCCTCTGTGGGGTCATTTTGAGCAAGCTTCAGTGGAAGTAGGTGAGAATGGCGAAGTTAAAAGTATGGTGGCAACGTGATATTTAGGCTTCGCAATTTTCATGTATTGAGTAGGTTACGCTCTAGGCTGGTGCGCGGTGCTATTTCCGTTATCTGGCGAAGCTCATACCAGATGCCCTCTATAGGAAATGGCGATGACTCTGATGAATGGCTTGGTCTGAAAAACAGATGAAGTACTTTTGTAGCGTTAGCTACACTAGCGTCGCTAAGCCAATTTCGCATGGCACTGGTCTGCGTATGCGCAATGATACTCCGCTTGCACCACGCGTGGCTCGCCGCCCGTGTGCACGCAATTCGATGCGCTCGCAGACAATCAGTATTGTCACGCACCGGAGCCGGCAGCTCCCACGCACTCGGCCGTGTCCGTGTGCGACTCACCGCCACCGGTGTGCGCTTTCTAGAGGAGTGCCATGAAAGCCTTGGTAGACATATGAACGCCGACGCGCGCGCCTTCCCTGTGCAGTTGCCATCTGACACTGCGCTGGAGCCGCTTGATAGCGCCTCTGACTGGCGTTTGCTACTGTGGTATAGCCATGAAGAAGGAGCGTACAAATGCTGCTTAACGGTGCAGTAGAGCGGAGAAGCTTAACTCATCATATCCTGAAGTAGTTGCCCGGCAACATAATTATACATGTGCCACATAATACGTATACCGTGTGTGTGTCATTGGAACAGCTGTGAGCATGATATCTGGAAAGCTAAGAATAATCAGCTGAACCTTTGCTAACGCTACGTATATTCTGGCATAGCTGAGCTAAGCCACTGCCATTTTTTGTCCTGAATGAAAGTGATCGTAAAAGAGCTCTCACGCCTGAAAGAGGCAATGCCAATAACCTGTTACTCTGAATGCAGAGCGTGCTAGTGGTAATCAATGTGTACGTGTAAAGCAAGCAAACCCTGTGGCGAGAGCTCATGAAGCAGAGGTAAAACAGCAATGAGAAACAAGCTGCCGCGCGCCAAACTTCAGGTCACGAAAATCGGCAAGAGCACATTGTGTATACTAAACTGAAAAAATGCCGCGAATTCACCCCACCACTATACATATCACTCATAGACTACTAGAAATCATTTTATTCAGTAGAGCTAGAAGCTTTCACGCAAACACAGAGGAGTCAGGGTGTTGATGAAAGATAAAAAAACATCTTGAAAGAAATCCACAGACAATCAGTTGCCACCACAGTACTCCATATTGAAAGCGACAGACTACAGGTAAAGAAGGATGTGAGACGAGAAGACACGGCTTCCTTATTTCTATTTACGGCATGTTAAAAGGAGGTTCTCAGAGACATTACAGAGGCAAAAGTGAGGGAATCGTGGTATTAGAGAGTATCTTAGTAACGTGCGGTTTGCTGATGACATTGCATTGCTGAGTAACTAAGAGGGCAAATAACAATTTATGATAACTGATTTAAACAAGGAGAGTATAAATTCAGGTTGTAAAATTACTTTGAAGAAAGCGAAAGTATTATATATAATACTCGAAAGAGGATAGCGCTTAGAGATAGCAAGCCGTGCGCTTGAAGAGTACGCCTACAAAGGAAAAGCAGTAACCTTGCAGCCGAACAACGAGATAAAAGTAGCTAGAAAAATAAGAATGGCGTGGAGCACATATGTCAAGCATTTTATAACCATGACTAGCAGATTGCCAGTATTCCTCAAGAGGGATGTGTATAACAGCTGAATCTTGCCGATGCTTGACTATAGAGGAAAACCTGTAGGTTTACAAGGAAGGTTCTACTCACATTGAGGGCGACACAGTGAGTGACGAACAGAAACATGATACGTTTAATCTTAAAAGACAAGAATCAAGCAGTGTGGGTGAGGGAACCAGGCTTGAGAATATTATAGCTGAAATCTAAAAGAAATGCACATGGTCCAGACACGTAGCACATAGTCCGGAAAACCACTGGTCAATAATGAACTGGATTCTCAAAGAAGGTGAAAGGAGCCAGAAACTTAGATGGACAGAAGATATTATGACGTGTGTGGGTATAATGTGTTGCATGGTGAGGACCGAGTTGACTGGCGGGACATGGGAAAGGCAATTGTCCTGCAGTGGATTTACTGAAGCTGATGAGTAGACTAATGACGTATTGCACACTCGGTGCCCTCTTCGCACACGTCATTGGTGCTGCCAAATGGTTTGCCGAATTCTCAAGAACAACTTCATAGATGTGCGCAAGCTGATTAGCTTCTGCATGGTTTGTATCTTGATGGTGGTTATACAGACCATCTGTGTTTTGCCCTATGCAACCTTTTTTCTCAAAGCCATGTTGCAGGAGCTAAATGTTAATTTCCTTCATTCGAAAAACCCTTTTTTGCGACGTGCCTGCGATGTCTCTTAAAACTTTGAAAGCACCAATTTATGAAGATAGGATGCTTTATATCACTTCAGTGGAATGCTTTCATTATTTATGGCATTGTTTTCAATGAAAATGGCCTGCATGCTGCTAATAACATTTAGAAGTTGCTGAAAATAAAGGACCGCTTGATCAAAATCCAATACACATACAGGCTCAGTTCTGAGGTTTAGTCAAATGTTTGCTGCGTATACACGTGTCGCATGACGTGTCCTTCAAGAACTATTTCCATGAGGAAAAGCTTTAAAACAATAAATTGTCAGGGCAGAGCTGGCAAAAAAGAATAATGAATAACAACTACAGCATGCTTCTCATACCATATGTAACATTATACGAAACATTCAACCATCGTACATGGCTAGAAATAGTGCCTTGTCAGTAATCGATTGACGCGGTGACGTTCTCATGTTTCCTCATTGTTAATCCTCTATAGCACATTGTATAAATACGGAGGCTTCAAGTATCCAAGCACTGCATCCACCGACTGAACCTCGAAGGAAGTCAACATGAAGCTTCTTGTACTCTCTCTTGCCTTCATTTCAGCTCTAAGCCATGTTAAGGGCGATAAGCCAGTTTGGGCGGATGAAGCAGCAAATGGAGCACACCAAGATGCATTGAAGGTAAAATGATTCGCACTGGTTGCGATATTTTTGCACGAAAAACATATGAGAAGGATGTTTTTGTTTCATGTGAGCGTAAAGGCTAGTGAATGTAGTTTTTATTGTAACGACTCATTATAACTCATGAAAGCACCGAAAATCCCCACACTGTTTATTGTGCGCTGTCAGAAAGTTTTCAAGCGATCATCGGTAGAATTATACTTGAGCTTATTAAGGCGCAGGCAAGGCCTATCTATTTCCGACAACTTTCACAAGGATCAAACGTTTTTCGTAAACAAGCCCTTGTTCTTTCAGCGACTTCCACTTTGTTATTTGAGTTCAATATTTAGTATAAACTGTTTACATGGGTACTAAATGCAGACAAATGTATTTTATGCAATGATGGCGCAATATTATGCTTGTTCATTTTTTTATTTGGCATAACATTACCATCCGGTGAAAGGCCGGAATAAAGTATCCTGTAATATTCATACAAATTACTATTTCTCTAAGACTACGTTAATTTTTTTAGTTTTCCAGTGTTATACACTGACACAAAAATATACCGAAGTCTGAAAAACACATCTCATTGGCCGCATGATTATTACAATGTAATCTACGCTTCTGTAGAAAAGCTCGTGGACCATTAGCGTCAGTGCGCCTTCGCCTGAAGTGTCGTCTTACGCAAAGGCGTCTGCTGCCAAAGTTGTTTTGCTAAACAATGGCATATGAGTAGTGCTTGCCAGTTCGTTTCTGGAAATCTATGTTCTACACAGCGGACGAATCATGACTTCAGGTGTAGACAGTGGCGTCGTCAAGTGCTGCCGGGAACAGAAATTTTTCACACGAGTGCTGCGTCTTCCTCGCTTCCGTTTACACCATTTAGTAATTTACTATAACAGTAACCCACTTTGCTTCAATATAATGGCGACCAGATTGCTCAAATGACACTAACATAAAAAATAAAATATTTGTCAATGGTTGACTAAATCTTCTTGCAAGTCACGCTTGACAATGCATTGAGCACGTCTCTAACGTTTTACATGCCTCATATATCTTCCTTCATGAGATGACTCATACCAGGCCCCGGATCTATTTCCCCTGTACAGAAATGTTCACCTTTGTGCCATGATGTGGCACTAGCAAACATGAGTACTGCAGATTATTTATCGCGAGAAAGGGCCTAACCTCCCACAAGTAAAGAGTACCTGAAATGTTATACGATAATGACGTTAGGAGCCGTCACAGTTTTTTCCCGTAGATGCATGTCACCTCAAAACACTCTCTAAATGATGATAATTCGCTGAAACAAGGCACACAAAAATAAATGCTTGCGTATTTTCTGCAGGTATTTGACACTCATAATATTTGTAACATCGTTGTGCAGAAAAACTTCAAAACGTCATACTTTTGCATTTGTCTTACGGGTACTCTTCGATTATGTCATCTTCTTCTCTGTCTTTTCCGTCGTTGCACTAAGTTCTGACGCCCAAAGATACTTTATACTACTTCCGAAAACGGAGATTTTGAATTAAACTATATGTGATTATAAAATCATGCGAAACCACACCATTTATTAACATACGAAGGTCCTCTGAGGACCATTGTTGTATGCCAATTTCGTGCTCGTCTCTTTGGCTGCCACCGTAGAGGGCGGTGGCCACAACTCGTACTGAATGAGCCAATTATGTATTTCGCTATTTCAATTTTAATGTAAATTCGCATTCTATTTGCTCATCTTGTGACCCCAATTGAGGGGATGTAACAGACCCAGCAAAACGAAACCTTGATTAGGCTGCATAACTAGCTATGAGGTAACGTGCTCTTCAAGCTCCAAATTAATTACGTATATTTCATTTCAGCATCTGAAAAATTGTGTTGCGGATGCTTACGACATGGTAAAAGCGACCTATAAGAATGACCCAGTGTGGGGAAATAACTTCAGGTGCCTGTTTGCTGCATTTGACAGCTTCAATGAGGACGAGAAGAGCGTTGATGCTTGGTTTATGTTTATAAATGATGTTGATGATATTTAGTAAGTACAGCTTTATTTCTTAATTGATATTCTAAATGGTCAACACAATATTGTCACGGGGTCGTGACGTGGACGAATCTAGCAGCCTCGATAATCTGATGAATGTGTTTATTTGGCCATACTTGTGTTTATTCGGCCATACTGCCACACACTGGCACTAGTAGCGCTGAACAGAGCGTTAGCCGTCGATAAACTGACAAGCGGCGAAGCGCGCCGCTGTTTTTACGTGTGCCAGTGAAAATTCCAGCCGTATCACTGGCATTCGCGTAAGGGCTAAAAATATCTCGAGCGTTCGCGCTTATGCGCAATCTTAAAGATCAATATACAATGATCGCGCAACTTCTCAAAGGTTTGAGCATAGTATAGGCTGAGCATTCGTAAGGCTTCGCAGGTGAAAGAAAAAAAACGATATTTAAAATAAGAAATATGCGTGGCATGTGGAGATTAACGTCCCAAAACGTCCATATGTAAATGAGAGACGCCGTAGTGGAGAGCTTTGAAAATTTCAACCACGTGTGGCTGTTCTTCACAAGCACCCAAGTCTGAGCACATGTGCCTACCGCTTCTTCGCCTTCATCGCAAATGAAGCCGACTCGGCCAGATTTACCAAGTACTTTTGCCACTAGACCACTGTGCTGGAGCTGGATATATAGAAGAAACAGAGCAATCGAAGTCTTCGAAAATTTAAGTTTTTTCACCTTAGAGGGCCTCAAACCTTTTAATGGGAGGAGAGTTTTAGGTGTCGCAACGATGACGCGTTGGGCATTTTTTCGCCATATGGACAAGTGATCAATACGAAATTTACTCAAAGATTTCAATGAAAATCTTGAAAACACCCTTCGCTTAACGCGACCGTAGTAGGTTCGATCCTTTGCCTACGTAGTTTTGTATATACATATTTCTCCCGACTGCCCTGAGTGTGGTCGATTGGTGAATTGCAGCACCTAATGTGGCTGTGTGCCCGTTTACGTGACAAAAACAGACACCACGTCATCGAGGCGAAAATTTACAAATAGATCTATAGCACTGAATTGATGAATCAAATAAGGGCTCCTAGGAAGCCTACGATGCTAAAAGACACACTGGTTCCCACCCATGCTGCAGTAAGACACTCATAGGGCTCCTGGGAGCCTCCTCTAGGATTATATATTTTCGATTGACTTACGTAACTGACTCACTAAAGAGAGCGGCACGCTATGAGCTCTATGAAAGTGCATCTGCATAGAGTGTTGTTTACGATACCAAAAAAGTAAATAATTACGTTACTCGTTACACCAACAAAAAAGATATGCGTTATCGGCCTACGTTACCAACAAAAAATGTAACGCAATACCGTTACAGTTACCGAAAAAAGTAACGAACGTTACCTCTGCTGTTACTCAGCAATAATAAATATCAATCATTTTGTTTTTGTTGAAGGAAACCTCAGTAAGTAGATTACAATGCTCACACTTATTTTTCACACAATTATTCAAGCCGAACGACGATTTCACCAAAAATGTTGACTTAACTGACACTTTGTGTCCAAATACATTGAACCTCATCAATGCCATAGACCATATAATTAGTTGCCTCTATAGTTGCATGCGATGGCGTCAGACTCTAGCACACGATAACACTGTTTGTATCAACGTCACATAATGTACAATATAAAATTCAATCATTAAACCCTTAACATTATTTCCAACAAACTAGCCGAGTTAGCTGCTCTCGTATGAATAAACGCTCTGCGCTAAGGACGCATCACTGAACTTTCGACAAATTTACGGCAATTCTTTCAGCTGCTTCTTCTGGCAAAATAAATGCGCCAAATTTGTAGAAGTAATGAATCGTTTTAACGGCCTATACGCCTGGAAATATATTTTTGCATAAACATTTCTCGTTCATTTTAACCGGTTCACTTACCGAAAAAAGTTGAAGCGTTTGTGAAAGTGTTCAAGCTTAGCCTCGCTTGCTCGGGAGCTTTTTAACTAGAAACGTTAACGAAAACAATGTCTGCCATTACGGCATGGGCTAAGTTCAGAATGCCTACACATTACATGCTTATTCATGCAGTCGGTTACAAGGTTGGGCATACCACCGGCAACTTTCGCGTGACGAGAAAGATTGGAGCGCAAAAGCGCTTCGTCAGCTCTCTACGCCTCCAGAGCAGAGAAAGGTCTAAGAGGCCTTTGTCGTGGATAGAAGGATCGCTTCCTCTCTAGACTGTTAGGCGCAGGTACAAAAGCTGGCTTTCGGCTCTGTGCCGGTACAAAATCGTGGCGCTTTCGAGCGCAGGGTGGCAGTTGCAGCTTCACAATGAATCGCCAGAAAGCCGTCAGTCTTGTTCCGAACATCATTGTTGTGCTCTCGGAAACAGTCATTGAGGCACATGCCTTTCTGGCCGCTGTGTCAGGCTCAACACGAAAAAGCGACTCTGTCGAATAGCCCCCCCCCCCTCCGCATACATTCCAGAAACCGATTGTGATGCCTTACCTGCATCCAGCTTCGCGTCTCGTGACCGGACTGCTCTTCTGTGTGAACGGGGCCCACTTGTGTGAAGCCAAAAAAAACTGCCTGGACACCAACGTGCTGGCCGATCTTCTTCAACCTGTGTCCATGAAGAAAGGTGATCTTTGTTAAAAATGACAAAGACTATTTCGTGTCTCCCCTTGCCTTCCTGTATGCCATAATCTGCAGCCCGTGGTACGTGGCTCTGAGCTCTGTAGACGCTTTCGGCCACAGCAACGTCTCAGGATGGCCAGCCTTTCTAAGACGAGTTGCATTGCGCTATAGGGTGTTAAAGATACCTCCCTCCCCCCCCCCAAACTCCTCAAACTAAACTCCGCTCACGCTTTATTCGTCAATGCCAGGTAGGCGACAGTGGTCCGACGATGCAACAAAAGAATTCGTCGAGGCCAATTCTGAGAATGTGGCACTGTCGTAATAAAAATGTAACGAGTAACGTGGCACCTCACGTTACCGAAAATTGTTAATGGCAGTACGTTACCTGTTACAGTTCCGAAATCGTTATGAGTACGTTATGAAGTTACCAAAAAGTGTAACGCGTTCCCGGTAATGACGTACACTTGTGAAGCGTTACCACCACGACGTATATTGCGGAACAGGTAGCTGCAATTTTCGAGAATAGAGAATGGCAGAGCACGTCGAGTGAAGAAGTTTATACTAACCATAGGCGTACCAGCGGGGGGCACAAAAAGGGCGCGAGCCCTTCCCACACACACACAGAGGAAGTTTGAGGGGGGGGGGGGGCTGAGCCCACTCGCTTTCGACAGTCTTCACTTTCGGCTGCACGCAAATGATACCAACAAGTAAGGCGAAGTTTGCAGTCACAGCAGTAATCACTCAGTTATGTTATTACGCTAAAGTAGACATGTTGCGAGGCAATGTTACAACAGAGCAAAATTTTTTCTAACACTTCCACTTAATTTTTCTTAATATTCATTTACATTACATCGGTTGTAATAACTTCCCCTATACATTCCTTGGCAATATTGTCTGTTAGATTTCATTATAAGCCCTGCCGCGGTGGTCTATTGGCTAAAGTACTCGGCTGCTGACCCTCCGGTCGCGGGTTAGAACCGGCTGCGGCGGCTGCATTTCCGATTAAGGCGGAATTGTTGTAGGCCCGTGTGGTCAGATTTGGGTGCACGTTAAAGAATCCCAGGGGGTCGAAATTTCCGGAACCCTCCACTACGACGTCTGTCATAATCATATGGTGGTTTTGGGACGTTACACCCCACATATCAATCAATCAATTAAACCTCATTATATGTATATATATATATATATATATATATATATATATATTCCAGCTGACGAATGTTGAGGTAGGCTTGGCCCCCACTTGCCAAAAGAGATGGTACGCCACTGATACGGACCCTATAAAATAAAATGCTAGCCGAGGCAAGCGTGGCTCTTGATCTGCATGGCCTCACGACGCTCGATATTGTGGAGGTTGTATGTTGAACTGAAATATAAATTCGCTTTGCACTAGGCCAATCTTTGTTCGCTTCCGGCATCAACGCAGCGCTACAGTTTCCTGCCGGCTGGCTTTAGGACACACCTGGCTCCAATAATTAAGTAATAAACTTTTAGCGCTAAATTTAAGACAATGCGCGCAAGAGACGAGGCGTTCGTCCTCATGTTTTTTTGTTCATTGGCTCAATTTTTTGCGCTGAAATATTTATTAATAGATTAACAATTAGCAACATTTCGCACTTTACATTATATAAATCGTGCTCACATACAAAAGTGAGCGTAAGTATTACTGTTAAGCCTAATGTACGTCGTACAGAAAAAGGTGTGAAGCGCTGAAAATTACTCCCAACAAGGTTTCATTCGAGAACAGGGAATACGCATATATACGCAACATTGCTTACAACATGCGAGTCATGCCAACAGCTAATCAGACCGAGATTCAAGTTCAATGACAACCACAAATGAGAGCACAGATAATTCTAGAAAGAAACCTAACAATATTCAAGTTGGATGCGAGCCTTCGGGCTAGCCAACTGGCACTAGCGGCCCTTTCTTTGTAAAACGTCCCTCATCCCGGTGTTGACATTTTTTATTCATCGTAAAATACGTGCTTAGCGTCTTGCACGTTGTCACTGAGGATATCGTCTTTCTTTTTGAAAATTTTAGCAATACCTCCTAAATTCAAGAAAAAATGCCACATAGTACCGAAGTAGTATTGCTGCAGTATTTATACTCCATACATTTTGCAATTAGTATCAATCTCCCGAGAAAATTTTGTGAGAGCGAGCTTTATATTCACTACATTGTTTGCTCTAAAGTGTACTGTTATAGTCAAAGAGGAATATACAATGAAAAAAGGTGCTCTCAGTTTGAAAGCGGTTTTACAAATATGTGATGATAGAAAGGTATTTTATGCGGCATTAGGCTTGGTCTATATATTTTCTAGCAGTAAAAAGCTTCTTCTCAGTATAGGCTCGGCTGTCAAAATGAATGTTGAATTATTGTAACTGGCGTTAGAGCCGCAATAATGACACAGGGAGAGCACACATGCACTTGTATGTGTCATACGGACCACTAGTAGGATTTTTTTCTTCAACCAGTGTATCGCCGTGTATTTGCAAGAGTCAGTTGGAATATGTGCAGCAGCGTTTCCAAATCTCTTCACAAAGGTGTTAGCGGGCACAAAAAAAAGCTTGAGCAAATTATTCAAGGGTGCTTAATGGTAATGCCTATCATATAGCGGAATACAATATTAACGCTTCTGTGAAATATTGTGAAATAAAATAGGACGAAGAACTAATATATATATATATATATATATATATATATATATATATATATATATATATAATCAGATCTAACAGACAATATTGCCAAGGAATGTATAGAAGAAGTAATAAAACCAATGTAGCGTAAATAGAAACAAAGAAAAGTGGGTGAAAAAATAACCTGCCATGAGCAGGAATCAAACCTACGACCAGGTTCGATTGCTGTTTACGTAAAACAGCACAACAGTTAACCAATGACAGCATTTGGAGATCAGGATACCGCGTGGCCATAGTTTTAGAAAAACGACGAAACTACTTCTTTAAATATCTCGCTACCCTACTTTACTATTATATACACAGCGCTTTCAACACTGTACAAAACTGGGCCACATTGTCAATCTATACGTTTCTGTGACAATTCAGAGCAAATTTTATGTTCGTTTTCTTCAGCAAAACTATCCCACAATAAACTAGTTGGCTTTATTGATATGATTGAGTAAACTTTATATTTGTAAAAAAAAACATACCATGATATTATGTCTGTAAATTATTATTGCATGAAACTGAGCCTGTAGATACACCTGCACCCTTTTTCTACAATACTTTCAGCCAAAGTTCTCAAGAAAAGGCAACAGCTGTTAAAATGTACGGCTACAATAAAGAAAACGCCATCACATACGTGGCGGAAGGTAAGATTTGCTGTTATGCCTTCTGTACCAGTGCATGTTATTGTCGTATGCACAAGCGTAAAGTCCAAATGTTAAAAACTTACTAACCGTTGACTAGATAAAGCTGGAAGATCTCAGGCGTGCGTTCTGTGTGGGTGGAAATATTATGCCAGCGCCAGCTGCAAGTACACTGCTATTTCCTTTGAAATGATGTGTGCTTGCCTTAATCTCTTGATATGTGAAGAGAAGCCCTTCATTCATAATTAATGAAGGGCTTGGTAAACTCAATGAGGTGTTTCACTGAACCATAAAATATCACAAGCGTTGTTAGAATCACTACAGTTCTGAAGGCACTGCTGCTGATATTCGCAGTAGAAATGGCTATAAAATACACGCATGTACAAGTACTACAAGCTATCGTTTTCATGCCAAAATATTTTTATGTGCTGTTTTATTACAGCAGAACAGCACTAATACTTTCTCTTTTATTTGCTGCAACATTACTCAGATTTTTTTAAATTTTCGCCCTCAAAATGCCATCAAAGGTAACAGAAATACCCTGCTAGTGCACTAAGTCAAAAATATATATTTCACCAACAAAGAAAGGCCACCTAAAATCTGGCTTGTTCACCATCGTATCAGTCTGTATTGGTTTGCAAATTTCTGTGTGGAATCTCAATAGCGTAGCGCATTATCTCCGGTATTTCACTTCTTGACGCAACTAGCGTGTGATTTGTTTGTCCATGCGTAATACAATAAAGAGTATTGTTCGGCTTTAAATCAGTTCTCTTGAGTAAGCTCAGTGGCGGTGTAATTTTTTCTCTCTTTCAAAATCGCTTTCGTATGTTTGGCAATCACAATGACTACTGAAACTTCCATGTATGTCACCAAGTATATAAAATCGCTCTCTATGTTTTAGGCATTGAGATTCTTCATGCATTAATAGTGAGGGTCACATTAACACAAACTTGATGCTCTAAACGTTATTGTATACATCCTTAGTTTGTTTTCCGCTCATAATTCTATCTCGTACTACTTAACCGCAGCAGGCAACAATAAAAGTGTCGCACACTCACCGTAATGTTTTAAAGTGAAGTTGGTCAGCACTTCAAAGATTTCTCTAAACAAAGACATAGTGAAAAAAAAGCAGTAATCACCTACTCCTGTGGCTCAACTGCAAATAAACCAGATGCATTGCCCCGAGGTTTAAGGCTCGAGCCACCGTGATCTTATAATTAATTAAGTACGATATTAAACTTTCACAATGTTTTATGCATCTATTCCAAACACTTTCACACGCTTATTGCAGTTATGCACCATGCATAATTTTTATGTTCGCTTGTAGATGGACAAGTTCTCACAGACATCCTGGCATTCTCTGACGATAATTGCTACGTGGTCTACGCTCTTGGCGCAGACGGAACTGAGGGAGGTACGTAATTTCAGTCACTTTCATCCATACCAGAAATTGTAACACAGCGCTCTAACAAAGGTATCGCACATTTTTCCTGAAGCATTCTTTTTGAGTGGTTCAAAAACTGAGTTACGTGATAACTTGATGAGCTGCCTGTTATCTGTTTTTCTCTTTGCTTAGCTTTGAGCACTTTTCTTGAGTTTCTTACTTGCAACAAATATAAATGACTGATATTCTTTTTTTATAATTTTGTGCACGTGTTGTAGACGGATTTTAAAAAAGTGCACTTTGAAATAGTTCATGTAACACTTTTTTTTGTCATGCCAAGCTTTGTTTACCCTTTATTCATGGACTCGTGTTGTTGATAACAATGACACAAACGTTTATAGAGCTAAAACTTCTAGCCTATACTAGAAAATGTAAGATAAGCTCTGCGAGCAAGTTTGATCTAAATGTTGTTATTCCATGTTGTTCTACAATCTCTTTGGAACGCTTTTTCAGACATTGCTGTAAAAAAACAACAGCCATGTGTATGAAAAAGCTTCGTTGGCTGAATAAAGCTCATAACCTAAGCCACAAAAACTGCAGTCTGCAGTCCGGTTATCCCAACAGGGGCATCAAATTACTAATTTTTTTCTGCGAACTAAGAGAAAAACAAATTTAGTTGACCGAAAATAGTGCATTCCACCCGCAATTGATTGTGAAAATTGGCAACTTTTATGCGTGCATATAAATGTTGTTACTGATAATTTTTTCCTTAAACACGAACACTGGAATGTTCATATAGACGCCTATCGCTGTACATTTAACGCAAACGTTTATCGTGCCTCCTTCTCAAACTCGGTGGCACCTTAAACTCATCGAAATATGGGTGACGCCGAAAATAGGTGATGAACCGAGCCTCAGTATGATTAAGGAGAATCAGTTGGAAACATAGCGTTTGAATATAGAACTAACAGCCAACGCTACGGACAACAATCGAATCAATTGTGCAATGCAACAGAACACAATGGACACATTGCGTCATGTGCGTACATGGTGATTGTAAGGCGTGTTTTGTAAGATCGGAAGCGTCATTTAGCACATCAGGTCTTTGTACACTTTGAAACAATAATTGTCCTGCTTTACAAAATACGGATAATATTCCAAGATGAATCACTAAATATGTTTGAGTTTTTATTGCTGTGTATGGTAGAAAAGTATGAATAGTTCGTAATTTACAACAAACGCAACCCCGAAGAATACATTTTTTCAACTGTTTCATAACTTTGTATCGTTGCACGTCGTTTTGAATACACTAGTTTTGACCTTAAGAACTATGTTTATGTATCTCGTGACACATAATGTATACCTTGCATCCTATTCCAGGTTACGAACTATGGGCAAAAGATTCTGAGAATGTTCCAACCAGTTGTCTGGAGAAGTTCAATGAGTACGCTGCCGGTCTACCGGTACGGGACGTATTCACAAAAGATTGCTTTCCAGACGCAGAATAATAACCTGGAAGTATCGTGCCTTGAACGTCAAACTGCCGTGTTGTCAACTCATGTCACTATGTTTGACGCGCTGCGTTAAATAAAATATTTTGCAGGCGGTATACAGCGTCCAATTTTCAATTACCACATGTTTGTACGTCTTAGCAGCAGCCATACCCACACAACATGTCTTGAATGCACACTGTAAATGTTGATCGTGTGTTGAATTTGAAATAATAGGAAAACTTCAACCAGGACATATTTTGCTCGAAAATGGCCCCAACGAAACCACGTGATTCAATACATCGCCGGAATCCGTGAAGCAATAATCCTATAGCGGGAAATGCGGGGCTCTGCCTCACCCACATGAAATCAGTTTTTTATTGGCACCCTCTTATGGCAGCCCTAAAATCGCGCAACTGTGGAAAAAACTTAAGTCGTGAGCCGGATTCCATGCGCTGACGTCCCCTCTTCCTACACTAGGGTTACAAAGAATTTTCGTGAAAGGATACGGCATTACGAGAACAACCTCTGTCAATTGAACTGTAAAGTGAGCTGAGTATCAGAACGCTGCTAGCAGTTTTACTACCATCTTCGACCCCACAACCCAGTGATTCTGGTAAACGAAAGGAACCCTCACCTGCGAATCCACGTCGAATCTTGGCGCATTCAGCAAACATCGGGAAACCGCTAACTGCTCCACGAAGACAATGCCCTCCCTCTACTGCCTGAGCTTAGACGACGGTGAAAGAACAATGTATAGGCGCCGTGGATTTCTGGTGCTCTCACACTCGAAAGAGCCGCAGGCCCGGCATTCAAAATGTTGAGATTTTTCATGAAATATACCTTTTTTGTGGATTTCTTGTTCCGTCAGTTTTTATTCAAACCAGTAAGACTTGTGCGAAATGTTCAGCCTTGAGTTGCTGCATTTGGTCGTGCTGTTTGACTGGTGGTCCATCTGTTTTTGTTTACCGTAGTTGGGGCATTAAAGGTAAACTGTTTATCACTGATTATAAAAGGGCCAGGGGAGTAGGCAATCAACGCTGTCGCGTCTAAATTTGGACGAAACACAACTATTTACATGTAGTATGGTGAACAGTATTGACTGGAACACAAGGTTCATGTCTATTCACTGATTATACTTACTGAACTGATACGAACAAGACTTATTTCATTGCCAGACATACATTCACGCTTGAGTTGTCTGTCGATCACTCTTGCTCTGCCGGCTGAGGGGTGCTACGAAATATGTTTGTCAGCAAAGCAGCTTTCTGCGTGAGTTGGTGATTATCAATAGAAATAATAAAGCACTGAAATTCTACCCTTATTAAAAATACCCACCGTCTCTTGGTCTGAGGGTATTCGTAATACATGCTAGTTTTGTTCTGTTGGTAACGGTCTCCTGGTGCCTGCCTGCTGCTGGCGGCATGCTGGTACTGGTCAGCTGGCAGCAGCCGACAGTTGGTGGTCTGCCGGCAGCGGCCTACTGCTGCTGGTCTGTTGGCATTGCATTAGGCGTAGTGACCAGTGTAGTCCGCCTTCTGGTCCACCATCTCAAACACGCCGGGAGAAATTAATAAAGCTGAGATGAACCCTACTATTGCGCTAATGAAGGTGCTGTTATGAGGTGGTTGCTACTGCAACAAATTTAGCGAAATATAGGCATGAAAACTTTACCTAACACGTAAAATAAAGAAAAAACCACAATATTTCAGTGCGCAAGAAAGGCACACTGTTTAATGTCTGTTTTTTTGCATGTATCCACGATTTTGGCACACTTGCTTTCTCATGGGCTTGAATTGTGGGCAGCTTCTTCAGCGGGTGTTGCTCCTTTACACATATACTGAGGGTACAAAAAAACAAAGCGAATCAATGTTGCCTTCATTTGTTTTCCATCATAATTCTATTGCAAAACCCAGCGCCATTAGTTACCAGCATCCAGTGCCATGCCAGATTATGGGCGCCAAATCACACTGGATACTTAGACGTTGGAGCGGCATACCACAGGGAGGTGCTGAATAGACAGCGCAGAACACGTTTACAGCGTTAAAACTAGGTGCGTTGTCGCCATAAGTTAATTTATTACTAAAAGAAGTAATCTAGAGCGCAATGGTGCAATAAATAAAAAAACAAGAAGACAATCACTAAGATCTGAACTGTCTACCTTCTGATTCACAACGTCGCTAACTCCTGATTACTACACCATACCAGAACCTGTTCAGCTGCTATTAAAATCACTATTCATCCCACCAACTTGCTGCTCAACTTAATGTTGAGCAGCAAGTCGGTTTGATGAGTAGTGATTTTCCAGGTGGCAAAGATTAACCTTGTGTAAGTGCACTCTCTTGGTCACATATTATTGGGTTATCCTATCTTTGTACTGCAGGTACTGGCATGCCTTTTTATACATGTGCTGTGTCCGCGTGTTGGCTCCGTGGTCGGTGGCTGGCATGGCTGCTGAATGTTTATGTATTACTGGCCTTTTATATTCCCCAAACTGTCTGATCACTCTTCCTTTATGAGGGGGCGTACAGAAGGAATGCTGAATGGCTTTTTAAACCCAAGAAAATCTTCCCACATTTTCAGGTGATTTACTGTGAAACAACAAAAGAACGCGAGAACAATCTATCCATTTGTCGTATCAAAATGCCTGACTAATACCATTAGTACAGGTTATCAGGCTACACGCATGGCCAGTGGGAACCTTTTTCTTGAAGTACAAAGCAAGACCTAGTACGAAAACCTCTCAAAACTCACCTCTTTCGGAACCACACCTGTATCTGTCACGCCACACCGTTCCCCGGACATTTCCGGCGGCGTAGTGCGTGATCGAGACCTTATCAACCTGACAGAGAGGAAGCTCCTTCATGGCTGGAACGAACAGTACTTATCGCCTGTTCAGAGAATTGGGATCAGCCCTGACAACAAAAAAACGCCGAAAAGCGTCTCATCCTTACATTCCCCGCAATCACACTTCCAGAATACATCGAAAAAGGCCACTCGAAGCTAAAGGTCCGACCTTACATTACCAGCCCCAGACGTTGTTTTAAGCGCCAGCGCTTTGGCCATGGCTCTCAGAGCTGCCATGGCCATTAAACCTGTGCAAAAAGTAGTTCGCACGAACACGCTGCAGACAACTGTGAAAAAAAAAACTCTCACTGCGCATACTGCAACGGTAGACACCCCGTTTACTCTCGCACATGTCGTACATAAAAATTTGAAACAGAAATACTTACACTCCAAGTAAATGAGAACATCTCATTTAGGGAAGCACGCAAGCGTCTACCTTTGCAAGGTCTTTCGTTCACGGAGGTGACATGAAAGAAGGGAGCGCCACCAAAATCCACAGCACCCACTCGTACCACACAATGTGTATGGGTGACAGCGCCATTAACCCCCTCAGCGAAAGTAACACAGTTTCTTCCGCCACCAGAAAGCCTTCAAGGCCTCCGGACCTCAAGGCCCAGAGCCCTTTGTCTCGACAAATAGCTCTAAAACTTCAATATCCACACGCGTGATTCATGAGCAGGCATCTAGACCTCGTCTGAGGCACTAAGCACAACAGCAAGTGCAACGGTGTCTTCGGTGCTGAAGGACAGGCGTGGCTCTTAGGAGCATGCCAGAAACTCAAAAATCATCACCACGGGGCCTGTCAATGGCTCCGGAATTAACGCAATACTTCTTAAAACACACTACCCCTATTTACGCTCAAATTTAATACACAATACAATGGAACGTCAGAGGACTCCTTAGAAACCTCGTCGATATCTAGAAACCCTTACACAAACATTCCCCAAAAGTGTTGTGTGTACAAGAGACGCACTTAAATTCCAAAACACGAATTTTCTACGTCAATATGTAATATTCAAAAAGCACCGCAATGACGCTGAAGCGTCATCTGGTGGTGTGGCCATTATAGTTGATCAGTGCATAGCATGTACACATCTACCACTACAAACATAACTTGAGGCCTTGCCTGTTCGAGCAGTTCTTTTGAACAAACTTGTCACCCTCTGGTCTCTTTGCATACCTCCAAAGTACGGTCTCGCAAACACGAATTCCAGTCACTGATAGATGAAATACCGGAACCTTATGTGGCCTTTGGGGACTTGAATGTACATATGGTCTATAAGGCGACTCTCGCTGCGATGCAGGAGGTCGCCTTCTTGAACAGCTCCTCTTTTCTTCGGGTGCATGTCTGTTGAATAGGAAAAAACCAACGCACTTTAGCTTCGCCAACAAAACTTACTCATGCAAAGCCACCAGCATTGTGTACATCGCTTGTACCCCTGCTTCTATGGAAAGTGATCTACTATCCTTTTAAAAGTGACCGCTTTTCGATCATTCTAAGTTCACCAATAGACAAAGGTCCTCCACATATTTCTAGATGGCAGACAGACAAAGCGGACTGGAAAAAACTAAGAGAAACTACTCGCTTAAGTTGGTCCGACATAAGTCAATTAGGAAGAGATGCATCTGTAGGCTTTTTGGCGGCAATTCTTATTGATGCTGCAACAAGGTGTATCCCACAAACTGGACGGCCCGCCAGGTGACACGTGTCTTGTTAGAAGAGTGAGTGTCCGAATACACGTAGAAAGTAAAATAAAGCATGGAAGCTGCTTCGGAACTCTCCGACAGTGGATAAATTACGAAGTTTAAAACATAAAGTCTCAAGGCATCAAGACACGCCGACGGGCCACAAAGAAAAGTTGGCACAACTTTACATCAAGGATGAATTCATATACACAGGAGGCTAAAGTACGCAACATTGTTAGAAGATAGGAGAATAGCAGGAAGACAGGTACTTTCACTTCTTCTCGTAAAAACTCAAAGTGACAGCTTGGGAAGATCAAGCAAACTACCTCGGCGCACACTTCGAACACGTGTCTAGCTCGTCATGCTATAGTGAAGCCTTCCAAAGATACAAAACATGCATTGAAAACCAGATAGTGGAACACAAATTCCCAAAACACGAACCATACAACCAGGCGTTTGGCATGGCTGAGCTCCAGACATCACTAAACTCCTGCAGTGCTTCTGCCCAAGTCCTGATCTAGTGTTGTCAGAAAGTAGAAAAGCCTTCCAATCGAAACGCAAAAAGCCTTATTTTGTTTGTTCAATGCTAGCTGCTTTCTGGCGCTATCCCCACTTCTTGAAAAGAGGCTAATATTACTCCTACAGTGAAAAATGGCAAGGACCCTTTTTCAGTTTCGAGTAATAGGCCTATTGCATTTACGAGCTGCTTGTGCAAATACTTCGAAGAAATTATAAACTGCCGACTTGTACATTTCCTAGAAACAAACAGTTTCCTCGACCCGTTTCAGTGCGTGTTTCGAGAGGGTAGGTCTATCAACGACCACATTGATCGTATCGAGACATAGATCAGAGATGCTTTCATCCACAAATAATACTTCATATCTATGTTCCTCAACACCGAAAAGAAATATAATACAACAAGGTGCTTTAGAATATCAAGAGACCTGTTTAACCTTGGCGTGCGTGGCAGAATGTTTAATAGTTATTCACTTGTCAAACCAGACATTCCGGGATAGAGCAGGCAGCAGTTCTTTCCCATACATTTCTCCAAGAAACAGACGTACCGAAAGGTGTATTTATCTGCACACTTTTTTTATCAAAATATATTCTTTGCGCTTTTTCATCCCTCGTAATATATTTTATTGTACATATGTCGAAGACGTCCGTCTGGTTTGAAATCTGGTATTCTGGTCATGTGTGAGCGGCAGGTTCAGCTTGGTTTGAACAAAGTATCCCATTTGGCAGAAGAAAACGGGTTCCTACTGAACCCACAGAAAAGCACGCGTGCCTTTTCTTCAGAGAGAGAGGCGTTAATTCGGAACACGAGATTTCTCTGCATGGGCGAGGTCTTACTGTTAATACTGAACATAAATTCTTGGGCCTAATCTTGGACGCCAAGCTATTCTTCATACCACACAACAAGTATCTAAAAAACAAATGCGTAAAAGCCATGAATGCTCTAAAAGTGGTTCACGCACTATGTGAGGAAGTGGTAAAAGGTGTCTGATAAATTTGTTTTCAAGTCTCATAAGTACTCGCCTAGACTATGGGGCAATAGCATATCTGTCTGCGACACCTACTGCCCTTAAAAATGCTTGACCCTCTACATCATTATTCTCACAATCGTGTTTGTGAAAAGTTCGTCGATTTCTCAAGGGGGCACTGTGGTGAAAGCTGATTATCTATAGATTTCTTCCAGGATGTTTATATATGTTTGATTGACGCCCTGATTCTTCGGTGTTTGCATGGCTCCTGATATCTCCAAGGAATAAAATGCCTTCTCGCAATCTATGAATGAAGCCCCGCCGCGGTGTTCTAGTGGCTAAGGTACACGGCTGCTGACCTGCCAGTCGCGGGATCGAATCCTGGCTACGGCGGCTGTATTTCTGATGGAGGCGGAAACGTTGTAGGGCTGTGTGCTGAGATCTGAGTGCACGTTAAAGAACCCAACTTGGGCGGAATTTGTAGAGCCCTCCACTACGGCACCTCTCCTAATCATGTTGTGGTTTAGGGACAGTAAACCCCACATTTCAATAAATCTATGAATGAAATGCTTAGGGGTGGGGTGTATTCTCAGCGTTTCTCCAGTGAAGTGTATACAATGAGCTTATGCCGCTTCGCGTGACCTAATGTCTAGGGTGGGGAGCAGCGTGTTCCACGTTGCTGTTTTACCACTGCTTCTTGATCTCTCGCCTCCGCGCTTGTTTGCTGTCTACCCGTACATTGGAAGCCGTTAGTCGCGCTCTGTCTTCCGAGTAGCAGTTTTTTCTTGGCGTTGCCGCTTCACCTTACAGGAGTCAGATCTGTTTAAAGATCGTTTTCACTCATTACAAAAAGAGCTTGTTGTCTGCCAAGCACTTATTGGTCATCCTGATTGCATTGGCGTATAGTGGGCACTTTGCATGACCTGCGTCGTCTAACGAACAACGCGCAGCGGATCAGCCTAGACACCAAGGGGCTGCAAACATAAAAAATTGCAAACGTTTGAAATAAATATATCAAAATGGCCAACGCAAAAACCATACTTGCATCTTAATCATGCCCACCTACCTTTACTGAAGTTCCTCAAAGGTGATCTGTTGCACGTGCTTTTTGCGTCGGCAGCATTATTGGAAGAGTACTTCGTGAAGTCAACTCTATTTGGTGGCGTTTTTTCCTAGCTGTCGATTCAAGGTAATAGAATTTATATTCAAGCCTAACTTGTCACATACACTTGTTGCGCGTATTCTGCTGAAAAATTTTTTAACTTGGTATGGAGGTTTACAGCATACAATTTGCACAAAGCTAATTGGGTGAATTTGTCAATCAGTAGAAGTGTGCCGATATTTATTACCCGTATGGCACTTCAAATCACTTTATTTTTATTTGTGGAATACTACCGGCCAAAAAGGCCCAAGCAGGAGGGGCACAAACACAAACACAAGATCAGTACATGAGTGACACAGCTTCACTAAAATACATCTTTGTATGAGGAGAGCGAGTAGAAGAGAAACATCAAAACAAAGAAAGCACGCGATCAGTACATGAGTAACACAGCTTGACTAAAATACATCTGTGTAAAAGAAGAGCGCGTAAAAAAAAACAAGCGATATTGGGAGGGGGGGGGGGTCAAGATTCACAGAATTAAACATTGGGTTCAGCAAGATTGAAGGTTTGGAGGAAATCAGAAGGCAAGTTATTCCATTATGTTACAGTTCTCCGAAAACAGCAAAACCTAAATAAATCTGTCCGCGCAAAATACGGAGTTAACGGTCGGACATGAGAATGACAAGTTTGCCTGGTCGAAACTGGGGTAACGTAATGTGATGGGTCTAGCCCAAGTTTATTGTTAATTAGTGAGTCCAATAATTTTAGACGGAGAAACTGGCGCCGCGATTGTAGCGTCTGGAATTCGTTATCTCGCATTAGTTCAGTAACTGATGTACCACGACCATACTTCGAGTAAATAAAACGCACTGCTCATCTTTGAATCTTTTCGAGGGAATATATGTTAGTCTTAGTATGCGTATCCCATACAATACAAGCGTATTCAAGCTTTGGACGTATTAAAGTGTTATAAGCTAATAGTTTCACTTGCGACGGGGTGTCTCTGAGTTTGTGCCTTAAAAGACACAGTTTACGGAAAGCCGATGGCGAAACATCGGCAATGTGTGCATTCCAGGACAATTTATTCGTTATCGTTATACCTAGGTATTTGTATTGACTGACTTCTTTTAAGGGTTGGCTTTTGGAGGAATAGGAAAACTGAAGGGGATTTTTCTTGTTAGAAATTCGAAGGCAAACAGATTTATCAAAATTGAGCACCATGCCCCATTTGTTACACCACGAAAGAATATTGTTAAGGGCAGTGTCGAGAGCGACCTGGTCATCTGGCGAGTGTACATCTGTGAAAATATTGCAGTCGTCTGCAAAAAGTCTTATTTTAACCGGATCAGTAATAGCATTAACAATATCATTGCGATAAATTATAAACAGCAGCGGACCTAGAACACTACCCTGCGGTACGCCGGAATCTACTGGGAGATGAGGTGATGTCTGTCCACAGACGTCGACATACTGTTTCCGACCGTTCAGGTAAGCAGACACCCAGGATACTAGGTAGTTTGGAAGCCCTATAGTCTGCAATTTCTCAATGAGCTTGTTATGGGGAACACGGGTTTAGGCTTTACTGAAATCTAAAAACAGTACATCGACCTGACCAGCTTTGTCTAAAACAGAAGCAATGTGATGAATAACTGAGACCAACTGGGTGACTGTGGAAAACCGCTTTCTAAATCCATGCTGAAAGGGAGATAAAATGTGGTTATCATCTAAGAAGCTGTTTACACGAGTGGCAAATATATTTTCTAGCATTTTGCAACATGCGGAAGTCATAGAAATTGGACGGTAGTTTAGTATGCACTCTGGGTCCCCCTTTTTCACAAAGGGCAGAACACGTGCCGATTTCCAATCGATGGGTAAAGTTGCTGAACCTATTGAGGCTCGGAAGATCACAACAATGTACTTGGCCAATATTTCGGCATATCGCCGGAGAAATGCATGGGGTATGTTGTCTGGTCCAGGGGCTGATTTAACTTTTAATCGCAGCAGTAAATTTAGGACACCATCGAATGAAATGAGGTTAGGATCTAATCAGAAGCGTCAATGCTAATTGAGACTGGCAGGGTAGAAGTTGAAAAAACACTATGAAAATAGTCGTTGAAATTTTTCGCGATTGTTTTGGGGATTGTATATTATAGTGCCGTTAAACTTGATTCGGTTTACAGAGCTTTTACGGTCTCAAATAAAATACCAGAATTTTTTAGGGTCCTCTTTGATGAAGTTTTGTATCTTGACAGTAAAATAAAAATTCTTGGCACTTTTAATAGCTTCGGAGAGAAAGTTACGAATTTCCCTGAGAATGTTAGCGGGAGCACCTTTTTTCCGATAGCGCTTGGCTTTACCCTTCATTTGTATTATTGGCCTTGTGATCTATGGTGTGAACTTTGGGGGTTTTTTGTTTTGTTTGGTACAAACCATTCAATGCAGTGGAAGCATAGTTTCTTAAACTTATCCCAGAGAACAGCAGCGTCGTCGCCATAAAAATTCACCAATTCAAATTCAAGATAATCTTGGATGCTCGTATCGTTAGCACGGGAAAAGTTTTTGACCTGTTTAGAGTTAGGTGGGCTATTGGAGCGATTACAATGCAAGGGAAAAGAAACTGTGACCATGTCGTGATCAGATAAGCCGGGTTCAACACAAACAAAGCAATCAAGAATAGTGCGATGCATGAACACAAGATCTAGTAACGTGGACGAAGCAATACCAACACGTGTTGGTTGCTGAACAATTTGGGCGAGATTGTGGGAAAGCATTATATCGAACAGTATATTTGCATTAATCAAATCTGATGTCGACTGCATTTGGTTCCAGTCAATATTAGGAAGATTGAAGTCGCCGATGACAATTAGCTTTTGATTACTGTAATTTTCTATATGGGTTTTCAAGTTAAACAAATAATCCGTCAACGAATTCGGTGGCCTGTACACTGCATACAATACAAAAGACTTATTGAAGAGTGAAAGCCTCAGGCATATGCTTTCTGTACTTTTAACGTCCAGTAAACGGGTGACAGTAATTCCTGTTTTAACACGTACTGCAACTCCACCATCTCTTGAGGCCCTATCTCTGCGGTACATTTCATAAGCTGGAGGCACTAAGTCTTGGTCATACATTTCGCTGTGGAGCCACGTTTCCGTTATTACAACTACATGAGGGTTGTATGCTGGGAGTACAGCCTCAAGTTGTTCGGTTTTATTTCCAATGCTTCGAGCATTCATATTAATCAGTCTAACTTGGTTCTGTGCAGCTGGTCAACACTTGCTACCCGTACTTTCGTTATCGGGTGCACTGCCGATAGACTGACGCGATGCCGTGGCACACTGACGGCTTCCAATTAACTGACGTTTGTTTGTTACGTCATCCAAATAAACAGATCATCACCTACACGCAACTTATCATGCACCAAAAACGCCTTCTTGCCTTGTTCTTTGTCGGCTTTTGCACTTTCCCACAGTAATTTACGTTTTGCCAACGTCTGCTTTGAGTAGTCGTTCTGAACAAAGATGTTAGTTCCCTTTAGGTTGCTCGCTTTTTTCGGCACAGCTAGCTTTTCGGTGAAGTCTTGAAGATACAAGATAATCGGCCTATTCGAGCCTGATCTTCCAAGCCTATGAATCCGGGCAACCGAAGTGCATTTAACGCCGAGCTTGCTGTGAAACGTTTCAGAGACGACTTTCATTTTAAGATCAGATTCAGTTTTTTCCGGCTGTTCTGGGATACCAAGAACAATCAAGTTTGAACGTCTGCCTCGATCTTCAAGATCCATTAGCTTTCAGGCCTGGAAATTCATTGAGTTTGTGTAGACCTTAGGAAGGTTGTCCAGTTCACCTAATTTTGAATTTTTAGTTTTCATTTCAGCCACATGGGTCTCGATTTCTGAAAGACGCCGTCTAAACTCTGCTAACATGTTTTCTGTTTTAGTTGTAAGGTCTGCTACCTCACTACGTAGAGCTTTTTGACCCTCTAAAAGTTTAGCCAGCATGTCTTGGTTGGTAGGTCCGGGGTTTTGTTCGACATCACCACAGAGTAGTAACCGAAGTGCACAAAAACAATCGTATGCAATTTTACGACACTGCCGTGGGCACGGCGTAACAACCAAACAGCGGCAATCGCTTCGAAATGAGCTGTACGCCCTACTAACCTGCACAAGGCAGAGGAAAACGTTTAGCCATGTTTCCATGGATTTTGCCGTGCCCACTAAGGGAGGAGTTCCAGGTGTCTTTAAGTAGTCGATGATCGAATGACGTCACAGACCAAGCACTGCCAGGCGGCAGCAGCTTCGGGGTGACGTCACATGGTTCTACGTGGGGCGGCTGTGACTTGCAGAAAGGAAAGTGGTGCGGATGCAGCGAGTACCCAGTGGTGGCCGTTGTAGATCCAGGAGATACGTTGGGGACGCAGAGCAGCAAGCCCTGCACAAGGCAGAGGAAACGTTTAGCCATGTTTCCACGAATTTTGCCGCGCCCACTAAGGGAGGGGTGGGTCCAGGTGTCCTTAAGTAGTCGATGATCGGATGACGTCACAGACCAAGCACTGCCAGGCGGCAGCAGCTTCGGGATGACGTCACATGGTTCCTCGTGGGGCCGGCTGTGACTTGCAGAAAGGAAAGTGGTGCGAATGCGGCGAGTACCTAGTGGTGGCCGTTGTAGATCCAGGAGATACGTTGGGGACGCAGAGCAGCAAGCCCTGCACAAGGCAGAGGAAACGTTTAGCCATGTTTCTACGGATTTCACCGTGCCCACTAAGGAAGGGGGGGTTCCAGGTGTCTTCAAGTAGTCGATGATCGGATGACGTCACAGACCAAGCACTGCCAGGCGGCAGCAGCTTCGGGATGACGTCACATGGTTCCACGTGGGGCGGCTGTGATTTGCAGAAAGGAAAGTGGTGCGAATGCGGCGAGTACCCAGTGGTGGCCGTTGTAGATCCAGAAGATACGTTCGGGACGCAGAGCAACAAGCCCTGCACAAGGGAGAAGAAACGTTTAGCCATGTTTCCACGGATTTCGCCGTGCCCACTTGAAAGCTAACTTGCTAACTTGAAAGCACAGCCACTGTATCCCTGCTTGTCTTAATTTCCTTCAATTTGAAGTCAATAAAGGTTTAATATTTTGTAGAGTTAAAAATACTAATACAAACCTCGGTCAATAAAACATAGAATATTTTGGGTTAGAGCTATGTGTGCAGATGTTGTAAATCAGCATATCACATTAAAAAAATCTCTAGCAGAATATGCTTGCGAGTACATGCCTTAGGTTTTACTGAAATATCATTTAGGATAATATTTCGAATGACATTCTTTTTAACGTGAGTTATCTACTAAAGTATTACATTTCTTGGCATATGCCATGCACATAAACGATGCTTAGTGGCACTCCTAGCCACAGTAATAAGCAATGACGCATGTCAGTTGGATTGTAGTGCTCTTTTTTCGGTATATTATTCCATTTGAATCAACTATTTCAGCATATTGGCAGACATATTCAAAGTGTGTGTCACTGATTCCTTTTAATGTTGTATATTCTCTCCAAGGAGAGTTACTTCAAGTTTCTGTAGAAGTATTACGCCTCTCTTGTTCTTCAATAGGTTTCTGAATGAGATAAGATCGTTCTTGAAGGAGTACATCATCTGTCACTGCATAGATGACTACAGATACCACTTTAGCTCTAGGTGATTTATTTTCGTTATTTATGGGTTGATGAATGTGACATGATGTGAAGTTGAGCAGCCAGTTGTGTCGCAGAGTATATAAAAATAATTTCATTTCATGGACTCTCAACTAAAATCGGAGTCACTCTTAACAAAGAATTCTGCACAGAGCTATTCTTGAATGACCGTGTTTTTGGTAATAAAACTCGAGATAATTTTTCCATTCATCGCTTGTTTAAGAAACACATGTTCAAAGCCGGCCTGCTGAGTGCTCAAATTCTAAGTTACCTCCAGCTGGCTACTTTTGTAAAAAAAGAAAACGCGTATACGAGCACATCACAAGGGAAAATTTAAATTTACTATCGTTTATATTAATTAGGAAAAACCGCCAAATAAAATATTTAACTAAGGTAATAAATTCAGCAAACATAGGATGTCAGAGGTACAAGTTTTTGTTTCATCAATAATGACGTGCCACTCACGTAAACAGTATTGTACTAAAGCCACGTCTTCTTACACCGCAGTATGATAGGTGTACTGTGAGCTGATATTTTTCCGTCGCCGACATTGTAGAATTGACCTCAATTGATAACTGGTTTTTTGCGCGGCTAAGTGATATGTGCTAGTTTAAAATAACAAAAACGTCACCGGCAATACCCATTCTTCGGCTTACATAATCGACATGGCCGCCTTGTTGAGAAATACGTAGAACCGATGGTACGCAGTGTAATACGCCCACTGCTTTCGAATGCATCTTGTTGCTTCCTTTAGGAATGCTGTTTGGAACACACAACCACAGCACATGCGTTCACGATGATTTGTTTTCTTGCATGCTCTATAAAACACTGTTTCACTCGTGTATAAAAGAAAGCGAAGAAAAGCTGCATTTTCAAGAAGCAGGGAACTATATTGCTTATGCTGCATCGTTATTGAGAGTGGAAGTTACAAATGCTCGCAACGGGGAAGGCCCACCATATGAACGAGACATTCGTACATATAAAATGCACGCGCACTTTCATCGAATAAAAAATTATTTCCATGGTGTAAACAAAAGACGGAGTAAACACCACCGGCAAAGAGGCTAGAACTACTGGTCATAGCCAACTCACTCAGGCGGTCACATCTCTTGTAGGTTGTGTACAAGTGCTAGAGGCGACGTACCATGGGGGACATTTTGCTTATTGTCAGTATTTTCATCATCTGAAGACCTGATATAATTTGGTTGCTACTTCACTGATGATGGAGACAAAGCTGCATGCCTAGGCAGCTTTTCCCACTTGGTATTTTTATCTAAACACAGCTGTAACTAGCATCCAACTATTAGGAGCGTTTTGCCTATGACCCTCAGGGGCGCCTGCGAGAGCAGGCGTTTGGTGCGTAGAATCACCACGAACCGGAACTAACAGAGAGAATTTCGACTTTCTCCCACGCATAGCCGTGCGTAGCTTTGCCGTGTGTGGGGAAAAGGGGATCATGGGGATTGAGAAGACGCCGGGCGATTGGACCTCTAAGCCCCCCCCCCCCCCGGCGGAGGCAACACACCCCTTTGTCCCCGGCTTCACGTAGACGGCACTCCTGCGCTGACCCAGCTAGGGGAAATCGGCCGTCGCCTTTTCCCGTCCCTCTCTTCTTACATCTGCAACTTTTCTCCTTTTTAAATTTGCCCTGCCTTCTTCTCTTTTCTATTTAATTCCTTGTTTTCTGGCGCCTGAGGTTAACCTTGTGTGGCTATCGTCTCTAGGGTAAACCATATTTGGTAATAGCAATGGCCTATGGCTGGCGTAGGGCAGACTTGTTCACGTGATCTGCCGCGTCCCCTTGTTGGGCTCGTGGGGAGTGGTAGGCGCCGCTGCTGAAGAATCCATTTTTCATGGGACCTCAAGACACTCCTGTTACCAATCGTGCCCTGAAAAGGGATCGCACGGATGCATCCTCTTTGTTTTCCCCCAAAACCTTGAAACTTTCCCAATATACCATGTTCTCACTGCGAAGAAACATCAAATAAAGCCAGAGCAATATAACGTTTCCTCGTGGCCAAGTCCTTAAAGACACCGTTGGGACCGGCTATAAGGCCACAAAGATGGCAAGTGGGGACATTATCATCAAATTAAAAGACAAAGAACTGTACAACAAAGTTTCACACTTCATAGCGTTTGTAATACTCCTGTATCAGTTACCACACATCGTACTCTGAACACCGTTAGGGGCATAGTATCCGATCAAAGTCCTATGACACTAATCGAAGAGGGACTCCTTGACGGATGAATGAACCAAGGAATAACACATGTGTAGTGTATAAAAACCAGACGCAACAACACTGAAACCGCAATAAAGCACCTAATATTTACTTCAAATTCAAACATTCTACCCCAGACACTCGAAACCTACTACGTAAAACTTCGAGTGCGTTCCCTAAACCGAGACGTTGCTTTAAATGCCAGTGATTCAGACATAGATCTCAGACCTGCCGTGGTCAGCTTCTTTGTGGTAAATGCGGCATAACTGGTCCTGGTACTGATAAGTGCGAGTATGAAGAAGTTCACCGTGCAAACTGCAAAAGCAGCCATGCCGTCTACCCCTGAGCATGTCCATCCTTTAAAAGAGAAAAAGGTATTATCACCATACAATGTAACGAAAACATAACGTACTTCCTTTCGCACAAAGAACTACCTTCGCTGAAGTGGTGCAACGAGGAGCAGCACTGCAATAGCCTTTGGCGGCTGCCCGGACCACGCCGATTGTCCAGGTCATATCCACCTAACCCCTCGTGGGAGCAGCCAGAGCTGCCCCACCCACAGCCAACCAGTCCACACCATTAGCCTGCACAAGCCCTGGCAGCAGTCAGAGCAATGAGGAGACTAAGGAGACCCCAAAAACCTCGTGTTCATTGGGGGCAAAAACTTCGTCGACTGAGGCGAAGTCTAAGCGACACACAGATCGCTTTTTGGAGTGGGTGTCCAGTGCCTCACAGAAGGCTATGGACACTACTTCTAGCCAAACGGTGCCGTTAGCGCCAAAGGAGCGGCGACCTCTTGTCAACCGCTTCAAAAAAGACAAAACACCAACTACAGGGCCTCAGAAAGACCCTGTAAAATGAACTAATCTCAGTATTGTCTAGGCACAGCACTTTTTTTCATTCACAATGAATAAAATTATTCCGTGGAATGTTAGAGGGTTACTCAGAATTCTAGATGATTTACAAGAACTTTACAAGTCCAACCCCAAAGTTCTGTGTGTGCAATGAACAACCTAACTCCTTAATACAGCAACGTTCTCCACCAGTACATTACTTTCTGGAAGGACCATGAATATGCTGCCGTATCATCCGGTTAGGTAGCGAGCTGATAAAAGTATGTCATGCCAGCAGATGAAACTCCGGACAGCCCTTGAGGCAGTAGCCATTCATGCTCTACTTTTTAACAAACTCATCACCTTATGCTCTTTGTATATACCACCTCACCATCACCTTAAGAGGCGCGGCTTGGAATCATTAATAGATGAATTTCCAGAACCCTCTTTGATTTTAGGTGACTAACGCACACAATACCCTGTGGAGTGAATTTTGCTGTGACGCTCGATGACGTCTCATTGAACAGATTCTTTATTTGTCTAGGTGATGTCTCCTAAATACAAAGAGCCCACGTATTTTAGCCTCATAAACAATTCAAACGCCTCGATAGATCTTAGCGTTCAATTACCATCACTTTTAGTGATTTTAAATGGCATGTTCTCAAAAACCCTTATGGGAGTGACCACTTCCCGATCTTCTTGAGCGTGCCAAACAAAAGTCAACTATATTCTCAGGTTCCGAGGTGGAAGCGTGACTCAGCTGATTGAGAACAGTAGCAAACTCTAACACACATGGCATAAACTGAGTTGTCTGCTGTGACCATAGATGACACTGTCGCGTATTTCACAGCTTTTATGCTTGATGCCGCATCTAAGTGCGTTATTCAAACGAGAGGAATAAGTTCTAAACGGCGAGTCTCAAGGTGCCTGTAGGAAAGCTCGGATGATTAAGAACAAAGCTTGGTCACTGCTTTGTGATTTTTCAACTGTAGAAAACCGGGAAAATATTAAGCAGGTGAAATCGCAGGCAAAGACAACACGCAGACAAGCCAGACGAGAGAGCTGGACAAAGTTCATTACGAGCATCAACTCGTACACAGGTGAAAGAAAAGTGTGGAACAAAGTCCACACAATAAAAGGCCCCCAAACATTTCCTCTCTCTTAGTAAATACCCTCGAACAAAGCTTGGAAGACGAATCCAACTTTTTTGGTGCACATTTTGAAAAGATATCGAGCTCCTCGCACTACTCTGACACATTCCAAGAATACAAAGCACAGTTGGAACAATAAAACCTAGAAAGGGAATCTAAAGAAATCGAGGCTAATTATGAGTCATTCTGCTTAGCAGAATTGCAGAGAGCACTGAACTGTTGCAACACATCTTGTCAAGTCCTGGCACCATAATGCATGAGATGCCGAAGCAACTGCCCTCTGAAACACAAAAAAAACTCTTCTTTGTCTTTACAATCGTCTCTGGTTTTCTGGTGTGATCCCCTCTTCTTGGAAGGAAGCTGTGATCATCCCGATTTTAAAGCAGGCAAGGATCCGTCGCCTGCATCAAATTACAGGCCTATAGCATTAACCAGTTGCATCTCTAAAGTTTTCGAAAAAAAATGATGAATTGCCGCCTTCTCGACTTAGAATCAAACAAACTGCTAGACCCACACCAGTGCGGGTTTAGAGAAGGCCGATCATGTCGTACGGATTGAGACACGCGTACGGGAAGCCTTTGTTCATAACCAGTTTATTCTATCTGTATTCTTCGACATGGAAAAGGCCTATGATATGGCGTGGAGGTTTGGGATATGGAAAGACCACACGAATATGACTATACGTGGTTCTATGTTCAATATAATCGAAAGTTACCTGTCTCATTGCATATTCTGAGTTCGAGTGGGCAATGTCTTGTCCCGAACATTTGTACAGGAAAATGGAGTACCACAGGGCGGGGTGCTGAGCTGCATGCTCTTTATTATAAAAAGGAACTCTCTCCGTCAGTACATCCCCCATAACATATTTTACTGCACGTATGTTGATGACATCAAGATAGCTTTTAAATCGTGTTCCCTCAGCATCTGTGAGCGACAGTCTAAGATTGCTATGATCAAAGTGTCTAAATGGGCTGATGAAAATGGGTTCAAAGTCAACCCACGAAAAAGCACATGTTTCCTGTTCCCAAGGAAAAGAGGCTTACGCCCTTTTCCTCATATTGTCATGAAAGGCGAACGTATGCCCATAAGCATAGAACACAAGTTGTTATGTATAATCTTGGATACAAAACTAACATTCGTATCACACATCAACACCTTAAAATTAAATGAATGAAAACAACGAATATTCTGAGGTTGCTGTCACACTCATCCTGCGGCAGCGACAGAAAGTGCCTCATGAATCTGTACAAACGCCTGATACGTTCACGTATTGACTATGGGACAATAGTATATCATTTGTCTCGCTGAGCACAATGAAGATTTTGGATCCTGTACGTTATCTGGGCATCCTCCTTTCTACAGGTGCCTATCGAACGAGCCCTGTAGAGAGCCTTTGCGCCGAGTCGAATAAATGGTCGCTCTCCCTGCAGACATCCTACATATCTTTTATCTATTATCTAAAAGTAAAAGTCGATAAGGAACACCCTACGGATTCCATAATGAATGATTTGCCTAATTCTGCACTTTTTGGAAACCAGCCCTCGATGAGGCAGCCTTAATCACTTCGCGTGAGAGGCCTAGCCAAGATAACAGATGTGCTGCTTTTTGAACAGTGTCTCATGGCTCCAGCCGCACACCTACCACCGTGGCAGTGGCAGGTGATAGAATGTGATGTATCATTCGCGGAAGTGACAAAGCATGCATCTATTGCACATATACACACATACTTCATGGAGCTCATACACAAATACGCTTGCCCTGAATTTTTTACAGATGCCTTCAAGTGTCTCACTTCTGTGTCCTATGCAGCTCTAGGGCCATCCTTTTCAGCTTTAGTATTCTGCACCCACAAACAAACATTTTGACCGCAGAAGCTCATGCGCTATCTGTGGCTGCCAAATATATTAAGGAATAAAACTAGAACGCGCGGTTATATACACGGACTCTTTGAGTGTTGTAACAGCTTTTGAAACAATGAAGAAAACATAAACATCCTGTGCTTGTATCGCTTTACTCGCTTTTCTGCACGATCTACGCACTCAAACGGCATGTTGTGGTGTGCTGGGTGCCAGGGCACCGTGAGATTGCTGCAACATGGCCGCGGACTAGCTGGCTGTATCCGCGCACGACAACGCATCCACTAAACCATCTTTGACTGTCCCTGCACTTGACAATAAGCACTTCCTAAAACAAAGCCTCAGAGCATATTGGCAGTGCCTATGGAATAGGCAGACTGAAAATTAACTACGTATTATCAAACCCAAACTTGAAAACTGGCCACCAGTATCTCAATCATGCTAAGGACAAGTAACACTTACCAGGCTACAAATAGAACACATACACTGCACACATTCACATCTTCTGTCTGGTGGCGAACAACCAAGCTGTGACAAATGTGGTGAACCACTTACAGTTCTCCAAATCCTTTTCCATTGCAGCGAGTTAGATGGTACCTGGAAAAAACATTTTTACTGCCCTATCGACAGAAGCTTCCACTGAACCCTGTATGTTTATCAGTAGGGATGCACTGTTAAACAAAAATATTTGTTTCCATTTTTAAAAGAAGTACATGGCTTTAATACTATATTTCGAGGTAACTCGTAGCACGACTTCCGTCAGGAGGTTTCTGTTGTGGTGGCCGCATAGACAGCACCCTGCCTCGTGGCCCTTGTGTTCAAGAACACTGATGAGGCAAATGTGCTAAACAACATGTCAGTCCCAATGTTTTCTTATTCTTTTATTATAAGTATTGCCATTAAACTTTAGATTTTTCCTCACCCACATGGTTTTGATATATTTTGTTTTATCCGCCTTAAGTTGAGCAATTTTGGGCCCTTATACAGCCATGCAGCATCATTTTAGATGATATACTTCACATGTCTTTGTTACTTTGCAAACCATTGCCACTCTTCCTTCTTTTACGTGGCACTCTTTGGCCAAGACATGGCCCCTATACCACGAAATCCTTCAGATCGTCATCATCATTTTGTCTATGCTTTCTTCCGAGCTTAAGGTTAATGAAATTTAAAATCTCTTCAAGGACGTTTATTTAAGTAAATCTAGTGGTCCAGAAAAAATTTCTCCGCGTATACCTAAGCGTTGTGAGGGGCAAAGTTTTATGTACCAGTATGCAATTTTAAAGTATTTAGTGAGAGATATCTTAACACGTGACTGCAAGATTGCACACGTGGTGCCAATAAATCAATATGGTTTAAAAAAGAACAGTGGTAACCATAGACCACTATCACTTACCTTAATTACTAGTAAATTATTTGAACGGATTTCACATGAACAATCAATAATTGTTTTACCATGCATAAGGTACTCATTGACAAGCAGAAAAATATCAAAGAAGACTGTTTTGCAAAACACAATTAGTAGAATTTTTTCACGATGCGATATCGGGCGTAGATAGTGTAGGATAGGTTGACGGTGCGTTCTTGAATATTTTTAAAGCCTTTGACAGCGTGTCGCGCTCACCTTTATTGTTCTAACTTGCCGCCCTAAACATTTATAGGACTATTTTCGATTGGGTGCAATGGTAAATTTCTCAAAAAGACAAACCGTGGTAATGAAGGGGAAATGCTCCGAATACGCATATTTTATTTTAGGGGTACCTGAGGGCTCCGTTCCGGGTCGGCTAATATTTTTATTCTTTTTAATGCTACCTGTGCAATAATTAAAATTTCTCTACCGCTGTTGGCTGACGAATGTGTCGTGTACAAAGAATTTCTAATCACAGTGATGCATGAGAACTTCAGCAATAGTCATCACTCATTCTTAAATGGTGTACGAAATAAAATAAAATGTTGGAATATAACAAGTTGTCGATATGTTTCTTTTACAAAAATGAATAAACCATTTCCGTCATGCTACCTCCTGAACCATTTACAGATAAAACAAGACGATACATACAAGTACCTAGGTGTGCTATTATATTCTAAATATTCAGAGAGGTCACGGGAGGACACTCTCATATCCAAAGCTGGTAAGGTATAAGTTTCTTTAAAAGGAACTTGCGCTGTTGACATGCCAATTTAGAACTTGTGGCTTACACACTTGCATAAGTTCTACCTTGCAATACGGTTGTGTCAGGTGGTACCCCACTGAGGTACCCTTCGTTGCTGCTCTTGAACAAATACAAAATTGTGTAGCCGGGTTCGTCTAGGGATGGTACGGAAGGAGGGAGAGCTGCACTGCAAAGACATCTGAGCTAGAACCACATCAATAAATGGAGATGAAAATTTCTTCGTGTGCTTTATTAGATTGAACTAGAATTAACAGAATGTTCTACTTACAAAAGCTTCATTCTATTTCGAAACGCTTTCATCCTACTTCTAAAATATTGGAATACTCAGATAAAAGAAACGTGTGTGCCAATTCATTTTTTCCGAAAAAATAAACATCGAAATATGCTAACAGAAAAGCAAGTTCATATTGGGAATGGAGATGTATTTTATTCAGTGCTGTAATTTGTACTGTAACTTGAACTATGGTGTATTTATTTAGGAACAGAAGGGTATTATAGGCGCGAAGAAAGGTGCATTTCAGTTATTCATGTATGAACAAAGTTGTATTTGTGTGCGTACAAATATTTAATTCACATATTGATGTAAGCCCTCTGCTAAAATGCCTTCAGGTGCTGCGGGGTGTCTTATGAATTAAGAATACAGAATAAATAAACAGAAGATCACCTTTGAGGAAGCTTCAGTGGAAGTAAGTGAGAATGGCCAAGGTACAAGAATGGCAGCCGCGTGATATTAAGGGTTCGATAGTTTCATGTATAGAGCACCTTACGCTCTAGGCTGGTGCGTTTTGCGTTCTCCGTTATCCGGCAAAGCTCATGCAAGGTGCCCACTACCGGAAATGACGATGACACTGACGATTAGGGACTTTAAAGACCAAGCTATTTTTTTGTCTGGAATGCAAGCGATCTTGAAACAGCTTTCACCGCTGCATGGCGAAGCGGCAACGCCAACAACGACCTGCTACTCCGAAGCCAGAGCGTGGCATACGGTAGTCAATGCATACGTATACAACAAGCAAGCTCTGAGGCGAGATCTCAGGAAGCAGAGGTAAAACTGCAACTCAGAACAAGCTATCCCGCCCCCCCCCCGCCCAACTTCAGGTTGCGCGGAGCGGCAAGAACATATCGTGTACACTGTACTGTAGGAATGCTGGGAATACACCCCATCACTATACGGATGATTCATACATAACGAGGAAGCATTTTATTCAGTAAAGATATCAGCTGCCATGCTGACACTTACGAATCAGGGTGTCAATGAAACATACAAAAACCTCTTGAAAAAAAATCTACAGACAACCAGTTGCCGCCATAGTGCTTCATATCAAAAGTGGCAGGCGACAGGTAAAGAATATTGTAAAACTAGAAGACACGGCTTACCCGATGATATTTACTGCGTATTTAAAGGAGGTTCTCAGAGACATTACAAAGGCAAGAGTTAGGGAATCGAGGTAATGAAGAGTATCTTAGTAACCTGCGCTTCGCCGATGACATTGCACTGCGGAGTAATTCCGAGGATGAATAACAATTCATGATCTCTGAATTAAGCAGAAAGGCAGGTTATAAAGTTACTTCAAAGAAAGCGAAAGTAATATATATTATCCTCGGAAAAGAATAGCGCTTTGAGATAGGTAGCAGTGCACTTGAAGAGTACGCCTACAAAGGACACGTAGTAACCTTGCAGCCAAACAACGAGATAGAAGTAGCTAGAAGAATTGGAATGGGGTGCAGCACATCCGTCAAACATTCTCTAACCATGACTGGTAGATTACCAGTGTATAACAGCTGCATCTTGCCGATACTTGACTACAAAGCGAAAACCTGCAGGTGTACAAGGAGGGTTCAGCTCACATTCAGGGCGACACAGTGAGCGATGGACAGGAACATGATATGTGTAATCTAAAGAGACAAGAAGAAAGCAGAGTGGGTGAGGGAACTGGGATGAAGATGTCATAGTTGGTATCTAAAAGGAATGTACATGGCCCAGGCACGTAGCACATAGGCCGGAAAACCACTGGTCATTAATGGACTTGATTCCGAGAAAAGGTGAGAAAGAGACAGGAACATAAGTGGACAGAAACTTAAGTGGTCAGATAATATGGAGTGTGCGGGTACAACGTGTTGCATGCTGAGGATTGAGTTGACCAGCGGAACATGGAAGAGGCATTTGTCCTGCAGTTGTTGTAGTAAGGCTGATGAGTAGACTGATGATGTATTGCAGACTCGTTGCCCCCTTCGCACATCTCATAGGTGCTTCCCAGTGGTTTGCCCAATTCTCAAGAATAACTTCATAGATATGCGCATTTTTCCCGCTGATTAGCTTTTACAAGGTGTGTATCTAGATGGTGTTAATATAGACCATTTGCGTCTTGCCCCATGCAACAATTTTTCTCGACGCATTGTTGCTGGAGAGAAATCATACCCCTTTTTTGCGATGTGTGCGCAATTACCCTTATAAATTGGAAAGCACGAATTTATGAAAATAGGACTTTTTATAATACTTCAGTGGAAAGTTTGCATAATTTACAGCATTATATTCACTGAATTTGTCCTGCCGCATGCTTTTATGCTTTTAATACCATTTAGAAGCTGTTGAAAATAAAGGACCCCTTGATAAAACTTCAATACACACACAGGTTCAGTTCTGAATTTGAGTCATATGTCTGCCGCGTAGACACGTATCGCATGACGTGTACTTAAAGAACTATATTCATAAGGAAGAGCTTGAAAACCATGAAATGTCAGGGTAAGAACTTGTGAAAAAGATTATGACTAATAACTAGAGCATGCTTCTTATGCCGTACGTAATATTATAGGAAACATTCAACCATCGAACAAGGCTAGAAATAGTGCTTTGTCGGTGATCGATTGACGCAATGATGACCTCATGTTTCCTTATTGTTAATCCTATATAGTGCCGTGTATAAATACAGAAACGTCAAGTCCACAAGCACTCAATCTACCGACTGAACCTCGAAGGAAGTCAACATGAAGCATCTTGTACTCTCTCTTGCCTTCGTTTCAGCTCTAAGTCACGTTAAGGGCGATAAGCCAGTTTGGGCGGATGAAGCGTCAAATGGAGCAAACCAAGATTCATTGAAGGTAAAATTAATCGCACTTCTTCAGACATTTTTGCATAAGGAAACATATGACAAGGATATTTTTTTCAAGTGAGCATAAAGGACAGTGATTGTAGTTTTCTTGTAACGTTCACATTAATACTCTTGACAGCACCAAAAGTACACACACCGTTTATTTCGTGCTGTCAGAAATCTATCAAATGATCATCAGTAGACTTAGTAATTGAGTTGGTTAAGTCGTAGGCAAGGCCGCTCTATTTCCGACAATTTCAACTAGGATTAGACTTTTTTGTTATGCAACTCTTGTTCTTTCAGCGACATGTACTGTATTATTTGAGTTGAATATTAAGTATAAAGTGTTTACATGAGTCCTTAATGCAGAGAAATGTATTTTATGTGCTAATGGCATAATATTATGGTTGTTGTTGTTTTTTATTTACCATAACATACTGTGTAAAGCCGGAATAAGGTATCTGGTAATATCCGTAACGATCGTTACTTTTATATACATACATTTTGCTTTTATTTTTAGTTTTCATAAGTTTTACACTAACACGAAATTATAAACAAGCCGTAACAACACATCTGATGTGCCGCATGGATGTTACACTGTAATCTACGCTTCTGTAGTAAAGTACGCTCACCATTAGCGTCAGTACGCCTTCGCCTGAAGTGTCGTCTAACGGCAAGGCGTCTGCTGCCATGATTGTTTTTCTGAACAAATGCATCTGAATAGTGCTTACACGTCCATTTCGGAAAATACATGCTCTAGACAGCAGACGAATTATGACTGGAGGCGTAGACAGTGAAGTCGTCTTGTGCTTCGGGTAACAGAATGTTTTCACGCGAGTGCTGCGTCTTCCTCGTTTCCGTTTGAACGAGTTTCTACTACTTCCCATGCCTCGCCATGCGCGGCTTTGCCATGTCCGGGTAAAATCGGATCCTGGGGGTTGAGCCGACGCCGGGTGATTCGACCTTTGAGGCTCCTAGCAGAAGCAACACATCCCTTTGGCCCCAGATTCTCGTAGACGACAACCCTGGGCGGACCCACCCAGAGAAAATTTGCTGTTATCTTTTCCTATCTCACTCTCACTACATCTTCGTCTTTGTCTCTCACTTTGTATCTGTCCTCTCTTCTACTCGGTTATGTTTGCTTCCAAATTTCTTGGCGGCAAGGATTAACCTTGTGTGGATACCCAGTATTGCCTATTCTATATTAGGTTATAGCAGTGTTGTACAGCTGACGTCGACAGGACATGCCCAGCATCTGTTCCACGTCCAATGGTTGGGCTTGGTGGTGGGCGGCTGGCACCACTGCAGAACTTTAAAGTTTATTTATGGCAAATGCTTCCCCGTCCCTTCCTGATCACTCCCCAAAATGGTGGCCCAACGAAGATACTTTCATGCTCAATACACCAAAATCTTACTTCCCAAAGTACCACGCTATTCATGGAATGAAAAGAACACAGTACGTGCAGTTTCACCTTTTCTCGTCTCGAAAACTCTCTCTCACCGAAGCAATATGTCCAGGTTACAAATTGACAAATATGAGAATTGGCGATCTCCTGCTGCAGGTTCGTGACAAACCTCAATACGACAAACTATCCAGATTTGTAACATTTGGGGACACTTTTGCTTCCGTGGGCCTACACAGGTCTATGAACGCAGTCCGTGGGGTTATTTCTGATGATGATCTTATCATTCTTAGTGAAAGGGAACTGTTAGGAAGATGGGAAGATTAAAATGTTGTCAAAAAACAAAGAATAGTAATCAAGCGTGATAACAAACAGACCCCTAATAACTTTTATTAGTTACGTTTGGAACCAGTGACCTACCAGCATCAATTGAAAGCGGCTATTTTAAGCGCCGTCTAAGACCTTACATTCCCTATCCTCGTCGATGTTTCAAGTGTAAGCGTTTCGGGCATGAATCGCAGAGTTGCAGAGGGCGCACCACTTGCGCAAAGTGTGCCTTCATGCAACACATATCCGACAACTGCACCTCAGAAACAACTCATTTTCGTACTGTGAAGGAGATCACGCTACGTACTCGCGATCATGCCCCACATGGAAAAAGAAAAACAAATAGTAGAACTAAAGGTCAAATTCAATTTGTCATTCAAAGAGGCGCGTAAACGATTTTCGCGGCACCAACCCTCGTATGCCTCCTTTGCAGATGTGACGTACCGGGGCGCCGCGCCGCATGTTTCTGCCCCAGCCAACGTCACACAGATTGTGGCCGCAGCTGTGCCACCAGCACCCCCGGCTGGAGCAGCCTGTACTGCTCCGCCATCTGACAAACATGGTCGGCAGACCTCCGTGTCTGCTGGACCTCGGACTACTGCAAGCACAGTTAGGTGCAAAAGTTATGTGAACGTGCCTGCCGAGCAAGCACCATCCACTACCTAACAAGACGTGATGGATACAAGTCCCACTCCTCTGGCACCTCAGACGCCGAAAGATAGGCGCAAAACCATGAAGCGCGCCAAAAAAGAGAAACCCCAAATCACAGGGCCCCAAAAAGTCTTTTACAGAACGCAGCCCTATTTCACACACAGCACCTCACAACGATAACGTAACACAAATATTACAATGGAACGCCAGAGGACTGCTGCGAAATCTCGACGATATCCAAGAACTTTTACACAAACATACACCAAATGCGCGGTGCCTTAAGAGACACACCTGAAGTCTAAACAAATCAACTTTTTACGTCATTACGCCATTTTTCGGAATGACCGGAATGATGCCATTGTGCCATCCAGTGGTGTTGCCATCATAGTCATTCAAGTATTGCATGCACACACCTATCATTACAAACATCGCTTGAGGTGGTGGCTGTTCGAGCAGTTGTTTTGATTAAGCTCGTCACCATCTGCTCTCTCTACAAACGTCCACAACACTGTCTTGAAAAGCACGAGTTCCAGTCCCTCATAGACGAGCTTCCAGAACCATACCTTGTTTTAGGGGACTTTAATGCACACGGTAGCCTCTGGGGTAACTCTTGCTGATGCGCAAGGTCGCCTAATTCAACAGTTTCTTTTTTTCTTCCGGTGCTTGATTCAAAAAGAGACAACGTATAACAACATCACTAATAATACGTACTCAATAATAGAACTCAGCATAACATCCCCCTCACTCCTGCCTCTACTTAAATGAGAAGTGATTCATAATCCATAAGGTAACGACCATTTTTCTGTCGTTATCGGCCCATCAATAACAAATACATGTCCTGCACAGGTTCCCAAATGGCTCACTGAAAAAGCCTATTGGGAAAAGTTTCAAAATATGACTCTATTACTTGGACTTACATGGCGGCGTTGAGCATACAGGGTGCTGTGTGCTACTTTAGAGCTTTCTTGGTTGATGCAGCAACGAAATGTATTCCCCAAACATGTAGACCATGAGGCAAACGACGATTCCCATGGTGAAATGATGAGAGCTGTGATGCGCGAAAAAAAAAACAAACTATGGAAGTTGCTTACAAACTCGCCCACAGCCAAGAATCTTGTAATGTTGAAGAACATCAAGTCGCAAAGAAGAAGGACGTGAAGACAGGCGAGAAGGGAAAATTGGCACAACTTTTCATTAGGCATTCCCTCACACACAGATGAGTCGAGAGTCTGGAACATGGTTGGTAAGGTGGCAGGATGAAAAGTACATTCACTTCCTCTAGTGAACACAAAAGGAAAGAGTTTGGAAGACCAAACTAACACTCTCAGAGCGCGCTTCAAACAGGTCTCCAACTCATCCCACTATATTGAAGCGTTCCAACGACACAAAATCAAAATAGAAAAAACCGAGATTAGGGTGCGAACCCACAACACATGAGGCATACAATGAACCTTTCTGTTTGGCTAAATTACAAGCCTCACGTACGTTCTGCAGTAAATCTACCACAGACCTGGACGCTTTGGCATATGAAATGTTAAAAAACCTGCCCACTGACACACAGAAAGGTCTCCTCTCCTTGTACAATGCGATATGGTCTTCCGGCGAGCTACCCTCAGCCAGGAAGGAAGCTATCGTTATCACAATCCTGATACAAGGCAAAGACCCGGCCTCAGTTTCCAGCTACCGGTCAATAGTGTTAACCAGCTGTCTTTGCAAGATCTTTAAGAAAATAATTACCAGGCGCCTGATGCACTGCCTTAAAATTGTTGGCCTACTTGACCCATACCAGGGTGTGTTTCGAGAGGCTCAGTCTACCACTGACCACCTTGTTTGTATTGAGGCACAAATTCGTGATGCTTTTGATCATATACAAATTTTTTTCTGTGTTTCTTGATATATAAAGGCACTACATGGGGTTTCGGCCCATTGCGAGACATGTCACCTTTAGGTGTTCGGGGTAGAATGCTGACAATCAGTGAAAGCTACCTGTCCAACCGTACATTCCGTGTCCGAGTTGGCACTGTCTTAACTCGAATGTATGTCCACGAAACAGGAGTGAAACAAGTAAGTGTATTCAGCTGCACACTTTTCTTAGTTACACCTGTTTCTCCCACGTAATATTTTTACTGCATACATGTCGATAATGTACAGATTTGTTTGAAATTGTTCAACATATCATTGTGCCAACGTCAAGCTCAGCAAGGGTTGAACTAGGTATCTCAAAGAGCAGATGAGAATGCTTTTATACTCAACGCGCAAAAAAGCACTTGCGCCTTGTTCTGCCGAAATAGGGGCCTATATCCTGACCCTGACATTTCCCTGCATGATCAACCTGTCAGTGAAGACCGACAACAAGTTTCGTTGCCTAATATTAGAAACAAAACTAACCTTCATCCCACACTTACAGTATTTAAAAGACAGGTGCTTAAAAAATAAGTATTTTGGAAGTGTTGTCATGCACCACGTGGGTTAGTTGCAAGAAATGTCTGATTACTTATTTAAAGCCCCGTACGTACACACCTAGATTAAGGTGCTACAATGTACCAGTCGGCAACACCATCAGCCTTGAAGATTTTTGAACCTGTCCACCATCCAGGCATTCGCCTCACTTCGGGTGCTTTTTGAACTAGCCCGGTGGAGAGCCTGTACGTCGATTCGAATCAATGGTCGCTAACCTACAAAGATGTTACCTGTCTTTTTTTTAATTCTGAAGGTGAAGGCAGACAAGAAACACCCCTCTCATTTCACAATTATTGATTTGTTTTGTTCTGCCTTATTCGAGAACTGTCCTTCGTTGAGGCAGTCCTATTCGCTCCATGTAAGGGGCCTGGCCGAAGAAACAGATGTGCCTCTTCTCAAACACAGTTTGATGGCTGCGGCAGCATATCTTCCGCCATAGCTGTGGCAGCTTATAAACTGTAATGTTTCTTTTGTTGAAGTCATAAAGCATGCACCACTTCCACAATACATAAATACTGCCTGGAGCTACAACTTAAATACACAAGCTCTGATGCCTCAATGTCCAAGACTTCTTTGTCATATGCAGCGGTAGGCCAATCCTCTCCGAGGCCGGCGTTCTTCATCCTCATGCGAGCATTTTCTTAGCAGAAGCTTACGCAATGCTGGCAGTCGTAAAATACATCAAAAGACAAAATTACATTGGGTGGTATATACAAAGATTCCCTAAGTGTAGGTAAAGCCCTGAAAACTCTTTAAAAATACAAGAAACTCGTGCTGGTGTCACTTTACTCGCTTCTGTGCACACTGTACACATCAAAACAGGATGTCGCTGTCTGCTAGGTGCCAGGGCACTCTGAGGTACAAGGAAACGTCTTGGCCGACAAGCTGGCTTATTCTGCCAATGACACTACTTCCAACGCATCAATATCAATCCCTGCACTTGTTTTTTTTCTAAAACGAAAGCGCAGGGGGTATTGGCAGAGCACGTGGGATGGACACACAGATAATAAACTCCATGCTAATAAGCCGAAACTTGGTAATTGGCTGCCTCTATCTTATCACGATTCACAAAAGTAACACTAGCGACAATTCGAACAGGTCATACACACACTACACATTCATATCTTTTATCTACCGGAAATCCACCATATTGTGAGAGATGTGGAGAACCAGTCACGGTTCTCCACATTCTCGTCCAGTGCAATGAGCTAGATGCTATAAGAAAAAAAATGCACTTTTTACTGCTCTACCCATAGCAGCTCCCACTACACCATAGCATGCTCAACGGTAGGAATTGCCTTTTTTAAACTGCAATCGCTTTTCACGTTTTTAAAAGATCTTTTACCCCATATATTGAGGTGGTTGCGATGATTGCATCTTCATCATGCTTTTATTATCATGACATTTTGCGATCCACTTTAACTGCACATATCTCACGCCACTGTCATGATTTTATTACTTCCATGTTTTTACCCGCGTTATCGCAAGGAAGTTTAAGGCCCCTTTTTGGCCAGGTATCATCATATCATTGTTCATATCGCTAGTCTATTGAAATGGCCCTCTTTGGCCATCAACTGGCCCTTGCGTGATTATAAACTACTCATCATCTTCGTAATCGCTTCCATTTGCACCAATTAGAAATTTGCTTGGACAGTCAACATGTGGAAAATATAAAGGTGCATAAAGAATAAATAGAAGGCAATAGGAATATACAGAAAGTAAGCATCATCACTCAGAACTAAATAACAGCAGAATTGATATACTCGTGCGCACTTGACTAGATAATCGTACAAATCGTGCTTGAAATGTTGTGTATGGTTCGTTATCAAGTACACACGTCGGAAAACTTGCTTCATACAAAAATGCAGAGCAGATCCCTCAAACGGCACAAACATAAGAAATAAAATATTTGTCCACGGTTTACTTGATGTTCCTGCAAATCACGCTTGACAATGCTATAACCACGTCTCTAACGTTTTACATGCCCGCAGGGAGCGGGTTCGAATCCCAGCTGCGGCGGCTGCATTTCCGATGGAGGCGGAAATGTTGTAGGCCCGTGTGCTCAGATTTGGGTGCACGTTAAAGAACCCCAGGTGGTCTAAATTTCCGGAGCCCTCCACTACGGCGTCTCTCATAATCATATAGTGCTTTTGGGACGTTAAACCCCACATATCAATCAATCAATCAAATCAACGTTTTACATGCGTCATTTAACTTTCTTCATAAAATGATTCATACCAGGTGCAGGATATATTTTCCCTATAATGAATTGATAACCTTTGTGCCATGATGTGGCTGTATCAAGCATGAGTACTGCAGATTATCGCAAAAAAGAGCTAAATCTTCAAGTGAAGAGTGCCAGAAATGGGATGTGCTACAGACGTTCGCTTCAGCGTGAAGTTCCGAGGCTGAGATGGCCTAAACGACGTGTTGTCTATCATGGCTGCATGGAAGAGGCACCCAAGTTTTTACTCGTAGATGCATATAACCTCGAAACAATCTCTAAATAATAGAACTTCGCTACAAACATACAAAACTAAATACTTGCTTCTTTCCTGCAAGTATTTGACACTCAAGATATTCGTAACATCGTTCTACACGAAAACTTGAAAAAGTCATTCCCTTGCATTTGTCTAATGGAACCTGTTTCATTATGTCATCTTCTTTGTCTCTTCCGTCATTGCACTAGTTTCTGGCACCCAAGAATACTTTATACTACTTCCGAGAAGTGATACTTTTGAAATAGAATATACGTGATCATATACTCTTGTGAAACCACAGCATGTAATTACACAGGGAAGCCATCTGAGGACCATTGTTGTATGCCAATTTCACGCTCAACTGTTTTGCCGCCACCGTAGAGGGCTGTGACCACAGTTCGTACTGAATGAGTCAGTTATGTATTTTGCCAAACGAATTTCAATGTAAATTAGAATTCCATTTTCTAAACTTGCGATCCCAATTGAGGAGATGTAGGCAGACAATGCAAAAGAAACCTTGATGAGGCTGCAGAACTATCAAGTATGGTGCTAGAAATGAGAACTTTTCTGTCCGTGCTCCACATTAATTAGTATTTTTCATTTCAGCATCTCAACAATAGTGTTGCAAATATTTATGACATGGTAAAAGCAACCTATAAGAATGACCCAGTGTGGGGAAATAACTTCAGATGTCTGTACGCTGCCTTTGACAGCTTCAATGAGGATGAAAAGAGCGTTGACGCATGGTTTCTGTTTGTTAATGATGCTGATGCAATGTAGTAAGTACAACTTTGTTTCGTATTTGATTATCAAAAAAGTCAATACAGTATTGTCATGGGGTCTTGACGTGAACGAATCTAGTAGCATGGATTTCCGATGAAACTTTATACTCGGCCACACTTGTGGCCGGTGAATGGCAAGTTAGAAGACAGCCACACACTGTCATTATTATTGGCGAACAGAGCGTTAGGCATCGATAAACTGACAAGCGTTAAATCGTGCCGCTGTTTTTACATGTGCTAGTGAAAACTCCCGCCGTACCATTGGCCTTCGCGTAAGTGCTAAAATGATCTCGAGTGTTAGAACTTACGCGTAACCTTAACAGATCATTATACAAGTATCGCTAATCTTCTCGGAGAATTGAGCGCAGTATAGGCTGAGCATTCGTAAAGATTTGCGGGTGAAAGCTGAAAAAAAAACGAAAGGGAAAATAGAAAAACATGCGAGGTATTATCGAAGGTATGTGAAGATTAACGTCCGAATCCTTCTTATGTATATAAGAGACGCTATGGCGGAAAGCCTCGGAAATTTCGACCACGTGGTTTTTTTACAAGCCCCCAAATCTGAACACATTGGCCTACAGCATCTTCGCCTTCATCGAAAATGCAGCCGATGGAGCAAGGTTTGAACGTGCGGCCTGCGAGTCAGCAAACAAGTACTTTGTCTATTGGACCACTGTGGTGGCGCTGTGAATATAGAAGTAACGCAGCCATCAAAGTCTTCAAAATTTCAATAAATTCAGCCGACAAGGCCACGAGCCGTTGCATGGGAGCATATTTTTAGGTTTTGGTAACGATGACACGTTGGCTGGCGTCTATGATATTTTTTTGCCACTTGGACAAAAGATCAATACAAAATTTACTCATAGATTTCGCTGAAAATCTTGAAAACACCCTTCGCCTAACGCGAACGTAGTCGATTCGAACCTTTGCCTACGTAGTCTTGTATACACACATTTCTCCCGACTGTCCTGAGTGTGGTCGATTGGTGAATTGCAGCATCTAATGTGGCTCTGTACCCGTTTACGTGACAAAAGGAGACATCACGTCATCGAGGCAATAGTTTACAAATAGATGTATAGCACTGAATTAATGAATCAGATAAGGGCTCCTAGGAAGCCTACAATGCAAAAGGACCCACCGGTTCCCACCGCTGTCACAGGAAGACACTCATAGGGCTACTAGAAACCTCCTCTAGGATTATATATTTTTTGATTGACGTACGTAACAGGCTCACTAAGAAGAGCAGCACGCTATGATCTCTATGAAAGTGCAGTAGTCACATGCAGTGTTGTTCCCTTTACCAAAAAAAGTGAATATATATATTTCTCGTCACACTAATAAATAAGGATCGTGTTACTGCCCCACGCTATCAATTGGAAAATGTAACGCGTTATCATTAGAGGTACCGAAAAAGTAACAGACAATACCTCTGCCGTTACCCAGTAATAGTATATATAAATCATTTTTATTTTACTGCAGGAACCCTATAGAGGTATATTACAAAGCTCACATTTATTTTTCACACCATATTTCTAAGCCAAACGACGATTTTACCGAAAATGTTGATTTAATTTAATTGTTTCTCGAAATGCGTTGAACCTTATCAATGTCATAGAGCGTATAGTTATTCGCCTCTGTAGCTGCATGCGATGGCTACGGACTCTAGCATATGGTGAAGCTATTTGTCTCAACGTCACATAATGCCCAATATGAGATTCGAATCAACGCCTTAACATCAATTTCCACAAACTAGCCGAGTTAACTATTTTTGTTTGGATAAGCGCTCTCCGCTAAGGAGGCATCACTGGACTTTCAACGAATTTACGGTAATTATCTCAGCTGCTTCTCCTGACAAAGTAAATGCGCCAAATTTCTAGAAGTAATGAATTGTTTACCGGCCTAATCGCCTGGGAATATAATTGTACATAAACATTTCTCGTGCATTTTAACCAGTTTATACCCATGTCACACGGGCACATAAACGTCTTTTAAATAAGCGGTCTTTTTCCGAAAAGGAGTTCCTGACAGCAGACACACGGCCCAGAGCGAACTCCTTTTCAGAAGTGGTCTTTTTCGTAAACGGAGTTCGTCGATCTCTTTTACGGCTCCAAATGACTAGCCTCGAAACCAGTGGGCGCCAGCAATTTTAGAGTGGTGGGAAAAAAGAGCGAATGCTTATTTTTCTGTCACCAAAACTCTTTGTAAAACAAATTTTATATCCTGCAGAAGATGTAATGAACTCTTTTAATGGTTATTTCCTTTTCTACTCTCGTAAGCAGCTACAATGCGTCGGCAATATCACGTGGTGACGCTCGGTCTCGCGCCGCGCCATTTTGCATAAGCGAGGAAAGCGTGGCAGTCATGTGTTTGCCCGTCGTTCAAGTGGTCAAGCTTGTATAGGCCAATGCCAACTCGATTCTCAGGAGTGATGGTTTCACGCATGCTGGTGCACTGTCTTTCGAGCTCTTTGCGAAAGCTTTCCGCGATGAAACGAAAGGTGGACGGGTGCACTCGAAAAAATTGCTTGAAGTTCTGCTCACCGAGGTGAGGTACAGTTCTCTCGAACCACCTCTCGTTTCGTCTGAAAGCCCAGATAGATCGATCTCAGGCCTTCTCTGACAGCTCCAGTGCGCACAGCAAGGAATTGCTGAACAGCAGTTGCTGCTTGATTCTCTCCTTGGCGGCTTTTGCAGCGTCGTCCTCCCTTTCCAGAGCGAGAAGGCAGGCCGTGAGGCTTGCGATACTCCCTTTTTCTTCCGTACGGTCGCCCATAACGTGTCGAGAGCAGTCGAGAGCAGCGAAAAACAAATACGGTAAATAAAAGCCCAGTGGTGCCAGACAGACTTGTGCACGTCGCTAGTTATGGAAATGCTTCCTTAACTAGTGCAACAAACTTTCACATTGGTGTTTCTTCATCTCTTATTCTTAAATTTATTTGAAGAAACGAGCATTGCAACAAGTCTTTAATTTGTACATCGTGATACATCGTTTATTTTCATCGCTTCTCTTTTAACTGCTAGCGCAACGCTTTCACTAGCGTCTTCGAACGAAAACACTAAAAGGAGATCGTTGCTGCCGTGTGTCTGCACCGCAACACCTCTTTGTTGAAAGTTTTTAAACATCGGAAAAGACCGCTCACTTAAAAGATTTTTTGCGCGCCCGTGGGACAAAGGTATTACTCACCGAAAAAATTGGAAGCGTGAATGTAAAAGTGTTCAAAATCAGCTTCGCTTGCTCAGGAGCTTTTTAAATATAAAAGTTAAGAAGAACACAGTCTGTCATTGCTACAAGGGCTAAGTTCAGAATGCCAACATATTACATGATCATTCATGCGGTGAAGGAGATGGTCGGGCATACCATCGGCAAGTTTCGTGTGACGAGACATATTAGGGCTAAAAAGCTCTTCGTCAGCTCTCTACGCTTCCGCAGCAGATAAAGGTCTATGAGACCTTTCTCGCGGAGTCAAGGATCACCTCCTTTCTAGATTGTTGGGCGGAGCTACAAAATCAAGCTATCGGCTCTTTGCCGGTACAAAATTATGGCGCTGTCGAGCACAGGGCGGCAGCTGTAGTGCCACAGTGAATAGCTAGAAAGCCTTCAATCTTCTTCCGCACATTAATGTACTTAGAAGTGTGGCAGCTTGGGCTAGTTGGTATGGCAAGACGATTGTTATAGCGCGGGAACAAAACGACGACACTGAGACAAGAAGGACACGTGTCTTCCGTGTCCTTCTTGTGTCTGTGTGGTCGTTTTGTTCCCGCGCTAAAACTATGGTCAATAATGTCCTGCTCTCGGAAAAAGAGATTGAGACACCTGCCTTTCTGGCCGATGTGGCAGGCTCAACACGAAAAAGCGATTCTGTAGACTACCGTCCCCTCCCCATACACATTCGAGAAACTGATTACGATGCCTTACCTGGCATCCAATTTCGCGATTCGTCACAGGACTGCTCATTTATGAGAACGAGCCTAACTTGTATGGGGCTAAAAAAAGAACCGCATCGACACCAACGTCCCAGCCGATCTTTATGAACCTTTGTGCATGGAAAAAGCTGATGTTTGCCAAAAATGACCTCGACTAGTTCGCGTCTGCCCGTGCTTTGCCTGTTTGCCATTATCTGCAGCCCATGGTACGTGGCCTTGAGCTCTGTAGATGCTTTCGGCCACAGCAACGTCTTAGGATAGCCAGCCTTTTCAAGACGTGCCACAGTGCACTATGCAGTCCAATGACCACGCAGGGAATCGGTGCCTGCTATAGATACCTCCCCTCCCCTCCTCCCCCCCAGTTCCTCCAACGAAACTGCGTTACCATGTAGGCGACAGCGGTCCGAGAATTCGTCGGGGCAATTTAGAAATTTAGTTGGTACAACATTTAGAAATGTTGTACGACAACATTTCTTTTACAATGTTGTACGACAACAACTTCTTTTACAATGATTTTTTGGAAATGTGGCAGCTTCGAAATGAAAAAGTAACCAGTAACTTAGCACCCCACGTTAGCGTAAATTGTTTACGGCACTAGGTCACCCGTTACAGTTCCGAAATTGTAATGAGTACGTTACGAAGTTACCGAAAAAATAACGCTTTACCGGTGACGGCGTTACTTGTAAAGCGTTACCGCCACGACGTATATAGCGTGACAGGTAGCAGCAATGTTCGAGAATGGATAATGGCAGAGTACTTCGAGTGCAGATGTATAAACTGACTATCATCGTATCAGCCGGGGGCACAAAAAAAAAGGCGCAAGCCCCCACCCCCCCATGCCTTACGAAATTTGGGGGGGGGGGCGGTCTCAACCTCCTCTTTTTCGACAGTGGTCCCTCCCGGCTCCTCGCTGGCGAAACAAACTAGTAAGGCGAAGTTTTTCGTCACAGCAGTAATCACTCGATTATGTTATTACGCTAGAGTGAAAATTTACAAGGCAAGGTTGCAACATGGTAAAGGTTTGCCAACAATTCCGCTCTGATAAATTTACTTCTAGGCGCTTTGTGGTGCGGGTTGCCTATTCGACGCTTTTGTGACTTGTGCTGTAGTATTCTAGAGTAGGCAAGTTCTGAACAGGAGCCTTATAATATTGCGTCACTTGTTCATGCTTCATTAAGGTTTGACTTGTTGATGCAGTTACGGATGGGAGGGAACAAACTTTTTATCGACCAGACAAAGTACAAAGTATTTGCTGCTTCCGTAAAAAAATTTATTTTAAAAGGATAGTCGTTACCACTGCTCTGTTGAAGCTGTTGCGAGCCGATGATTGTGACTTTGAGGTTTAAGAAGTTTGTTTTGTGCGCAAATTCACATCAAAGTATGAGCGCCTCGATGAAGTTCTTTTTCACTATATATATATATATATATATATATATATATATATTGCCTGTTTGCGATGTAAGTAACTTGCCCCCCCCCAATCACCTAAAGAGTTGGTACGCCACTGATACTGACCCAATAAAATTAAATGCGAGCACAGGCACGTGTGGCTGTTGATCTGCGTAGCCTCACGACGTTCGATATTGTAGAGGCTGCATGTTGAACTGAAATATGGATTCGCTTTGAACTAGGCCAATCTTTGTTCACTTCCAACATCGCAGTTGCGCTTTTCCTGCCGGCTGGCTATACGATACACCTGGCTAGAAACATTAATTAATAAACTTCTAAGCGCCAAAATTCGGACAAGGAACGCATGAGACGAGGCGCTCGTCCTCGTTTTTTTGTTTATCGGCTAAACTTTTTGCGCTGAGGTGTTTATTATAAGAGTAAGAAATAGCCTAATGCCACAGTTTAAAATAAATAAAAAGCCTTTACATACAAAAGTGAGCGCAAGTATTGCTGTTAAGCCCAATGTACTCCCCGCAGGGTCGTCTGTACAAACAGGCGTTTGGCGTGTAGTGACACCACAGACCTGAGCTAACGGGGGCGGGGGGGAAAACTCCCTCGCACGCTGAGCCTTTCGTGGCTTTGCCGTGTCCGGGGAAAAGCGGATTCTGGGGGTTGAACCGACGCCGGATGATTGGACCTTTGAGGCCCTCCGGCACAGGCAACACACCCCTTTGGCCCTGGCTTCAAGCACGGCACCCCTGGGCTGTTCCACCCAAAGAAAATCGGCAGTCGCCCATTCCTATCTCTCTCTCCTACATGTTCGTCTTTATCTCTCACGATTTATCTGTCGTGTCATCATCTCTCTTTTGTTAAGTTCCGATCTTTCCTGGCAGCAAGGGTTAACCTTGTGTATGTGCTCTTTCTTGGGCCGAATATATTTGGGTATAGCGGCCGTGTACAGCTGACGTTAACATGCCCCACACAATTTTAGGGCCTGTCATGTGCCCGTGTTGGGCTCCATAGAGGGGGGCTGGCATGGCTGTTAAATTTACACCTTTTTATGGATTTTACTTCACTTCCTTCATTGCACAATCGCCCTCTCTCGAAGAGAGGCACACCGAATACATTTCCAGTTATTTAAAAAAAACAAAAAGAAGCTTTCTCTCGCTACCATGTAATTCACTGCGAAACTGCTGAAAAGAACGCCAGAAAAATCTCTCCTTTTGTTGTCTCCAAAAGCCTAGCCACTGCACTTGGTCTAGGTTACCAGACAAAAATGGCCAGTGGGGATCTTTTCCTCGTAGTAAAAAGTCAGACCTAGTATGTAAACCTCTCGATACCAGAATTGTTTGGAAACATTCCTATCTCAATTTCAACACACCATTCCCTCAATATTTAACGAGGCTTTGTGTTCTATCAAGACTTGCTTGGCCTGAATGAAGCTGAGCTCCTCGAGTGTTGGAAGGACCAGCAGGTGACACAAGTTCGAAGAATAAAAATTAGGTGTGATAAGAGAGAAGTCCGAACAAAACATACAATTGTGACATTTTGCACCAGCACCCTTCTGATCATCTCGGAGCAGGATACTTGAAGATAAATGTGCGACCCTACATACCCAACCACCAACGTTGCTTTAAATGCCAGCGTTTTTGTCACTGCTCTCAGAGTTGCCGCGGCCAATTCATCTGTGCAAATCGTGCCACCACAGGACACGCCACAGACAATTGTAAGGTTGAGGATAGGGCCCACTGCGCAAACTGCGATGGTGCCAACCCCGCATACTCCCAAACCTGTTCAACATGGAAAAAGGAAAAGAAATTGTTACAATCAAAATCACACTAAACATAACTTTTCAAGGAGCCCGGCAGGATGTATCTGAATTTTTCACAAATAAACTATCGTTCGCCGATGTAGTGCCACAGGGACCAGCAATACAACAGCCTGCGGCAGATGCCCATGCCAAGCGCAGTGTGCCCAGGTGGTTGCCGGTGCCCCCACCCACGGTGGCAACAGCAAAGGCTGCCCTGCCACTCCTCCCCATGGCCACACCCCCGGTCACTGCAAACTCTTGCAGCCGTCAGTGTATCCCTGCAGCAAAGGTGGTCCCCTCGACCTCTAGCCCGAGATGGCCAAAGAATTAGCCCCCCCCCCCCCTCCGAGGTGAAGGAGACCCCAGGGTCGGGCGATATGAAGGCCTCGTCACAAAAGGCGAGGCCCCAAGCTCGAAACATCAGCTCGCAAATGCGGGCACGCAGTGCCTCTGAGGAGGCAATGGACACCATGGTATTCCTAGTGCCGAAAGATCAGCGTAGCTCCCTGGAGCACGCCAAGAAAAATAAAAAGCCATTAACGAAGCCCGACGATGGCCCTGTTATTTGAGTCTTAATGTTTAGCCTAAGAAGCAGACACACCCAATTTTTTACACACAGCAATACATTATCCCCAATATGGCAACACAAAAAATACATTGGAATGTCAGATGACTGCTTAGAAACCTGGATGATGTCCAAAAGCTCTTTTGCAAACATTCGCCGAAACAGGTGTGTGTACAGGAAACGCGTTTAATATCTCAAAACACAAATTTTTTGCGTCGGTATGTTCTCTTTCGAAAGGACAGAAATGATGATGCGGTGTCATCCGGCGGGGTAGCCATTAATGTTAATCAAAAAGTAGCATGCACACATTTACCACTACAAACAGCTCTAGAGGCAGTAGCTGTTCGAGCAGTTCTTTGCAACAATCTCGTCACCATCTGCTCTTCATACATACCCCCACACCACCATCTAAAAAAGCGAGAATTCCACTCCTTGATAGATCAACTACCTGAACGTTATTTGTTCCTTGGTGACCTGAATTCTCATAGCAGTCCAAGTGGTTATTCTCGCTGCGACGCATTAGGTCGTCTCATTGAACAAATCCTATTCTCCTCCGGTTCCTGTCTATTGAATAGGAAAGAGGTAATATGTTATAACCTTGCGAACAAAACTTACTCTTCCATGGACCTCAGCATCGCATCTCCTTCACTTGTACCATTACTCCAATAGAAAGTTCTAAATAATCACTACAGAAGTGACCATTTTTCTGTCGTTTTGTGTGCACAAACATCATACGATTGTCCTCTGCGTGTTCCCCAATAGCTTATATACAAAGCTGACTGGCAACAGTTCCATAACATTACTCAATTAAGTTGGAGTGACATATGGGAGTTAAGCATAGATGAAGCTGTGTAGTACTTCACAGCCTTCCCTATTGACGCAGCACCCAAGTGCATGCCGCAAATATCTGGTCTGCCCGGCAAGCGACACGACCCACGGTGAAACAGCGAGTGTTGTAATGCGCGAAAGGAGCAGAATAAGGCATGGTGGTTGCTTGCGAATTCACTGACAGCCGAAAATCTTGACAGCTTTAAGAAAATAAAGTCTCAAGGCAGGAGAACGCATCGGCAGGACAGAAGAGTAAGCCGCCACAAGTTTTTATCAGAGATCAATTCGTATACACAAAAAGCTAAAATCTGGAACACGGTTGGTAGGGTAGCAGGTAGACAAGTACACTCACTTCCACTTGTAAACACACAAGGTGACATCCTGGAAGGTCAGAAGAACTTCCACGGTGCACACTGCGAGCAGGTGTAGAGCTCGTCACACTATACTGAAGCTTTCCAAATATATAAAACATGAATAAAAAGCAGAAACTAGAGCACAAGTGTACAAAATACGAGGCATACAGACAACCTTTCAACTTAGCTGAGCTTCAAACATCACTGAACTTCTGCAGTAACTCTGCCAAAGGCTACGAACGTGTCATGTATAAAACGTTGAAAGCCTACCGCTGGAAAAGGCGAAAAACTTTACTTTCCGTATATTATGCTATATGGCTTTCTGGCACAATACCTACTTCCTGGAAAGAGGCTACTCTGATCCCTGTTTTGAAACGGGGCAAGGATCTTTCCTCAGTTTCCAGTTATAGGCCCATTGCACTTACAAGCTGCCTTTGCAAACTCTTTGAAAAGATTATGAACCGCCGAAATTTACATTTCCTTGAAACACTCAATCTGCTCGACCAATCCCAGTGTGGGTTTCGAGAGGGTAGATCCACCACAGGCCATCTCGTGCGTATCGAGACAGAGATCGGAGACGCTTTCGTCCACAAACAATAGTTCCTCTCTGTGTTCATCGATGTTGAGAAGGCTTACGACACAACATCGCGTTTTGGCATATTGAGAGACTTGTCTCAACTGGGTGTGCGCGGTAGAATGCTTTCCATAATTGAGAGTTACTTGTCCAATCAGACAATCCGTGTCCATCTGAGCACTGTTCTCTCCCGAACTTTTGTCCAACAAACGGGAGGACCGCAAGGCTGTGTACTTAGTTGGACACTATATATTATAAAAATGAATTCCTTGCACTTGTCGATCCCCCGCAATATGTTTCATTGTACATACGTGGGTGACGTCCAGCTTGGCTTAAGTCATTCAACCTAGCAGTGTTTAAGCAGCAGGTTCAGCTAGGTTCAAACAAGGTCTCCAAATGGGCAGAGAAAAACGGATTCCGTCTGAGCGCGCAAAAAAGCACATTTGTCTTGTTCTCCCCAAAAAGAGGCATGCACTCAGAACCTGATATTCAAATAAATAGTCAAAGTCTGTTTTTTATAGACGGGCAATAATTCTTGGGCCTAATCTTGGACTACAAGCTAACCTTCATACCGAACATGAAGTATTTAAAAACAAAGTGTTTAAAAACCATGAATGCTCATAAAGTGTTGTCACGTACTACGTGGGGTAGTGACAGGCAGTGTCTCATGAGTTTGTATAGAAGCCTCATTCTCACCCGCTTTGTTTATGGGGCTGTTGTGCATCAGTCTGCGACTCAAAGTGCTTAGTATAAGCATGACCCCATGCACGATTTGAACATCCAACTTCTACGGGTGCTTTTCGCACAAGCACCGTAGAAAGCCTTTACGTCTGCAGAGAACTTACATGTCCACAAGTCTGTAGAGAACTTACAATATCTGCAGAGAACTTACATGTCCTTTGTCAATTCCCTTAAGGTGAAAGCAGACAAGAAGCACCCTTAATACTCCGCTGTTAATGATTTGTCGAGCTCCATTCTGTTTCTAGTTAGGCCTTCGATGAGGCAGCCGTACTCTGTTTCTCTGAAGGTTCTAGCTCAGTAAACAGGTATGTCACTGGAGCACAGGTTATCGGCTCCTGCAGCATACCCGTCACCGTGGCAGTAGCAGACTATAGAATGCGATGTGTCGTTCCTAAAAATTACAAAACGCGCGCCCACAACCCATATCCGAACATACTTTCTGGTACTTCACTAATATACACGTACTGAGTTTTTTTATACACGCCTCCAGGTCTAACTCCTCTGTGTCACGCGCTGCTGTCAGCCCATCCTTTTCGGATAGTGGCCCTCCCAATCCCGACACAAGTATCTTCACAGTGGAAGCCTACCCGATACTTGTGGCCGCTAAACACATCAAACAACTACGTCAAACAACTACAATGTCAATCATGATATTGACGGTCGTGACGTTGTCGTAAACGAGCAAGTTGAAAGCTTCGTCCGCGATGCCCTTGAGTATGTGGCCCACGTTGTCGCTCTCCTTCATTTGCTCTTTCCACTTTGCGGCACAAGGCGAGCACGTCCGGCATGTATGAGCAATACGACTCGGTTGATGACTATACTAGTGTGGCGAGTTCTTGTCGTACGGGTGTTTGTCGACCAGACGGGTCCCCAAAGATATCGCCTAGTTGCTCCTTGAAAATATCCCAGCTGGTGATCTCGGCCTCAAGAGCGTCGAACCATACACGCGGGGTGCCATCCAAGTAAAAGATTACGTTGGCGAGCATCATGGTAGGATCCCATCGGGGAGACAGGCTAATGCGCTCGTATATCTGGAGCCAGTAGTTGACGTCAAGGCCAGGCTGGGCAGAGAACGTACTGGAATCACGGGGGTGGGACATCGCAAGGTACGGAGTAGCTGGCGCTCCAGCTGATGGCGGTGACAAGTTGTTATCATTAGAAACCACGGCTGGAGGCTGGACGGTGCGGCCACTGCGAAGCTTTGTGGTGAAGACGGGGAACATTCCACCTCCACCAAATATGTTTCGGAAGACAGACACCGTATCGCCGAGGCTGTGGATGAAATATATTTCAAACCAGCAGCAGCAGTGGCGTGGCCGGTAGAACATACACCAAGCGGAGACCATTCTTCGTCGTCTTCATCATGCACGCACGCGCATCGTCCTCCGAATGCCATATGTATATAGCAATATCCCGCCACTGTCACAATTTTAATACTTATGTTTTTACCCGCGTTAGAGCGAGGAATTTTAAAGCCCCTATGCAGCCACGCACCCTATCATTGTCCACATCTCTAGTCACTACATGGTGCTATTTGGCCATCAATTGGTCCTTGCGCCATAACGCACCAGACATCATCATCAAGCCCAATATATTTCTTTAATCGAAAGGTGGGTCAAACACTAAAAATAACTCCCAAAATGTTTAATTTTGGAACAGGAAACACGCATATATAGGCAGCATCGCTTACCACTTGCCAGTGCATGCCAACAGCCAATCAGACCGAGATTCTTGTTCGATGACGACGGAGAATGAAAGCATAGATAATCCTAGAAAGAAACCTAAGCATATTGAAGTTAGATTTGAGCCTTCGGGATAGCCAACTGATGCTAGTGGCCCTTACAATGTGGAAAGTCAACCAACCCGGTGGTGACATTTTCTATTCAACCGATAGCACGTGCTTTGTGTCTTGCACGTTGTCATTGAGGATATGGTCCTTCTTTTCGGAAATCTTTAGCAATACCACCTAAATTTAAACACAAAATACTACATAGTATCTAAGTAGTATTGCTGTAGTATTTATACTCCAAACATTTTGTAGTTAGTATCATTCTCCCGAGAAAACATTCTGACAGCGAGCTCTATAATCACTACATAGGTTGCTTTAAAGTGTACTGTTATAGTCAAAAAGAAATATACAATGAAAGAAGGTGCTGTCAGTTAAAGTGATTTTACAAATGTGTGAAGATACAAAGGTATTTTATGCGGCGTTGGGCTTGGTCTACACTTTCTCAAGCAGTAAAAAGCTTCTTCTCTGAATAGAGTCGGCTGTCTAGGTGAATGGTGAATTATTGTAACAGGCTTTAGTGCCGCAGTATTGACACAAGGACAGCACACATACACTAGTATGTGTCCTACGGGCTACTGGTAAGGTTTTCTTGTTCAACCAATTCTTGAAAATTATCACCGTGTATTTGCAAGAGCCACTTGGAATCTGAACAGCAGCGTTTCGAAATCTCTTCACAAAAGGGTTAGCAGGCAAAAACCATAGCCTGAGGGAAATATTTGAAGGCACTGATTTAATACTTAGTATTTAGTCGAATACAAACTAACTCTTCTGTCAGTTATTGTGAATTGAAATTGGACGAATATAAAAGGTGTGCAGTGGAAAATCATCTCCTTATGATTCTAAATTTAAGTGTGTGAGTGTAAGCTCGAGCTGTTCTGCATAATATCTGGAAGCATGTATATATATATATATATATTATATATATATATATATATATATATATATATATATATATATATATATATATATATTGTTCTGCGGGGCTTTAGTTAGGAATTCTTGTGCCTAAAGAATGCTATAAGAAGTTATTTACTGAGCGGAATAGAATACTACCTCCGGAATTGCGTTCGTTTGTGGAAAGCTACAACACAAAGGACTTCTGCGTTGACTCACAGTTGACAGACTTTCGCATTTTCACACTTCAGTGAGTGTGCGTCACATAAACCTATATGGTATTTGTTCCGAACGTAAACTTCTGGCCCCAAGGTAGAAACCTCGAACAAAGTAACCTTGTTGAGAATGTTGCGTCTCGGGAATTCTCAGTTAAGACGCGAGCAAAAGCTGTGATATCGTAAAGTGAAAGTGTCCAACTGAGTAATGCAAACAATTTTACCATGAAAGAGACCCTCCCATCTACAGTTATCGCACCAAAATTGGATTATCTGGATACCACTTTTAAAAGTCAACATTGGTACATTTTTAAACTTTGTCTAAATTCTTAAAATACATATATTGCTTCCTCAAGAACTTGTGTCGATTTGTTTCCACGCGAGGACTATGCGTATTATCCTAGGATTATGGTGATTGAAGAGCCGCATTATGCAAAATGGCACCAGTGTTGTATAATGATAGTATTCAGAGATAGGAATACCCCGTGACCATGATTTTTAGAAAAACAAGGAAACTACTCAGTTAAATATCTGGCAAACCTACTATGCGGTTATATGCACAGCGCGTTCAGCACTATACAAAAGAGGGCCACACTGGCACTATATACGTATCTCGGAAAACCCAGAGCTAATTTTACTCCTCGGTTTCATGGGCCATACCTCCCATATTATCTTGCTTGTATTTGTTCATATGGCTGAAAAAACTATATCTTTATAAAAAAATTGCTTCAGACTATTGTGTCTCGTAAATATTTGTTGCATGAAACTGAGCCTTTACATACACCTGCACTATTTTTCTGAAAAAACTTTCAGCCAAGGTTCTCAAGAAAAGGCCACTGCAGTTAAAATGTACGGCTATAATAAAGAAAACGCCATCACATACGTGGCGGAAGGTAAGTTTTGCTGTTATGCCTTCTGTACCAGTGCATGGTATTTTCGGATGCACAAAGCGTAAAACCAAAATGTTAAACACCTACTTACCGTTGACTAAATAAATCTGGAAGATCTCAGGCGTGCGTTTTGTGTGAATAGAAATATTAAGGAAGTGCTAGCTGTAAGAACACTGCTCCTTCCTCTGAAATAATGTGTACTTGTTCTGTTCTTTTGATACGTGAAGAGGAGGTGACCAATACCCCTATCCAGTGAAATAAATGTTTATGAAGGGCTTCGTAGACTCACTAAGGTGCGTCACTTAACCATAAATGATATCACTAGCGTTGTTGGAATCGCTATATTCTGAAGGCACTGCTGCTGGTATTCGCAGCAGAAACAGCTCTAAAATACACCCACGTACAATTACTGCAAGCTATAGTGTTTACGCGAATATATTTTATTTATGTGCTGTTTTATCACGGTATAAGTGCACAAAGATTTCTTTTATTTCCTGCAACATTGCTCACATTTGTCTTATTTTTGCCCTCAAGAACACCATTAAGGGTAGCAGAAACGCCCTGCTAGTGCACTAAGTAAACATTTAATATTTCCCCAACAAAGAAACGCTATCTAAAATCTGTCTTGTTCACCAATGTAGCATTCTGTATTGGTTTTCATCTTGTTGTGTTGACTCTCAATTAGTGTAGCGCATTACCTCCGGTGTCTCACTTCTTGACGCTACCAGCGTGTGATGTTCTTGTGAACCTTTATATACCACAATCAAGAGAAAAATTCGGCTTTAAATCAGTTCCCTGTGGTCAGCTGAATAGCATTACATTTTTTTCTTTTTAAGTCACCTTTTTTATGTTCGACAATCATTCATAGATTACACGACCTGCACACTCTGTTACAGAGTATGGAAATCGCATCTGTATGATTTCAAGCAATGAGATTTTGCACACATTAACAGCGAGGGTCACAATTCCATAAATTTGATGCTTTAAACCGAATTAAATACGCTATTCGTTAGCTTTTTGTTCATCGATATGACTCGTGCTAAATAACCGCCGCAACCAACAATAAGAGCATCGCGCAATCACCGTATTGTTTTAGAGTGACGTTGGTCAGCACTTCAAGGGCTTTGCAGAAAAAGACAATGTCAAATAAAGCAGTAATCCCCTACTTCTGTGACTCAACTGCGAGGAAACCAGATGCATAGCCCCAAGGTTGAAGGTTGGAGCCACAGTGATCTTATAATAAAATAAGTGCGATAATAAACTTTCACAATGTTTTATGCATCTATTACAAACACTTTCACACCCTTATTGCAGTTATGCACTATGCATAATTTTTATGTTGGCTTGTAGATGGACAAGTTTTCACAGACGTCCTCGCATTTTCTGACAATGATTGCTACGTGGTCTACGCTATTGGCGCAGACGGAACTGAGGGAGGTACGTAATTTCAGTGATTTCCCTTCATACCAGAAATTGTAACACAGCGCTCTCGCGAAGGTATCGTGCATTTTTTCTGAAGTATTCACTTAGAGTGTTTCAAAAATTGAGTTTCTAGATAACTGAATGAGTTTCCTGTTATTTCGTTTTCTCTTTGCTTAACGTTGAGCACAGTTCACGAGTTTCTTATTTGAGACGAAAATAGATGAAGGTTTTTCTTATTTATAATTTCGTGCACGTGTCGTAGACGGCATCTAAAAGAAGTGCCCTTGAAAGTAGTTCATGTAACTCTTTTTTGTCGTGCGAAGCTTTGTCTAACCTTTACTCGTAGACTTGTATAATTGATCAAAATGACACAAATGTTTCTGCACCTAAAACTGTTAGCTGATACTAGAAAATATATGATAAGCTCTGCGAGCAAGTGTGATCTAAATGTTGTTCTTTAATATTGTTCTTCATTCACTTTTGTGCGCTATCTCAGACATCCCTGTAAAAAACACCAGCCATGTATATGAATACGCTTCGTTAGCTGAGTAAAGCTCTTAGCCTAATCCACAAAAACTGCAACCTGCAGTCTGGTTATCACCACAGGGGCATCTAATTAATAATATTTTTTCTGCGAACTTAGAGAAAAACATATTTAGTAGACAAAAATGAATGTGTTCTACCCGATATTTATTGTTGAAATTGGCAACTTTTATGTGTGCATATGAAGGTTGTTACTTATATTTTTTTCTTATATAGTTACACTGCAAAGTTCGTATAGACAACACGCATTTCGCAATGTAATTAACGCCAAACCTTTATCGTGCATGCTTCTGAAACTCTGTGGCATATTAAACTCTTGAAAATATGGGTGGCGCCAAAAATGGGTGATGAACCGATCCTCAGTAATACTAAGGAGCATCAGCTGGAACCATTGCCTTTGAATATAGTGCTAATAGCCAAAGCTACGGACAACAATCGAAATATTTGTAGAGTGCACGAAAACACATTGGACAAAATGCGTCATGTGCGTACATATTTATTGTGAGGCGTGTTTTGTTATCTCGGAACCGTCATTTAGCATAACAGGTATTTTTACACTTTGAATTATAATTGTTCTGCTTCACAAATTGCGGATAATATTTAAAATGAATCGCTATTATATTTTTGAGTTTTTATTTCTGTGTATGCTAAAAGTTTGAATAATAGGTATTTTACAACAAACGCAACGGCGAGGAAAATTTTTTTTAAATTGTTTCATAACCATATATCGGTGTACGCCGTTTTGAAGACAGCTGGTTTCGGCTTAAGAAACCTGTTTTTCGTAATCTGTCGAAATATTCTGTACTTTGCAATCATTTCAGGTTACGAACTATGGGCCAAAGATTCTAACAATGTTCCAACCAGTTGTCTGGAAAAGTTCAATGAGTACGCTGCTGGTCTACCGGTACGGGACGTATTCACAAGTGATTGCTTTCCAGACCCAGAATAATAACTTGGGAGTATCGTTCCTTGAACGTCCACCCGTGGTATTGCCAACTCATGCCTCTATGTTTGACGCAGTGTGGTCAACGATATCATTCACCCAGGTTTCTTGTGTTTGGTACTTTTTAGTCAATGCCGCCACCTAGCAGTACTCAGAAATAAAATATATTGTAGGCGGAAAACAGCGTTCGATATTCAATCATCAGATGTTTGTACGTCGAAGTAGCAGCCATACCGACACAACATGTCTCAAATACACACTGTTAATGTGAATCGTGTGTTGAATTTGAATTAACAAGAAAACTTCAATCTGGAAAAGTTTTGCTTGAAGTTGGCCATAACGAAACCACGTGTTGATTAACAACGTCACCGGAATACCCCTACTCTTTGTGCAGTTTCTGTCAACAACGAGCTAACCTAGATCATATTATCACGTGCATTTATGTTGGTGCCGACTTCGTCGCGCAGCACCGTCCTCAGCTTATCTACAGTGTGGCGTCGGTAACGCGTCGTCCCACCACTGGCGCGCTGGGCATGCCTTTGATAAGCAGTGGGACCAGGTGATAATCTGATGCGTACCGGCGAAGAGAGCAGGGGTATTCCTTCCGCCGATGCTGAACCAGGCAGGCCGTTCGAGCACCGACAGTTTTTTTCACGCAATTCTTTTATGGGCACAAGTTCGCTCAAATAAAGTTTATTTTTTTTTCAAGTCGCCTCGTCTCCATGCTTACGGGCCAAGACCGCCACCTAAGTGTAACATTTGGTGGAGGTGCTTATGGTTGGAACACCCCCTTCAAGCCGTGAAGCTAGCCCCTTACGCAAAGACAACCGCATCGAAGCAGTGAATGCAGAGAACTCGGGAGAAATCTGAACCAGCCGAAGGCGCCTGGGACTGCCTCCGGGGTATGGACTGTTGCTAGATCCTGAACGACACGTGGCAGCCCATCCACAACGATGGCAAACGCCGCTGCTCCCGCTACGTTTAAGTTCCAACAACCGAAGAAACCACCAAAGTTTCATGGCTCCGCTTGCGAGGACTCGCAAGAATGGCTGGACAGGTTCGAGAGAGTCGCGTCATGTAAGTAGTGGTCGGAACAGACAAGCTGCGCAACGTCTTTTTCTCTCTAGAAGACTCCGCTCGAACTTGGTATGAAAACCAGGATACTTCCCTGACGACTTAGGACATTTTTAAAAGGCTACTGGCATCTACATTCCCACATGCCTGCCAAAAAGAACAGGCGGAAGCCTTGCTCCAGACCCGTCAGCAGCACCCTAATGAGCCTGTAACTGTTCGTCGAGTAAATGCAGAAAACCTCCTGACACGTTGACGACGATATGGCTAAGGAAAAAAACTCCGGTTCCTGATGCGAGCCGTGAAGGAACAGTTGTTCTTCGCCCTCATTCGCAACCCACCGAAGACAGTTGCAGAATTTGTGACAGACGCGGCAACAGTTGAAAAAACACTTGACCTGTGAGCCAGACAATACAGCCGCAGCTTGCGCTGTTTCTTCGGAAACGTGGACTTCGATATATTAAACGCTCATAGTCTGTGCTACCATACGGACCATAATCCGCAAGGAACTTCAGAAATTTCTCCCTGCGGTTAGCCCACACGTCGCACCTCTGACAAGCGTCATTCGCGACAAGCTGCATCAGACACTCGGAAGAGCATTTCCGACCCAGACGGTCTTGCAACCAGTGCCGCAAGACGCAGTGATGACATGCGATGCCATCCGTAGCTACGTGCCTTTGGTCACGCGCACGGCTACCTACAAACCGTCACCACCGCCCCAGCCCTACACGCCATTACCACGACCGCCGCTGCAAAGCCGACCTATAGCTTATCAAGAAGCCACTGCGATTAAGGCTGACCTTTGGCGGACGCCAAACCGACGCCCGTTATGCTTTTACTGTGGCGAGTCAGGCCACGTACTCTGAACAGATTGGATCTTCATGGCCCCCTGGCAGTGGCAACACACCCTTTTGGCCCCGGCTTCACATAGACGGCACCCCTGGGCCGACCCACCCAGGGAAAATCGGCAGTCGCCTTTTCCTGTCTTTCTCTCCCTCCTGATCTTCGTCTTTTCTCACTTTCAATCTTTCCTGTCATCTCCTCACTTCTGTTTACTTCCATCTTCCAGGCGGCAAGGGTTAACCTTGTGTACGTGCCCTCTCTTGGTCGCTTATTATAGGGTTATAGTGGCTTTGTACAGCTGGTGCTGGCATTTCCTTTATTCTCGTGCTGCCGCGTCCCCTTGTTGGGCTCGAAGAAGGGCGGCTGGCATGGCTGCCAAACCTATATATAATTTATGGCCTCTTTTTCACTTGGTAAACTGTCTGATTGCCCTCCACCTAAGAGGAGGCGCATCGAAGCAACACTAAATGTATTCAAAAAGCCGAAAGAAAATTTCCCGCGCTTCCAGTTGATCCACGGTGAAATGCAAGAAAAGAATGCAAGAACCGTTTCTCCGTATGTCGTTTCTAAAGACTCACCAATACACTAGGTCCAGGATATCACGCTACACGTATAGCTAGCGGAGACCTTCTTCTTGAAGTCCAAACCAAGACCCAGTGTGAAAACCTGACAAAACTCGTCTATTGGAACAACACCTGTATATATCACACCACACCGCTCCGTGAACAGTTCCCGAGGCGTAGTGTCTGATCAAGACCTAATTAACCTGACAGAGTGAGCTACTTGAGGGCTGGAACGAAGAGCATGTAACGCATGTACAGAGAATTAATATTAGGCGTGATAACAAAGAATCCACTACAAAGCACCTCATTCTAACATTTTGCACAAGCGAACTTCCAGAATATATTAAAACAGGCTATTTGAAGTTGAAGGTCTGACCTTACATCCCCAACACTGGACGTTGTTTTAACTGCCAGTGATTCGGCCACGGTTCTGAAAGCTGCAGCGGCCGTCAAACCTGTGCAAAGTGTAGTTCGCACGAACATGCTAAGACAATTGTAAAGAAACCACCACACACTGCGCGAACTGCGATGGTGATCACCCCGCTTACTTGCGCACATGCCCTACATGGAAACATGAAAAAGAAGTATTCACACTGAAAGTAAATGAAAACATCTCGTTTAGGGAGACGCGCAAGCGTCTACTAATGCAGGGACCTTCGTTCGCAGAGGTGGCACGAAAAGGGGCAGTGCCACCAAAATCCGCGGCGCCCGCACGTACCACACAAAGCGGACGAGCGGCAGTGCCATTCACCCCCTCAGCGGAAGTCGCACAGGCTCGTCCACCACCAAACGACTTGCAGGCCTCCGGACCTGAAGCCCCAGGGCCCTCTGTCTCCACAGATAGCTCTAAGACCTCCGTGCCTTCACGCCTGTACCGCGAGCGGGCATACAGCACCTCGTACGAGGCGATGGACACAACAGCAAGTCCAACGGTGTCTTCAGCACCGAAGGACAGGCGCGGCTCTTTGGAGCGCGCTAGAAAATAAAAAAACCATCATTACGGGGCCTGACAAGGCTTCTTGACCTGACGCAATATATCTTTAGTACACATAGCACCCACTTACAATCAAAACGGATACACAAATAGTACAATGGAATGTCAGAGGGCTGCTTAGAAAACTCGACGATGTTCAGGAACTCTTACACAAACATTCCCTAAAAGTGCTGTGTGTACAAGACACACACTTAAATTAAGAAAACACCAATTTTCTACGTCATTATATAATATTTAGGGAGGACCGCAATGATGCTCTAGCGTCATCTGGTTATGTGGTCATTATAGTTGATCAAGGCGTAGCGTGTACACATCTTCCGCTACAAACATCTCTTGAGGCAGTGGCTGTTCGAGCAGTTCTTTTGAACAAACTTGCCACCATCTGCTCTTTTTACATACCTCCACAGCACCATCTCGAAAAAACACGAATTCCAGTCAATGATACATGAACTACCGGAACCTTGTATGGTCCTTGGGGACTTGAATGCACATAGTGGTCTATGGGGCGACTCTCGTTGCGACGCACGAGGTCGTCCAATCAAACAGTTACTTTTTTCTTCGGGTGCGTGTCTGTTGAATAGAAAAAGCCAATATACTTTAGCCTCGCCAAAAACACCTACTCATGCATATATCTCAGCATTGTGTCTCATCGCTTGTACTCCTACTTCAATGTAAAGTGATCAACAATCCTTTCGGAAGTGATCACTTTCCGATCATTCTAAGCATACCACTAGAAAAAGCTCCTCCACATGTTCCCAGATGGCAGACAGACAAAGCGGACTGGGAACAGTTTCAAAACACTACTCGTCTAAGTTGAACCGACATATGTAGGCTAAACATAAATTAAGCTGTGCAGTACTTCACTGTTTTTCTTACTGATGCAGCAGCCAAGTGCATACCGCAAACATCTGGTATGCCGGGCAAGCGACGCGTCCCATGGTGGAACATTGAGATGTCGGAATACGCGAAAGGAGCAGAACAGGGCATGGAGGCTGCTTCGGAATTCACCGACAGCCGAAAATCTTGACAGCTTTAAGAAAATAAAGTCTGAAGACAGGAGAACGCGTCGGCAGGCCAGAAAAGTAAGCTGCCACAAGTTTTTATCAGGGATCAATTCGTATACACAAAAAACTAAAATCTTGAACATGGTTGGTAGGGTAGCAGGTAGAAAAGTACACTCGCTTCCACTTGTAAACACACAGGGTGACATCCTGGAAGATCAAGCGAACTTCCTCGGTGCACACTACGAGCAGATGTAGAGCGCGTCACACTATACTGAACCTTTCCAAATATATAAAACATGAATAAAAAGCAGAAACTAGAGCACAAGTGTACGAAATACGAGGCCTACAGAGAACCTTTCAACTTAGCTGAGCTGCAAACACCACTAAACTCCTGAAGTAATTCTGCCAAAGGCTACGAACGTGTCATTGATGAAATGCTGAAAACCTGCCGCTGAAAAAGGCGAAAAACATTACTTTCCGTATACAATGCTATATGGTTTTCTGGCAGAATACCTACTTCCTGAAAAGAGGCTATTCTGATCCCTGTTTTGAAACGGGGCAAGGATTTTTCCTCAGTTTCCAGTTAGAGACCCATTGCACTTACAAGCTGCCTTTGCAAACTTTTTGAATAGATGATAAACCGCCGACATTTACATTTCTTTGGGTTTTGAGAGGGTAGATCCACCACAGGCCATCTCGTGCGTATCGAGACAGAGATCCGAGACGCTTTCGTCCACAAACAATACTTACTCTCTGTGTTCATCAATGTCGAGAAGGCTTACGACACAACATCGCGTTTTGGCATATTGAGAGACTTGTCTCACTTGGGTGTGCGCGGTAGAATGCTTTCCATAATTGAGAGGTACTTGTCTAATCGGACATTCCGTTTCCGTGTGGGCACTGTTCTCTTCCGAACTTTTGTCGAAAAAACGGGAGGACTGCAATGCGGTGTACTTAGTTGTACACTATTTATTATAAAAATGAATTCCTTGCACTTGTCGATCCCACGCACTATGTTCTATTGTACATACGAGGTTGACGTCCAGCTTGGCTTAAGTCATTCAACCTGGCAATGTTTAAGCAGCAGGTTCCGCTACGTTTAAACAAGGTCTCCAAACGGGCAAAGAAAAATGGATTCCTTCTGAACTCGCAAAAAATCACATTTGTCTTGTTATCCCCAAAGAGAGACATGCACTCAGAACCTGATATTCAAATAAATAGTCAAAATCTGTTTGTTATAGAAGGGTAATAATTCTTGGGCCTAATCTTGGATCACAAGCTAACCTTCATAGCGAAAATGAAGTATTTAAAAACAAAATGTTTAAAAGCTATGATTGCTCATAAAGTGCTGTCACGTACTACGTGGGGTAGTGACAAGCAGTGTCTCTTGAGTTTATATAGAAGCCTCATTCTCACCCGCTTAGATTATGGGGCTGTTGTGCATCAGTCTTCGACTCAAAGTGCTTAGTATATGCTTGACCCCATGCACGATTTTAGCATCCAACTTCTACGGGTGCTTTTCGCACCAGCCCCGTAGAAAGCCTTTACGTCTGCAGAGAACTTACATGTCCACACGTCTGCAGAGAACTTACAATATCTGCAGAGAACTTACATGTCCTTTGTCAATTTCTTTAAGGTGAAAGCAGACAAGAAGCACCCTTAATACTCCGCTGTTAATGAATTGTCGAGCTCCATTCTGTTTCAAAATAGGCCTTCGATGAGGCAGCCCTACTCACTTTCCCTGAAGGTTCTAGCTCAGGAAACAAGTGTGTCACTGGCGCACAGTTTATCGGCTCCTGTAGAATACCCGTCACCGTGGCAGTAGCAGACTATAGAATACGATGTGTTTTTCCTAGAAATTACAAAACGCGCGCCAACTACCTATATCCGAACATACTTTCTCGTACTTCACAAAAATACACACGTCCTGACTTTTTTTACAGATGCCTCGAAGTCTCACTCATCTGTGTCCTGCCCTGCTGTCGGCCAATCCTTTTCGGATACTGGCCCTCCCAATCCAGACACAAATATCTTCACAGTGGAAGCCTACCCAATACTTGTGGCCAATAAACACATCAAACAACTACATCAAACAACTACAACGTCAATCATGATATTGACGGTCGTGACGTTGTCGTAAACGAGCAAGTTGAAAGCTTCGTCCGCGATGCCCTTGAGTATGTGGCCCACGTTGTCGCTCTCCTTCATTTGCTCTTTCCACTTTGCGGCACAAGGCGAGCACTTTCTCTATGTACGTGACATACGACTCGGTTGATGACTGTACTCGTGGGGCGAGTTCTTGTCGTACGGGTGTTTGTCGACCAGACGGGTCCCGAAAGATATCGCGTAGTCGCTCCTTAAAGATGTCCCAGCTGGTGAGTTCGGCCTCATGAGCGTCAAAACATACTGGCGGGGTGCCATCCAAGTAAAAGATTACGTTGGCGAGCATCATGGTAGGATCCCATCGGGGAGACAAACTAACGCGCTCGTACATGCGGAGCCAGTAGTTGACGTCAAGGCCAGGCTGGGAAGAGAACGTACCGGAATCATCGGAGTGGGACATCGCAAGGTACGGAGTAGCTGGCGCTCCAGCTGATGGCGGTGACAAGTTGTTATCATTAGAAACCACGGCTGGAGGCTGGACGGTGCGGCGAATGCGAAGCTTCATGATGAAGACGGGGAACGTTCCACCTCCGCCAAATATGTTACAGAAGACAGACGCCGTATCGACGAGGCTGTGGATGAAACATACTTCAAACCAGCAGCCGCAGTGGCGTGACCGGTAGACCAGACACCTAGCGGAGACCACTCTTCGTCCTCTTCATCACGCAGACATGCGCATCGTCCCCCAAATGTCATTTTGTTACGGATGTGATGGGTTTATTTACAGTGAAAAATGTCAGCGCTCTACCGTCACTGCCGAATCACCATTGCTCGAGCGCGTACGATCTCTTCTTCTTCCTCGCTCTTTCTCTCCGCGTTACGTTTCCTTCCGGGTCAGACGAAGCTCACCGAGCGAGTAGAAGCGATCGGTTGTTGTAGGGCTTCAATCGGGCAATGTGCACAATTTGCGTCTTGCGCGAACGCCGGTTCTGAGCTGTCACTTTCGCAACAGCGTAAGTGATGTCACTTAAGCACTGAGTAATGACGAATGGTCCTGAGTACTTAGAAAAAACTTCTGGCAAAATCCCCTCTTTAGAACAGGCATCCACAGCCAGACCAAACCACCTGTAGCGAAAGTCACGGACGGGTGTTTAGCGTCGTAACAATCTTTCGCGTGAACGTGGGCGGAAAGATTTCGGAGCCGAGCTGGTCAACGAGCTTCTTCGGCGCGACACAAAGTCTGTGTGACACTGGCGTTTTCGTTCGTCGAAAATGAAAGTATGGTGTCAAGGAAACTTTGGGGATGACGAGCATAGAGAAGAAAGAAAGGCGTATAACCTGTGACTTCGTGTTTCGCGGTATTAAAGGCGTATGTAACAAAAGGTAATACGGCATCATAGTTCTTGTGATCCGCTGCGACGTACATTGAAAGCATGTTGATTATGGTACGATTGGTGCGCTCAGTGAGGCCGTTGGTCTGAGGGTGGTATGGCGTGGAATGGCGTTACTGACACCCACAAAGCCGCAGCAACTCTTCGCCAACGTCAGCAGCAAACTGTCGGCCGCGATCACTTATCACCACACGAGGGGCCCCGTGACGAAGTATGATCGAGTGTAGAAGAAATCATGACACATCAGATGATGTGGCTGAAGCAACCGCCATCGTTTGAGTATACCGCGTCAGGTAATCTACGCACACAAAAATCCAGTGGCGGCCGGTGGTAGACTTGGGGAAAGGGCCCAGTAAACCTATGCCGACTTTTTAGAATGGTGATGTCGGTGGCTTAACCAGCTGCAGTGGGCCAGCCGATGGTGTGGTAGGTTGTTTGTGGCGTAGGCAGACATCACAACTTGCGATGTAGTGCTTGGTGGTCTTCCAGAGTCGAGGCCAGTAAAAACGTTGTCGGATACGGTGAAGCTCGAAAGTTACCTGTCAAACCGGACATTCCCTGTCCGAGTGATCACGGTTCTTTCCCAAACCTTTGTCCAGGAAACAGGCGTGCCACAAGGTGGTGTACTTAGCTGCACACTTTTTCTCCTCAAAATGAATTCCTTGCACTTGTCCACCCCTCGCAGTATGTTCTATTGTACATATGTCGACGACGTCCAGCTTGGCTTCAAGTCATGCAACTTGGCAATGTGTGAGCGGCAGGTTAAGCTGGGTTTAAACAAGGTCTCCAAATGGGCAGATGAAAACAGATTTCGACTTAACCCACAAAAAAGCACGTGTGTCTTGTTCTCTCGAAAGAGAGGCATGTACTCGGAACTAGACATTCGACTGAACGGGCAACGTCTGTCCGTCAAAGCAGAGCATAAATTCTTAGGCTTAATCTTGGACAACAAGTTGACCTTGGTAACCACTTATAAAGCATATAAAAACAAAATGTTTAAAAGCCATGAATGTTATGAAAGTGTTGTCACGTACCACTTGGGGTAGTGACAGGCAATGCCTCATGAATCTGTATCGAAGCCTCGTTCGCACCCGCTTAGATTATGGGGCCGTTGTTTATCAGTCTGCGACTCAAAGTGCTTTGAAGATGCTGGACCCCGTGCACCATTTGGGCATCCGCCTTTCTACGGGTGCTTTTCGCACCAGCCCCGTAGAAAGCCTTTATGTCGAGTCAAATGAGTGGTCGCTTCATTAGCAGAGAACTTACATGTCCTTTGTTTATTTTCTTAAGAAAAAGGAGACAAGAAGCACCCTTCATACTCTACTATTAATGATTTGTCAAGCTGAATTCTTTTTCAAAACAGGCCTTCGATGAGCTAGCCCTTCTCAGTTCGCCTGAAGAGTTTAGCTGAGGAAACTGGAGTCTCACTTGAACACAGTTTAATGGCTCCTGTAGCATACCCGCCAGCGTGGCAGTGGCAGACTATAGACTTCGATGTGTCTTTTCTTAAAGTTACAAAACATGCGCCTATTGCCCATATCCGAACACACTTCCTGGAACTTCAACACAAATACACACGTCCTGAGTTCTTTACAGATGCCTCCAAGTCCAACTCCTCTCTGTCCTACGCTGCTGTCGGCCCATCTTTTTCGGATGCTGGCCCTCTACATCCAGGCACAAGTTTCTTCACAGCAGAAGCTTACGCGATACTTGTGGCAGCTAAACACATCAAACAATTACAAATGCAAAAAGCAGTAATTTACACAGACTCCCTCAGTGTGGTAACGGCTCTGCACAGTCTTAAAGAACAAAAGACCCGGTCCTTCTCTCACATTACTCCATTTTGTGCACACTCTCCACACTCAAACAACACGTTGTAGTGTGCTGGGTGCCAGGGCACCGTGAGATCGAAGGCAATGTGAGGGCGGATCAGCTCGCTGCATCCGTCCACAAAAGCACTGCCCCTACACCCATATTAATCCCGGCCCTTGATCTTAAGCCCTCTCTCAAACGAAACCTCAGGGACTACTGGCAGAGCAAGTGGGATATACACACACAAAACAAACTACACATTATTAAGCCAAACCTTGGTCATTGGCTGCCAGTATCAAAATCGCGTCATACAGAGGTAATACTAACGAGACGCAGGATAGGACACACATACACGACACACTCATATCTTTTGTCCGGTGGTGACCCACCATAGTGTGACAGATGTGGTGAAGCACTAACAGTTCTTCACATTTAATTCAGTGCAAACAATTGGACGCTATGAGAAAACAACACTTTCCATTACCCCACCGACAACATATACCTTTACACCCTGCAATGTTTGTTGGTAGGGAACCGCTTTTTAGTTATAAATCATTGCTAGCGTTTTTAAAAGAAATTCATAGTTTTCATATCATATACCAGGGCATTCCGTAGCGCGGCCTCTCCTGAGAGGTTTTCGCTGCGGTGGCTACACAAGAAAGCACTTGCCTAACGGCCCTTGGACGCAAGGGTATGAACGAGTGAGGCACTTGTGCTAATGTCATACATATCCACCATCGTCTTTTATTATCACCAACTTTGTTCATCTATTCGCACCACACACACCTTTCACGGCATGGTCATGATTTTATTACTTGTATGTTTTTACCCGCCTTACCGCGAGGAATTTTACGGCCCTTATACAGCCGCTAATCACAATCATTGTCCACATCTCTTGTCCCATGAACTGGCGCTCTTTCGCCATGAAATGGCCCTTGTGCCAAAAAACACCATATATCATCATCATACGGTGAAGCGTTCGGGCAAATCCAAGGTGCCCAGACGTGATGTCATCGTGCATGGCTCGGAATACCACAAGACGCAGGCATTCTGGCATGACGAGGAGTAGTGTGGAACCATGGCTGTAGTAATTCTTGCGATATAGTAGGGCGTCATGAATCATAAATGGCGTGGCGCGTTTCGAGCTACGAGCCACATCAATCATTGGTTTCAGCGAAGGTTCACGTTGTTGCTCGTGACGGAAGACATCCAAATTTGGGAAGTTGGAAGAGATTGCGGCCAGGTAGTTATCGAAATCATCATCAGCAGCATCCACAGTCGGAGATGGAAGACGAGATAAGCAGTCGGCATCTGCGTGACATCGACCGCTCTTGTAGGTCACATAATAAATATATTCTTGAAGCCGTAAGGCCCAGCGAGCCAACCGACCAGCTGGGTCACGTAGTCCGACAAGCCAGCAAAGCGAATGATGATCTGTGACGATCTTGAACTGCCGGCCGTACAAATAAGGTCTGAACTTTTGGACAGCGAAAACAACTGCAAGACATTCCAGTTCGGTGACCGCATAATTCCTCTCCGCCTTAGTCAAAGTACGACTTGCATACGCCACGACGTGCTGCCGGCTGTCGTGATATTGAACTAGCACGGCACCAACACCGATACCACTAGCATCTGTATGCAGTTCCGCGAGTGCCTCCAGGTCGAAATGACGCAAGAGGGGCCCGGAAGTAAGCAAATACTTCAGCTGCTCGAAAGCCGCCTCACACTCAATGGTCCATCGGAATGGGGTGTTTTTGCGGAGCAACTCTGTCAGGGGATGAGCAAGCTGGGCGAAGTCTTTGATAAACCGACGGAAATAAGAACACAGGCCCACGAAGCTACGGAGATTTTTCAAAGACGTCGGTTGCTTGGAGTCTCGTACAGCACTGATTTTGTGCGGGTCTGGTCGTATACCGTCCTTGTCGACTAGATATCCAAGCACAAGGGCTTGACGCTCACCAAAATGACACTTCTTTGCGTTTAAAACGAGACCAGCTTGTTTTACGCAATCTAGAACAACGCTAAGCCGATGGTTGTGCTCGTGCAATGTCTTGCCAAAAATAATTACATCATCGAGATAACACATACATATCTCCCATTTCGACTGCGAAGGATGGAGGCCATGAATCGCTCGAAGGTAGCTGGGGCATTGCATAAGCCAAACGGCATAACGTTGAATTCAAATAATCCATCAGGCGTGACAAAAGCAGTCTTCGTTTTGTCAGACAGATGCATTGGTATTTGCCAGTATCCAGACTTTAGGTCGACGGACGAAAGGTATGCGGCCGAGTACAGACAATCAACAGCATCTTCAATGCGTGGTAGCGGATACACGTCTTTCTTTGTGACGGCGTTGAGACGGCGTTGAGACGGTGGTATTCTACACGAAATCACCAAGACTTGTCTTTCTTTTTTTACCAATATAACAGGAGCTGCCCAGGAGCTGCTTGACTTTTGAATAACGCCTTTCTGCAGCATGTCGTTGACCTGATCGGCGATCACTTGCCTCACTGACGGGGATACGCGATAGGGTTTCTGGCGTATCGGTGTAGCATCTCCCGTGTTGATGCGGTGGTGCATACGGGATACGGGCAACATGGAACAACGCTTGTTTTGAGCGAAATCAAAGACTCCCGCGTAGCGTGCAAGTACCTCATCAAGGACATTCTGCTCGGAAGAAGGCAACGACTTATTGATTATACGTTTCATCTCGGCTGAGCAGTTGGGCGCAGTCTGGCTGATGGCTGGAGACTCTGAGACCATTCTGGCGTCAATTGTGGCCTGCTCCTCGAACGTTCCCAGTTTGAATCCGGCTGGTAGAACAACAGGCCCTGAGGCTGCGTTGAGCGCCCACAAGCTAGCATGTCCGTCGATGGCTGTAAGGACAGACCGTGGGACCAGAACATCCTTCTTGATGGCGTTTGCATGATCAGGCTCCACAAGTCCAGTGCAGGGTCCTGAGAGGACATGAGAAGAGCATACGGGTACAAACACTGCTGTCCGACCAGGGATCGTCACATCTTCAGACAACGAAAGAACATCAATGGGCAGAGTCGGAAAATCGTCAACTATTGCAGTGGGCAACGTATTTTGTAGAAGAATCTCTCCGGTTCCACAGTCAAGCGTAGCGCCGCATTCATGAAGGAGGTCTATTCCTAAAATGATGTCATCAGTTGCGCGAGCCAGTACAGTGAATTCAACTCGGAAATTTTGTCAACCAATCGTAAGTACAACTGAACGAATACCAACAGGGCATAACGCTTCGCCTCCAACTCCACGAAAACTTTCTTTACGATTCCACGCGAACATAACTTTGCGACCCAAGAAACGATGTTTGAAACGAAGGCTTATAACCGAAACAGCAGCACCAGTGTCTACAAGAGCAAGAGTATCTACACCGTCTATACACACACGCACTTTGTTCATCAACATCACAGCAGAAGGAGGAATTGGCGAAACTGACCATCCCGCGACCGCACCTCCATCGGTCGCACCAGTTAGTTTCCCAGCTGATGCTGTGAAGGTGACCAACGACGCGGAGACGGCGACCAGCGGGACCGTGTCGGAGGTGGCGTCAGGCTTCTCTCGGAGGCGGGGGACTCGCTGCGAAATTCGTTAGGCCATTGCTGTCGGGGACGGTGGTCGGCCGAGTGAGAGGTCCAGGTGTCGTGCATACGAGCCGGATACGTCGAAAAACGTGGCAGTGCAGGCGGCCGTCTGGGACAGAAGCGCAAAATATGCTTTGGGAGACCACATGTGTAGCAAACGGGAACTTGTCGACTTACATTAGCAGGAGCACAGGTGGCAGAAGTACGCGGAGACAGGCCGCGCTCCGCAGGAACATTTTGTGATGACGCATAGTAATCTTCTGGTAGAGGCCTGGTTGACGACGGTCGGATGTCCGCAGCGGCACGTTGAGATGATGACATCCGGCGGTGGCCACGACCCGTCGGGGGAAACGAAAGCCGCGGGTAAAATCTGAAGTTTCTGTGCGTGGTCAGTTTTCGACGTGACGCTCTCACATCAAGTAGGGAGGTGGTTCGGGGCACGCGGCGAAGGAGCATTGGTGGTAAACGCCACCTGCTTGAAGTCGTACGAGCTCTTCTCGAACTACCCGACGTAAGAGGAAGAAAATGCCTTCGCAGGTGGCGACGTCCATACTTGCGACAGTGGGAACATTGTCCAAGCGCCCGAACTTGGGTAAAATTCTTCGGGTCTTCAACGCCTCGAATGCGCGACACTGCTGCCTAAAAATCGAAGGAGTGTTCAAGTTTTCTTTTGTTATCAAAAACTTGTACACGTACTCGGCGATGCTTTTTAAGAAATGACCGACTTTTTCTTCGTCAGACATATTTGCGTTGACAATCCCGCAAAGCTTCAACACTTTTTCAATGCACGTGCTGCACGTCTCGCCGGGCAACTGGGCCCTACGTGACAGCGTTTGCTCAGCTTTCTTTTTCATGGAACTCGTGTCCCCAAAGCAGTGCTTCAGTTCCTTAACAAATATATCCCAAAAGGGGAGGACATGTTCATGGTTCTCAAACTAAAACAAGGCTGTCCCGGCAAGGAAGAATACTATGTTCACGTGCTTCGCCGGTGCGCCCCATTCGTAGTAGCAGCTTACTCTGTCAAAGTGTTTTAGCCAAGCGTCCACGTCTTCGTCAGTTTTACCTGAGAAAATTTGTGGCTCAGGTGCCCAGTAGTCTTGTTGTCGAGGTCGACAGCCACCTTGTGCCGTGTCGGTGGAACTGGTGAATGCAGCAGCGTAGGACGTCGATGGGATTGCTGTGTCGTCGTTCATGCTGATGTTGTCCGGAGGTAGGCCAGCTAAGCGTCTGCTTCTTCGAAGAACTTCTGCTGCGGGGTCCAGGATGGCAAGTCACCCAGTACCACTCCGCCAAAGCTGTTACGGATGTGATGGGTTTATTTACAATGAAGAATGTCAGAGCTCTACCGTCACTGCCAAATCACCATCGCACGAGCGCGTCCGATCTCTTCTTCTTCCTCGCTCTTTCAGTCCCCGTTACAATATTTATGTAGCAATATCCCGCCACTGTCACAATTTTAATACTTATGTTTTTACCCGCGTTAGAGCGAGGAATTTTAAGGCTCCTATACAGCGATGCACCATATCATTGTCCACATTTCTAGTCACTGAAATGGCGCTGTTTGGCCATCTATTGTTCCATGCGCCAGAAAGCACCACACATCATCATCAAGCCCAATATACTTCTTAAACAGAAAAGTGGGTCAAACACTGAAAATACCTCCCGAAATGTTTAATTTGGGAACAGGTACCACGCATATATACGCAGCGTCGCTTACCACTTGCCAGTCACGACAACAGCCAATGAAACCGAGATTCTTGTTCGATGACGACCGAGAATGAAAGCACAGATAATCCTAGAAAGAAACCTAAGCATATTGAAGTTAGATTCGATCCTTCGCTATAGCCAACTGATGTTAGTGGCCCTTACTGTGTGGAAAGTCAACCAACCCAGTGTTGACATTTTTTATTCCACCGATAGTACGTGCTTTGTGTCTTGATTGATTAATTGATATGTGGGGTTTAACGTCCCAAAACCACTATATGATTATAAGAGACGCCGTAGTGGAGGGCTCCGGAAATTTAGACCACCTGGGGTTCTTTAACGTGCACCCAAATCTGAGCACACGGGCCTACAACATTTCGGCCTCCATCGGAAATGCAGCCGCCGCAGCCGGGATTTTAACCTGCGCCCTGCGGGTCAGCAGCCGAGTACCTTAGCCACTAGACCACCGCGGCGGGGCTTGCTTTGTGTCTTGCACGTTGTCATTGAGGACATGGTCCTTCCTTTCAAAAATCTTTAGCAATACCTCTTAAATTTAAGCACAAAATTCTACATAGTATTTAGGTAGTATTGCTGTAGTAATTATACTCCAAACATTTTGCAGTTAGTATCATTCTCCCGAGAAAACTTTGTGACAGCGAGCTCTATAATCACTACATTGGTTGCTTCAAACTGTACTGTTATAGTAAAAAAGAAATATACAATGAAAGAAGGTGCTAATAGATTGAAAGTGGTTTTACAAATGTGTGAAGACACAAAAGTATTTTATGTGGCGTTAGGCTTGGTTTACACTTTCTCAAGCAGTAAAAAGCTTCTTCTCAGAATAGAGTCGGCTGTCTAGGTGAATGGTGAATTATTTTAACTGGCTTTAGTGCCGCAGTAATGACACAAGGACAGCACACATACATTAGTATATGTCCTACGGACTACTGGTAAGGTTTTGTTGTTCAACCAATTCTGGAAAAGTATCACCGTGAATTTGCAAAAGCCAGTTGGAACCTGTGCAGCTGCGTTTCCAAATCTCTTCACAAAGCAGGTTAGCAGGCAAAAACCATGGCCTGAGGGAAATATTTAAATACGCTGATGGTAAACCTCAGTATTTAGTCGAATACAAAATAACTCTCCCGTCAGTTATTGTGTATTGAAATTGAACGAATATGAAAGGTGTGCAGTGGAAAATTATCTCCTTATGATTCTAAATTTAAGCGTCTGGTAAGCTAGAGCTGTTCTGCATATCTGGAGGCATATATATATACGTACATATATATATATATATATATATATATATATATATATATATATATATATATATATATATATATATATATATATATATATTGCCGCAGTCAACCTGCGGAGGAGAGCTCGCACAGCCAGAGAAAAAGACGAAGCTCTTGCCCGGTCCTCTTTCCGAGCGCCTTTCATTTTTAATTAAAGTGAGCTCTTCTATATTGAACTCCTGCTGTGTCTGCGTCGTGACACTGGTGGAGGAGCTGGGTACATGTCCAGGACACCCTCCAACAGCCCGGGATCTAGTCCACAAAGACTTCCGCTCGTCGAAACACCCGTTCACCGCGCCAGCCGCCGCCTGTTAGGCCTGAGCCCAGAGTTCGGTCCTTGGACGGAAAACATGACCGCGCCGAGAAGCAGTTGCCCCACCATGACGAGCCCAAGCACGACACAGGTGACTGTTTTCACCCCTAAAACTCCTGTGGATTTTCATGGCAACACTATTGAGGACGCAGATGACTGGCTTGAGGAGTTCGAGCGCACAGCCAACGTTAACGGGTGGAACGCCGCGCAGAAGTTGGGGTACGTGTATTTCCCTCTTCAAGACGGGGCTCGCCCGTGGTTCATGAATCGCGTGTGGTCAACGTGGGACGAGTTCCGGCGGAAGTTCCTGGACACCTTCGAAAACACCGAAAGGCGGGAGCAGGCACAACGACTCCTTGAATCACGGATACAAAAGCCCAACGAGTCTGTTGCAATGTTTGTTGAAGACATGGCTCGTCTCTTTCATCGAGCCGATCCCGATATGTCCGAGAACAGAAAGATCAGCCACCTCATGCGTGGTGTTAAAGAGCAGCTGTTCACTGGTCTCGTACGGAACCCACCTTCAAGCGTCGACGAATTTTCGAAGGAGGCGACCGCCATAGAACGCGCACTACAGCTACGGTACCGCCAGTACGACCGTCCAAACAACAGCGGACAAATCAGCGCAACTGCCGTGACACACCGTAACACCTGACGAGCGTTCCTTGCGTGACATGATACGCGAAATTGTACAAGAAGAGGTGAAGAAGCTCGCTGCCACACCGAATGACTGCGCGATTGCGTCGGTCACAGAAACTGTTCGCCAAGAAATAAGGCAAGCGCTTTCACTTCCCGAGCCGAAAACTGACATAGTTAGGCCAACATACGCAGATATTCTCCGTCGGCAGCCTAGATCTAACGTGCCGCCACCTCAACAGTACCACCAGCAACAGCCGCCGACAGTGCCTTGGTACTACAGGGAAACGTCGACGCCGATGCGACCCCCACTCCGCAAAACCGACATATGGCGTACCCCTGACTACAGGCCCCTGTGCTTCCATTGTGGGGAAGCAGGCCACATCGTGCGGTATTGTCCTCATCGCGTTGCCGGGTATCAAGGATTTCCGTCCACTACCCCTCGGCGCTATTTCGACGGAAGACGCAACGTTCAAACGAGCGCGACGATCCCGCGAGACGTTTCTCCTGGGTTCCGGTCACGCTCGCCCACCCCAGGTTATTTTCCCCGATAAATAGAGGTAGCACCACGGACATGGCGAGAGGAAGGTCTCCCAGTCCACGCCGGGGAAACTAAAAGCAGCGACCTTAGGGGGGAAGGTTGCGAATTGCCGAAGATTTGAAAATACCCCATTACCGCCACATGAAGCGCCGCACATTTCGAATGAACCGACGAAAGACGAGATTGTCACCGCCGACATTACACTTTCAATTGACGGTCACGACGTGACCGCACTGGTCGACACTGGTGCGGACTTTTCAATAATGAGTGCGAATCTGGCCGACCAACTCAAGAAGGTAAAAATGGAATGGACGGGGCCGCAAATTAGAGGAGCCGGAGGCCAGCTGCTGACACCTACCGGAAAGTGCACCGCACGAATCAAGATTGGGGATTCATCATTCGTGGCAACCTTCGTTATTCTTGCTGAGTGTTGTAAACAGGCCATCTTGGCTATGGATTTCCTGCGGGAGTACGGTGCCATTATAAATATACCGGACGGTGTACTGACCTTCTCAGCGGACCCTAGCGCAGTGCTGCAGCGCAAGCCCATGTGCGTGATTGACGACGTGACCATGCCACCGTTGTCATGCCGCCTCGTCTCTGTCACGTGTAACACGCAGCATAGTGGAGAAGGTGTCGCGGAACAAATATCGACGCTTTTGCTCTCTCGAGGAATCGCTATTGCCAGAAGTCTCGTCAGTGTAGTGTCTGGGCAAGCAGAGGTCCTGTTGACAAACTTCAGCAACGAGCGTCGACACATTGCAGAGGGTACCACAGTTGCATACTTCGAAGAAATTGTAGAATTCCGCGAGTGCTTCGCAGTACAACAGGCAGAGACCCCGGCCGCTTCAACACCACTGCCTGTCGACGTGAGCAAAGATTTATCGCCAGCGCAGAGGCAGAGTCTTCTAGATATTCTCGGCCAGTTTGAAGATTGTTTTTCGTCGACCTCAAGGGTAAATCAAACGCCACTGACAAAGCACCGAATTATAACGGAAGAGACGGCAAGACCAATTCGACAAAACCCATACCGCGTGGCACCAAAAGAACGCGAAGCAATCCAAGAACAAGTCCAGAAAATGCTCAATGATGACATCATTATGCCGTCAAAAAGCCCTTGGGCATCACCGGTAGTGCTAGTTAAGAAGAAAGACGGCAGCTTACGCTTCTGTGTGGACTACCGCAAGCTGAACCGCGTTACAAAGAAAGACGTATATCCACTACCGCGTATTGACGATTCACTTGACAGGCTGAGGCATGCACGCTTCTTCTCGTCGATGGACCTGAAAAGCGGTTATTGGCAAATCGAGGTCAATGAGCGGGACAGAGAAAAGACTGCTTTTGTTACGCCTGACGGGCTTTACGAGTTTAAAGTCTTGCCCTTCGGATTGTGCTCAGCCCCAGCAACATTTCAGAGACTGATGGATACCGTCCTATCAGGCCTTAAGTGGCAGACCTGTCTGGTATACCTCGACGACGTCATTGTTTTCTCACCAACATTCGAGGAACATCTAAGACGGCTGCTATTAGTATTTCGAGCAATACGGTCCGCTGGCTTATCACTGAAACCTGAGAAATGTCATTTCGGTTTCAAGGAACTGCGATTCTTAGGACATGTGGTGAGCCATGAAGGTGTTCGTCCGGACCCCGACAAGATCGACGCCGTCCGAAAATTTCCGGTGCCAACAGAAAAGAAGGCCGTAAGACGTTTTCTTGGCCTTTGCGCCTACTACCGCAGATTTATCGCCAATTTCTCACACATAGCGTCGCCCTTAACACGCATAACGAGAGACGATGTTCCATTTTTATGGGGCGAAGAGGAACAAGCAGCATTTGACGGTCTACGACAGCGCCTGCAGACGCCCCCTGTTCTTGCTCACTTTGACGAGGACGCTCCAACCATAATCCACACTGATGCCAGCAACGTAGGTTTAGGCGCTGTACTCGTCCAGTGGCAAGACTCAGCCGAGAGAGTGATTGCATATGCAAGTAGGACGCTTTCCCGTGCCGAGTCCCATTATTCCACAACGGAAAAGAAATGTCTTGCTGTAGTATGGGCAGTTCTGAAGTTTCGCCCATACCTCTACGGCCGTCCCTTCCACGTAGTCAGCGACCACCACTCTCTTTGCTGGCTGACCAACTTGAAGGACCCATCCGGTCGGCTAGCGCGCTGGAGCTTACGCCTACAAGAATTCGATATGACGGTCGTCTATAAGTCGGGACGACAGCACTCTGATGCTGATTGCTTATCCAGGTCGCCTATAAAGCAAGATGATGTCTCAGAAGATGATGACATGGCATTTTTAGGAGTGGTCGACACGGTCACCATTTCGTCTAAGCAGAAAGAAGACAGTGAGTTGCTCCCTCTTATTAATTTTCTTAACGGCCAGTGTACAAGCGTTCCCAAGATATTTGCAAGGAGCCTGCCATCATTCTGCTTGCGCAGTGGTGTCCTATACAAGAAGAACTTTGCCCCCAGCGGAAATGCCCACTTACTTGTCGTCCCGACATCCATTCGCGATGAGATCCTGAGCGCTTACCACGATGAGCCAACCTCCGGCCACCTCGGATACACGCGCACATTGGCCAGAATCCAACAAAAGTATTACTGGCCGAAGCTTCCAGGCTTTGTAAAGCATTACGTCCGCACGTGCCTCGATTGTCAACGACGAAAATCGCCATCTTTAAAACCAGCCGGATTGTTGCAACCAGTTCAAGTGCCCACCATGCCTTTTGCACAAATCGGAATAGATCTCCTTGGACCATTTCCGACTTCGCATACTGGAAATAAGTGGGTAATTGTCGCTACGGACTATCTTACTCGCTACGCAGAAACAAAGGCTTTATCAAGTGGAACCGCAGTAGAAGCGGCACGATTTTTCATTGAAAATATCGTTCTGAGGCATGGCGCTCCTAGAATTATAATAACAGACAGAGGTACCGCTTTCACGGCTATGCTCCTCAAGTCAGTGCTTGAGTTGAGTGGAACAGCGCATCGAAAAACTACCTCCTACCACCCACAAACCAACGGCTTAACAGAACGCCTCAACAAGACAATTGCTGATATGCTTAGTATGTACATCGACGTGGATCATAAAAATTGGGACGACGTTCTACCATACGTGACGTTTGCCTATAATACGGCGCAGCAGGAAACTACACGGAGCACGCCATTTAGTCTTCTTTATGGCCGTGAAGTGACGACAATGCTTGATGCCATGCTGCTGCACGACTGCGAGGATACAGACACGGATGTTCAAGCCTTTACCCAACGAGCTGAAGAGGCACGGCAGCTAGCACGCGTGCGAATCGCCCGACAGCAGAGTTACGACGCACAACGTTATAACCTGCGACACCGATACGTCACTTATCAACCAGGCGAGAAAGTGTGGGTCTGGAGCCCTATTCGCCAACGCGGCCTTTGTGAAAACTTACTGAAGAAGTACTTTGGTCCCTACAATGTTATACGGCGCCTAAGTGACGTGAATTATGAGGTCATCCCTGACAGTTCCTCGCGACCTCAAAAATCTGAAATCGTACACGTTCTGCGGATGAAGCCATATTGCAGTGAGCCAGTTGCGTAATACGTCAACTATAGATACATCGCGTATTCTGTAGCCGAGCATCGGGTCGATGCTTTTCCTGGAGGGAGGCAAATGCCGCATTCAACCTGCAGAGGAGAGCTCGCACAGCCAGAGAAGAAGACGAAGCTCTTGCCCGGTCCTCTTTCCGAGCGCCTTTCATTTTTAATTAAAGTGCGCTCTTCTATATTGAACTCCTGCTGTGTCTGCGTCGTGACAATATATATATATATATATATATATATATATATATATATATATATATATATATATATATATATATATATATATTGTAATGAATCTGATTAACGGACGCTCTGCTGGTAATGAAGAAGACGAGGATGATCGGTGGCTGCAGTACTAGCTCGCGCACGCAGCTCACCATTAGCCAGACCTGCCTGAAAAAGGACATTTTGCCAAGCTGCGTCTGAACCTTTCTCGACGTACAACACCTCTATTTTAAGTGGTGGAGGTGCGGGGTATGTAGGCAGCGTCGTAGGGTGGGAGATCCCGGTGCCCCGGTATGCGCCAGAGACAGATGGGGCTGGGGGTCTAGCAACGACGGCAGCGTAGGTCAGTGGCGTAGGGACAGATGGCGATGGAAGCAGTGCCTGCGTGACCTGGGTCTCAACGACCTGGCATAGACGTGGGTCTAACGAGGTCACTGGCGCGGATGCTTCGGCCACAAGAGAAAGCTGACGCGCAACTTCCTCACGAATGAATTGTGGAAGTAATTGAATTCCTCACGAATGAATTGGGGAAGTAAGATGGTATGATCAGCAGCGACGTCGTGTACAAGGGCGGAAACTTCAGTCGTATCTTGTGCGGCCCTGCGCGTCGAGACGCGCTGCTTACGCAACTCGTCGTACTCCTTACAGAGCTGGACAACATCGGTGACGGTCTGTGGATTCCTAGCGACGAGCATGTGGAAGGTGTCGTCGTCAACTCCTTTGATGATGTGCTTGATTTTTTCGCGTTCGGTTAGAGATTCATCGACGCGCTTGCAAAGAGACAAGAGATTTTCAATGTAACTCGTAAAGGTCTCGTCCCTGCGCTGGACTCGACTACGGAGACGCTGTTCCGCGCGAAGCCGGTGCACGGCGGGACGACCAAAGACCGCGGCGATGGTGGTCTTGAAGGCAGACCAGTTGGTAATTTCGCCTTCGTGGTTTTTGAACCGGAGGCTGGCCACATCAGCGAGGTAAAAGTGCACGTTTGTGAGCTGGTCGCAGGCGTTCCACTTGTTGGAAGCGCTTACGATTTCGTACTCGACGAGCCAGTCCTCGACGTCTGGTTCGTCGTTGCCGCGAAAAATTGGTGGGTCGCGTTGCCGAGGCGCGCCAATACAGTAGATTGTCGTTGGTAAGGCAGCATGAGAAGGGCCAGGAGCAGTCATGGTGAACGGTGAGGGTAGCGTCCGATTGCGAAGTTCCAGGTTGATGAGAACCCAGGCTCCTCCACCACTTAAAATCATCTTTCATCGGCTTTCCTCACGCCCGATGGTCTTTACAAATTCACAGTCATGCCCTTCGGCCTCTGCAACGCGCAAGCTACTTTCGAGCGGATTTTGGACTCTATCCTTCGAGGCCTCAAATGGAACGTTTGCCTTCGTTATTTAGATGATATTGTCGTCTTATCAACTGATTTCGCAACACATTTAACCCGCCTCGAGAAAGTCCTCGCGTGTATTTCTGCCGCGGGGCTGCAACTGAATCGGAAGAAGTGCAATTTCGCCGCTAGAAAGCTTACGATCCTTGGCCACGTGGTTTCAAAAGACGGCATTTTTCCTGACCCTGCCAAACTTACAGCCATTTCAGGGTTTCCCAAACCGACCACCATGAAAGATCTGCGAAGCTTCATAGGCCTTTGCTCTTACTTGCGGCGCTTCGTCCGCGATTTCGCGACGATCATCGCTCCTTTGACCAAGCTCCTCGCCGGCTCTAGAGACATTTGAGCCTGGTCAGCCACCTGTGACGACTCTTTCAATGAACTGCGCCGCCTCCTCACGTCGCCGCCTATTCTGCGACACTACGACCCATCGGCACCCACAGAGATTCACACCAACGCTAGTGACGTCGGCCTAGGCGCTATTCTTGCATAGAAGAAAGACGGCTTCCAAGAGTACGTGGTTGCCTACGCAAGCCGAACTCCTAGCAAAGCCGAAACCAACTATTCTGCCACTGAAAAGGGATGCCTCGCCATTATTTGGGCGATAGAGAACTTTCGGCCTTACGTGTACGGGCGCCCTTTTGACGTCGTGACTGGCCACCACGCCCTCTGCTGGTTGTAGTCACTGAAGGATCCAAGCGGTCGCCTCGCCCGATGGGCATTACGCCTCCAAGAATATAATATTCGCGTGGTCTATCGCTCCGGCCGGAAACAATCGGACGCAGACGCCCTATCCCGTTCACCTCTACCCTCTGACCCGGACTGCTGCGAAAGTCTAACCTGTGATGCCACTGCCGTCCCCATCGCCGACATGCCATCTGAGCAACGCAAGGACCCTTGGGTTGCTTCGATTCTAGACATCCTGGCAGGGCGGACGGCTTCCCCCCATTCTCGCACGTTGCGTCGGCAAGTCGAGCACTTCGCCGCTCGCGACGACGTGCTGTACCGACGCAACTACGCACCCGGTGGACGTCAGCGGCTACTCGTGATTCCACGTCATCTGCGATCCGAAATTTGTTCCGCGTTTCATGATGACCCCCAATGTGGCCACGAAGGTTTCCTGAAGACGCATACGTCTCCGATATTACTGGCGTGGCATGTACCGTTTTATATGACAATACGTTCGGGCCTGCTCGACGTGCTGGAGACGAAAAACTCCCCATTGTCACGCCAGCGGTACCTTGCTACCCTTAGCATGCCCATCCCGACCGTTCGACCGCGTCGGCATCGATATCTATGGTCCCCTTCCCAACACTGCTGACGGTAACCGCTGGATCATAGTTGCCGTTGACCATCTCACGCGGTATGCCGAAACTTCATCCCTTCCCTCGTCTACAGCAAAAACGTTGCGACTTTCGTTCTTCAAAGCATCGTATTACGTCATGGAGCACCTCGGGAGTTACTGAGCGATCGTGGTCGCGTATTTTTGTCAGACGTCATCACAGCATTGCTGCGTGAGCGCCACGTAGTTCGCCGCACTACAAGCGCCTATCATCCCCAGACCAATGGAATGACAGAGCGCTTCAACCGCACCCTTGGTGACATGCTGTCTATGTATATCTCATCAGACCACTCCAATTGGGACCGAGTGCTCCCGTTTATCACGTTCGCTTATAATACCGCCATTCAAAGCACTACTGGGTTCTCTCCTTTTTTCCTCCTTTACGGACGCGAACCTTCTTGCAATATGGACACCATTCTTTCGTACAAACCTGACTCCTCAGAGTCCACGACTTTGTCTAAAGCCGCTACATACGCTGAAGAATGCCGCCAACTGGCAAGATCATTCACAACCCCAGACCAAGGATGCCAAAAGCACCACTATGACGCATCAAATAACACTACTTCCTACGATTCAGGTTCACTCGTCTGGCTGCATGTCCCTTCTGCTACACCTGGCCTTTCTACCAAGTTGGTCCCCAAGTGTCACGGCCCATATCGTGTGCTACAAAAAACGTCACCGGTGAATTACCTCAACAAGCCACTGGAACCATCTTCTGACCAATGTCATCGTGGCCAGGAAATTGTCCACGTCTCGAGACTTAAGCCCTGCTACGACCCTCCCGTGTTTACTTGTCCATAGTTCGCCAGGATGGCTCCTTATTTCGCGGGGAGTAATGGTTATGAATCTGAATAACTGACGCTCGCTCTGCTGGTAATGAAGAAGACGAGGATGATCGGTGGCTGCAGTAGTAGATCACGCACTCTACAACTGTAGCCACCGATCATTTAAATTTACGTTTAAATTAGACTCGGCCACAAGAGGTTCTTTTAGTCCATGGTGGACTGAAGAGTGCACTAGGAGCTATAGAAAACGGAAAGCTGCATGGAAACAACTGCTGGTCAACCAATGTCAAAAAATTGGTGTGATTATAAATTCGCAGCAGCAGACTTCAAACGCACAGTAAGTACAGCAAAAGAAGGTTATAATATGAAACGACATGAGTATCTTTCTAGGGCTAAAAATAAAAAAGCGCTCTTCAAATTTTTAAGATCTCAAAAGATGTTACCACCCGCTGAAAATATTGACTCTTCTGTTCTTTCCCCCCGTGAGCTCTCTGATTTAGTAGAAAATATTGCGAAAGGGCTCCAAGATAGATTTCTGTCAACTCTAACACTGCACACTGTGAACCCAATGGCAGGCAAGGATTTCGAGGAGGTTACTTTAGATGAGCTGGCAGAGATAATAAGGCACTTATCTCCTTCTGCACCTGGACCAGACGGGGTAACAAATTCAATGATAAAAGTAATATTCGAGATTTGTCCAACTGAAGTACTTAATCTGGTGAATTTTTCTTTGACAAAAGCTTGGATACCTGCGGAATGGAAGCTGTCTAAAGTGATTCCACTTCTTAAAAAGCAGGAAAAAGGATTCGCCTTGGACAATGTAAGGCCGATATCAATCACGTCAAATCTGGTTAAGCTAATTGAAAGAGTTTTGAATGCCCGGGTAATGAAATATATTAATAATAACGCAATATTAAACCCCAGTCAAATTGGTTTTAGATCCGGTTGCTCAATATGGTGTGCGCATGTTGATTTAGAGAGCCGAATACAACTGGCTCGGCGTCGGCGCCAATACTGTGCTTTAGTTACTTTAGATTTGGCTAAAGCGTACGATAGGGTTGAGCATTCAATTTTATTAAAACAGATGGAATATCACCACTTTCCCAACTACATCACTGCGTGGGTGTCGGAGTTTTTAAAAGGGAGAGAATATTACTGCTTTAAAGATGGGTACTCATCGAATAGATATAACCAGACACGTGGCGTACCACAGGGGGCTGTCCTGTCACCAGTTTTATTTAACATTTTCTTAAGCTCCATTCCATCAACTAAGGATATTCAGTTATATGTGTACGCGGACGATATTGCTTTCTTCGCAAGTAATACCGACCTTCAATCATTATACCAGAGTCTACAAAATTATCTCAATATGATAGAAAGATGGCTTAAAAATATTCATATGACCCTGAATGTAAAGAAAAGTGTGCTCCTTGCATTCTCTTTTCTGCAGCCTATCAACGTCTCGTTAATGTACAGTAATGAGCTCATTCCGCAGGCGAATTCCCTTAAATATTTGGGCATCATATATAATGACACATTAAATTGGAGAAGTCACATTGATGATGTGTACTCCAAGGCAACACGGGCCATGGGGTGGCTACGAAAGCTTGCAAACCGTAAAGCGGGTTTAAGAAGACATGTGCTAATAATGATATATAAACTTTATGTGCGGCCCATCATGGAATTCGGTTGTGTATTATTTTCTGGCAGCGCAGCCTATAAAATGAGACCCCTAATACTGCTGGAAAGAGAAGCGTTGCGTTTTTGTCTGGGTCTACCAAAGTTTGTTGCAAATAACGTGTTGTATATGGAAGCTCGCCTACCTTCTCTGCTAAATAGGTTTAAAATTCTTACTGTGCAAGCATTCTTAAAGATATACAGTTCGCACCAAAGACTCTCATTTTACGCTTTCATTCAAGAACCGACTTTATTTTTCGAAACCCATTGGTCGCGACTACACACCCCGCAAATAGTATTTGCACAAGCGCTACTAAACCAACTGAACGTAAAAATTAGACATATTGGTCCAATACACAACCTAAAGTCAATGCTTAGCATACAATTCGATGACATATTTCCTCATAACGCGAAACTGGCATATAGGTATTTGAATGACCAGTTAGCAGATTATCTAGCCCACCTAGAGATAAGCAATATCATAGCGACTGATGCATCTGTGTCAAAAGAAAAGGCTGGGGTTGGCATCTTCTCTCCTTCTTTGGACTGGTCCTTTTCAATTCGACTCCCAGATTATACCCCGGTATTCATGGCAGAATTATTGGCCATTGTTCTTGCTCTACGCAAATTACCCTCAAGCGAATCATTAGCAGTTATCATTACAGATTCATTATCAGTTTGTAATGCACTTTCTGTGGCAGTAAATTCAGAGCTCATGAATACGTTTCGGCATTTAGTACCGAAAAACGTAAAAAAAACTGCATTTGCTATGGGTACCAGGACACCGCGGATTATATTTGAACGAAATGGCGGACTCTTTAGCAGCAGTAACCCTGGGTGGGCCCACCATCCCAGTTTTGCCAGATACGGCTTACGTAACCGCGCTAAGGTTCCGAAATGCTTGCCTGCAATGGGGAAAAGGTAATTTGGATAAATTCAAAGATTTCGAGCATTTGAGCTATTGCTGGAATAAACAGTGGTGTGTATCTCGCCAGTTAGAGGTCACTTATACCAGATTGCGCTGTGCAGTTCCACAACTAATTTATTACCTTAATAAAGCTCAGCTTAAGGCGTCACCGCTATGCATTTGATGCAACGAAATTGAAACAATTGAACATTTCTTTTTATTCTGTCATCGTTATTCTTATCAGAGAAAAAGATTTTTAGTAGCCCCATTACAAAAGCTAGGAATACAAGTAAATTTACCAGTAATTTTATCATTTGGCGGAACTTCATTTGGTTACTGCCACAGGGATGTATGCTCCGCTGTGTTTGATTACATCAACGCAACTAAAAGATTACCATGCTAGTGAACCACTACCTTTTCAGATCTTTAGTTTATAATTCGTAGTTATGTCTTTCAAAAACAAAAGATGGTTTGACCGCTTGCTCAGCACACATTTTTGTTTTTTGGTAGTATTATTTTAAGCTTCTTTTTCAGATTGGCTTGATTTTCAGTTTAGTTTCATTTAAGTATCCTGCCGCCCGGTTCTTGGCCCATCCCCCTTTGTGGGTAAGCGCCATCCATCAGAGGTCATCAGCATCAGCATCAGCATCAGATCACGCACGCCGCTCGCCCTTAGCCAGACCTGCCCGATAAAGGACATTTTGCCAAGCTACGTCTGAACCTTTCTCGACGTACAACACCTCTATTTTATTATATATATATATGAGATCTAACAGACAGTAATGCCAAGGAATGTATAGGGGAAGTTATTAAAACCAATGGAATGTAAATAAGAAGAAAGAAAAAAGGGTGAAAAAATTTTTCTTTCTCGTTATTTACATTCCATTGGTGTTTATAAGTTCCCCTATAAAATCCTTGGCACTGCCGTCTGTTAGATTTCATTATTACTTTGTCAAAACACGGAAAAACGAGCCCCTAGGTATACACTTCTTTCCATATATATATATATATATATATATATATATATATATATATATATATATATATATATATATATATATATATATATATATATATTGTGAGCATTGTTTATGCTTTTCATCGGTACATACTCATCATCACTAGTCGAGCTTAGGTTGTGGGGCACATACTCGAGACAATAAAGGAGAGTCTTGAGGGTACTGGACGCCATCTTACAAGTGGTGGTGAGTGCTGCCCAATTCCTGCGTCCTCTCGCGCTCTCGGACAACCCCAGCGTCTTCTAGAACACATCCCTGGAGCTCCGTTCAGGCTGCTGCTTAAACGACCTGGGTTCGGTAATGTCGCAAGCCGACCAGCCCAGCGCAGCAGCTGCGTCACCGCTTCCACCGCCAAGAAGCCCTTCTCAGCTGGTCACCAGCCCTCAAAAGAACCCTCTGCTGTTGGCAGGGCTTCCGGGTAAGGACGTGGAAGACTGGCTCGAGGAGTATGACCACGTGAGTGCCATCAACAACTGGGTGAGCCTGTAAAACTCACACACGTTGCATTCTACTTGAGCAGCGTCGCAAAAACGTGGCTTTTAAACCACGCTACAGATTTTCTAACATGGCCCGCCTTTACGCGCCTGCTCCGTCAGATTTTCGCCAACCCTTCGGTGCGCTCGGATATCGCCAAGAAAAAGCTTGGTGCACGTGTTCAACGCCCGGCGAGTCTTACACTTCTTACATTGAAGATTTTCTCGCCCTTTGCCGCCGCATCGACAACCATATGGCGGAAAACGACCGTGTGCGCCACCTGCTGAAAGGCATTGCGACTGTCGCTTTTAATGCGCTTGTGGTGCAGAATCCCCAGACCGTAGCCGATGTTGTAGCTACCTGTCAGCGCCTTGAGGAGCTTCAAACCACTGGGGTGCAACCTGTTATGCCTGATCTCGGCTCGAGTTATGACACAACAGAGCTGCGTGCATTGATCCGCTCCATCATTCCCGAGGAACTTCATGCACAGGCTTCACCTCGCACTCTTGATATCCGAACGACGCCACCTGCTACTAGTTTACGCGACGTCGTGAGGGAGGAACTGGCATTGATAACAGGTACAACAGTTCCGAGTTCACATCCCGTGCCCATTCCAAGTTATGCTCCCGTTGCTGCAACAACACCTGCGCCCCAGCAAAGCCTGGCCTCGATGACAATCTCACCAGTTCCGAGCTCATATCCTGTGGCGATGCCAACTTACGCTCAAGTTGCTGTTAGGACACCTGCACCCCAGCAAAGCCCAATGCAGCTACCAGCGGCCGAATGGCATGGTTTGCTCAACTCACTCGCACCGCGACCATCTTCCCAGCCTTACAACGACTGGCGCACTTCGCGGCCGACTTGCTTCTATTGCGGCATCCAGGGTCACATTTAAAGGTTTTGCCGACGCCGTCAGCGAGACGAAAGACGAAGCTACGATAACTTTGAACGGGACGACTTTTACCCCACTGTACTATCTTATCGCCGACTGTATCAGAACAGGACACGTCGGTCGCCGTCTCCACAGAACTTTGGTTCTCCGCAGAACCTTCACCGATGCGGCGTTCCTCTTCCCCTCTTCGACCTTCTACTTCAATTCCTGACCGCTAACTGGAAAACTAAACAGTGCAGCTTCGGGAGGGAAAGCTGCATCTTTCTAACTGCGTCAAACTTCTCCGGACTGCCCATCGAATGTTTTGTTAGTGTACGTTGAAGGTATACAGACAGAGGCACTGGTAGACACAGGCGCATCACTTTCCGTAATTCGTGCAGACTTTTGTGCCCGCTTGAAAAAATTTAGGACGCCATACGATAGCCCTCCCCTTCGTTGCGCAGATGGAGTCACTATCCAGTCTTCAAGTGTTTGCACCGTCCGTGTTTTCATAGATGGCATCCTTCACCACATTCACTTTCTTGTACTTCCTTGATGCACTCACACAGTAATTTTAGGATGGGACTTTCTTTCTTCGGCATCAGCTTTCATATCGTGTCGTCAGCGAGTAAGTGAAATGTCAGCTACTGAGAGTACATTCGATGTCGATTCATACAACTCCCGTTTCGTTGCTGCCGCTGATTGTTTCATTTCGCCAGGAGATGAACAAATTCTCACGATCACTTCGGATACTATAGTAAACGTGACGTGTTCATAGCGCCATCAGTTCGCTCCAAACCTGCGGAGCTTACCATAGCACCCGGCCTTGTGCTGCGGGGCTTACCATAGCACCCGGCCTTGTGCGGTTTAACGACAGTAAAGCTTTGGTCACCACCTTGAACCCAACTTCATCGCCAGTGATACCGCCCCAAGGCACTGCTGTGAGCTGCTTCGCTGACAGCGAGCCTTTCTCGCTGGTTCCCCTTCACGCAGAATCAACGCCTTTGTCTGCTACAACTGATATGAGGGTTACCACTGTTGCTTTAAATAACACCATAAGTGCTCACCTCACTGCAGAGCAAAAGAGAGACCTCTTAGACCTTCTCGAAAAGCACAGCCTTTTGTTTGACGTAAATTTCAAAGTTCTGGGCCGCACCTCCGTTGCAGAGCACAGCATCGAAACCGAATGCAGCTTCATTGTACGCCACCGCCCATACCATCTGTCTTCGGCGGAACGGCAAATCATTGAGGAAAACATCACCGACATGCTCAAACAGGATATTATTCGACCTTCATCCAGCTCTTGGTCATCTCCTGTGGTGTTGGTCTGGAAAAAGGATGGCTCTCTTCGATTTGTGTTGATTACAGAGCGCTCAATAAGATCATGAAGAAAAACGTATGTCCGTTGCCACGCATAGATGATGCCCTGGACTCCCTATAAGGCGCAGAATATTTCTCCAGCCTCGACCTTCGATCCGGGTATTTGCAAATACCTATGCGCGAAGCAGACAAGGAGAAAACAGCGTTTGCGACGCCTGACGGGCTGTACAAATTTAACGTCATGCCTTTTGGCTTATGCAACACTCCAGCAACATTCAAGCGCATGATAGATACCGTCTTACGTGGTCTTAAACGGAAAACCTGTTTATGTTACTTAGACGACATCGTAAGTTATTCTTCTACTTTTCCTCAGCACCTTAAGCGTTTGGACGAAGTTCAAACGTGCATTTCGAACGCTGGTCTACAGCTCAATACGAAGAAGTGCCATTACGCCAGCACAAGCATCAAAGTATTGGGTCACCTTGTCAGCAAAGATGGCGTTCGACCCGAATCCAACAAGGTTGCTGACGTAATTAGTTTTCCACGTCCGGGCAATCAAAAACGATTGCGAAGTTTCGTGGGCCTGGCGTCTTAATTCCGCCGCTTCATCCATCACTTTGCTGCCATTGCGGGGCCGTTACACAAGCTTCTGACGTCAGGAACGACTTTCACGTGAACTGACGAGTGCGAGTGTGCTTTCTAAGCCCTTAAGCGTGCTCCGACATCAGACCCCGTCCTCTGTCACTTCGATGAGAGTGCACCCACTTTCCTGCACACAGATGCCAGTGGCCACGGAATCGGTGCTGTCCTCCTTCAGCGCGATGAAACATCACGTGAACGAGTAGTTGCGTATGCCAGCCCCGCACTAACACCTGCAGAGCAGAACTACTTTATAACGGAGCAGGAATGTCTCGCTGTCGTTTCGGTCATACAGAAAACCCACCGAAGACAGTTGCAGAATTTGTGACAGAGGCGGCAACAGTTGAAAAAAACACTTGACCTGTGAGCCAGACAATACAGCCGCAGCTTGCGCTGTTTCTTCGGAAACGTGGACTTCGATATATTAAACGCTCATAGTCTTTGTGCTACCATACGGACCATAATCCGCAAAGAACTTCAGAAATTGCTCCCTGCAGTTAGCCCACACGTCGCACCTCTGACAAGCGTCATTCGCGACAAGCTGCATCAGACACTCGGAAGAGCATTTCCGACCCAGACGGTCTTGCAACCAGTGCCGCAAGACGCAGTGATGACATGCGATGCCATCCGTAGCCACATGCCTTTGGTCACGCGCACGGCTACCTACACACCGTCATCACCGCCCCAGCCCTACACGCCATTACCACGACCGCCGCTGCAAAGCCGACCTATAGCTTATCAAGCAGCCACTGCGATTAAGGCTGACCTTTGGCGGATGCCAAACCGACGCCCGTTATGCTTCTACTGTGGCGAGTCCGGCCACGTACTCTGAACAGATTGGATCTTCATGGCCCCCTGGCAGTGGCAGCACACCCCTTTGGCCCCGGCTTCACATAGACGGCACCCCTGGGCCGACCCACCCAGGGAAAATCGGCAGTCGCCTTTTCCTGTCTTTCTCTCCCTCCTGATCTTCGTCTTTTCTCACTTTCAATCTTTCCTGTCATCTCCTCACTTCTGTTTACTTCCATCTTCCAGGCGGCAAGGGTTAACCTTGTGTACGTGCCCTGTCTTGGTCGCATATTATAGGGTTATAGTGGCTTTGTACAGCTGGTGCTGGCATGCCTTTATACTCGTGCTGCCGCGTCCCCTTGTTGGGCTCGAAGGTGGGCGGCTGGCATGGCTGCCAAACCTATATATAATTTATGGCCTCTTTTTCACTTGTTAAACTGTCTGATTGCCCTCCACCTAAGAGGAGGCGCATCGAAGCAACACTAAATGTATTCAAAAAGCCGAAAGAAAATTTCCCGCGCTTCCAGTTGATCCACGGTGAAACGCAAGAAAAGAATGCAAGAACCGTTTCTCCGTATGTCGTTTCTAAAGACTCACCAAAACACTAGGTCCAGGATATCACGCTACACGTATAGCTGGCGGAGACCTTCTTCTTGAAGTCCAAACCAAGACCCAGTGTGATATCCTGACAAAACTCGTCTTTTGGAACAACACAACACCACTCCGTGAACAGTTCCCGAGGCGTAGTGTCTGATCAAGACCTAATTAACCTGACAGAGTGAGCTACTTGAGGGCTGGAACGAACAGCATGTAACGCATGTACAGAGAATTAATATTAGGCGTGATAACAAAGAATCCACTACAAAGCACCTCATTCTTACATTTTGCACAAGCAAACTTCCAGAATATATTAAAACAGGCTACTTGAAGTTAAACGTCTGACCTTACATCCCCAACACTCGACGTTGTTTTAACTGCCAGTGATTCGGCCACGGTTCTCAAAGTTGCCGCGGCCGTCAAACCTGTGCAAAGTGTAGTTCGCACAAACATGCTAAGACAATTGTAAAGAAACCACTACACACTGCGCGAACTTCGATGGTGATCACCCCGCTTACTTGCGCACATGCCCTACATGGAAACATGAAAAAGAAGTATTCACGCTGAAAGTAAATGAAAACATCTCGTTTAGGGAGACGCGCAAGCGTCTACTAATGCAGGGACCTTCGTTCGCGGAGGCGGCATGAAAAGGGGCAGTGCCACCAAAATCCGCGGCGCCCGCACGTACCACACAAAGCGGACGAGCGGCAGTGCCATTCACCCCCTCAGCGGAAGTCGCACAGGCTCTTCCACCACCAAACGACTTGCTGGCCTCCGGACCTGAAGGCCCAGGGCCCTCTGTCTCCACGATAGCCCTAAGACCTCCGTGCCTTCACGCCTGAACCGCGAGCGGGCATACAGCACCTCGTACGAGGTGATGGACACAACAGCAAGTCCAACGGGGTCTTTAGCACCGAAGGACAGGCGCGGCTCTTTGCAGCGCGCTAGAAAGTAAAAAACCATCATTACGGAGCCTGACAAGGCTTCTTGACCTGACGCAATACTTCTTTAGTACATATAGCACTCACTTACAATCAAAACGGATACACAAATAGTACAATGGAATGTCAGAGGGCTGCTTAGAAAACTCGACGATGTTCAGGAACTTTTACACAAGCATTCCCTAAAAGTGCTGTGTGTACAAGACACACACTTAAATTAAGAAAACACAAATTTTGTACGTCATTATATAATATTCAGGGAGGACCGCAATGATGCTCTAGCGTCATCTGGTTGTGTGGCCATTATAGTTGATCGAGGCGTAGCGTGTACACATTTTCCGCTACAAACATCTCTTGAGGCTGTGGCTGTTCGAGCAGTTCTTTTGAACAAACTTGCCATTATCTGCTCTTTTTACATACCTCCACAGCACCGTCTAAAAAAAACACGAATTCCAGTCAATGATACATAAACCACTGGAACCTTATATGGTCCTTGGGGACTTGAATGCACATAGTGGTCTATGGAGCGACTCTCGTTGCGACGCACGAGGTCGTCCAATCAAACCGTTACTCTTTTCTTCGGGTGCGTGTCTGTTGAATAGAAAAAGCCACTATACTTTAGCCTCGCCAACAACACCTACTCATGCATAGATCTCAGCATTGTGTCTCATCGCTTGTACTTCTACTTCTATGTAAAGTGATCAACAATCCTTTCGGAAGTGATCACTTTCGGATCATTCTAAGCATACCACTAAAAAAAGCTCCTCCACATGTTCCCAGATGGCAGACAGACAAAGCGGACTGGGAACAGTTTCAAAACACTACTCGTCTAAGTTGCACCGACATATGTAGGCTAAACATAAATGAAGCTGTGCAGTACTTCACTGTTTTTCTCACTGATGTAGCAGCCAAGTGCATACCGCAAACATCTGGTATGCCGGGCAAGCGACGCGTCCCATGGTGGAACATTGAGTGTCGGAATACGAGAAAGGAGCAGAACAGGGCATGGAGGCTGCTTCGGAATTCACCGACAGCCAAAAATCTTGACAGCTTTAAGAAAATAAAGTCTGAAGACAGGAGAACGCGTCGGCAGGCCAGAAAAGTAAGCTGCCACAAGTTTTTATCAGGGATCAATTCGTATACACAAAAAGCTAAAATCTTGAACATGGTCGGTAGGGTAGCAGGTAGACAAGTACACTCGCTTCCACTTGTAAACACACAGGGTGACATCCTGGAAGTTCAGGCGAACTTCCTCGGTGCACACTACGAGCAGATGTAGAGCGCGTCACACTATACTGAAGCTTTCCAAATATATAAAACATGAATAAAAAGCAGAAACTAGAGCACAAGTGTACAAAATGCGAGGCCTACAGAGAACCTTTCAACTTAGCTGAGCTGCAAACACCACTAAACTCCTGAAGTAACTCTGCCAAAGGCTACGAACGTGTCATTTATGAAATGCTGAAAACCTGCCGCTGAAAAAGGCGAAAAACATTACTTTCCGTATACAATGCTATATGGTTTTCTGGCAGAATAACTACTTCCGGAAAAGAGGCTATTCTGATCCCTGTTTTGAAACGGGGCAAGGATTTTTCCTCAGTTTCCAGTTAGAGACCCATTGCACTTACAAGCTGCCTTTGCAAACTTTTTGAATAGATGATAAACCGCCGACATTTACATTTCTTTGGGTTTTGAGAGGGTAGATCCACCACAGGCCATCTCGTGCGTATCGAGACAGAGATCCGAGACGCTTTCGTCCACAAACAATACTTACTCTCTGTGTTCATCGATGTCGAGAAGGCTTACGACACAACATCGCGTTTTGGCATATTGAGAGACTTTTCTCACTTGGGTGTGCGCGGTAGAATGCTTTCCATAATTGAGAGGTACTTGTCTAATCGGACAATCCGTTTCCGTGTGGGCACTGTTCTCTTCCGAACTTTTGTCCAAAAAACGGGAGGACCGCAATGCGGTGTACTTAGTTGTACACTATTTATTATAAAAATGAATTCCTTGCACTTGTCGATCCCCCGCCCTATGTTCTATTGTACATACGTGGTTGACGTCCAGCTTGGCTTAAGTCATTCAACCTGGCAATTTTTAAGCAGCAGGTTCCGCTACGTTTAAACAAGGTCTCCAAACGGGCACAGAAAAATGGATTCCTTCTGAACTCGCAAAAAATCACATTTGTCTTGTTATCCCCAAAGAGAGGCATGCACTCAGAACCTGATATTCAAATAAATAGTCAAAATCTGTTTGTTATAGAAGGGTAATAATTCTTGGGCCTAATCTTGGATCACAAGCTAACCTTCATAGCGAACATGAAGTATTTAAAAACAAAATGTTTAAAAGCTATGAATGCTCATAAAGTGCTGTCACGTACTACGTGGGGTAGTGACAAGCAGTGTCTCTTGAGTTTATATAGAAGCCTCATTCTCACCCGCTTAGATTATGGGGCTGTTGTGCATCAGTCTGCGACTCAAAGTGCTTAGTATATGGTTGACCCCATGCACGATTTTAGCATCCAACTTCTACGGGTGCTTTTCGCACCAGCCCCGTAGAAAGCCTTTACGTCTGCAGAGAACTTACATGTCCACACGTCTGCAGAGAACTTACAATATCTGCAGAGAACTTACATGTCCTTTGTCAATTTCTTTAGGGTGAAATCAGACAAGAAGCACCATTAATACTCCGCTGTTAATGATTTGTCGAGCTCCATTCTGTTTCAAAATAGGCCTTCGATGAGGCAGCCCTACTCACTTTCCCTGAAGGTTCTAGCTCAGGAAACAAGTGTGTCACTGGCGCACAGTTTATCGGCTCCTGTAGAATACCCGTCACCGTGGCAGTAGCAGACTATAGAATACGATGTGTTTTTCTTAGAAATTACAAAACGCGCGCCAACTACCTATATCCGAACATACTTTCTCGTACTTCACAAAAATACACACGTCCTGACTTTTTTTACAGATGCCTTGAAGTCTAACTCATCTGTGTCCTGCCCTGCTGTCGGCCAATCCTTTTCGGATACTGGCCCTCCCAATCCAGACACAAATATCTTCACAGTGGAAGCCTACCCAATACTTGTGGCCAATAAACACATCAAACAACTACATCAAACAACTACAACGTCAATCATGATATTGACGGTCGTGACGTTGTCGTAAACGAGCAAGTTGAAAGCTTCGTCCGCGATGCCCTTGAGTATGTGGCCCACGTTGTCGCTCTCCTTCATTTGCTCTTTCCACTTTGCGGCACAAGGCGAGCACTTCCTCTATGTACGAGACATACGACTCGGTTGATGACTGTACTCGTGGGGCGAGTTCTTGTCGTACGGGTGTTTGTCGAACAGACGGGTCCCGAAAGATATCGCGTAGTCGCTCCTTAAAGATGTCCCAGCTGGTGAGTTCGGCCTCATGAGCGTCAAAACATACACGCGGGGTGCCATCCAAGTTAAAGATTACGTTGGCGAGCATCATGGTAGGATCCCATCGGGGAGACAAGCTAACGCGCTCGTACATGCGGAGCCAGTAGTTGACGTCAAGGCCAGGCTGGGCAGAGAACGTACCGGAATCATGGGGGTGGGACATCGCAAGGTACGGAGTAGCTGTCGCTCCAGCTGATGGCGGTGACAAGTTGTTATCATTAGAAACCACGGCTGAAGGCTGGACGGTGCGGCGAATGCGAAGCTTCATGATGAAGACGGGGAACGTTCCACCTCCGCCAAATATGTTACAGAAGACAGACGCCGTATCGACGAGGCTGTGGATGAAACATACTTCAAACCAGCAGCCGCAGTGGCGTGACCGGTAGACCAGACACCTAGCGGAGACCACTCTTCGTCCTCTTCATCATGCAGACATGCGCATCGTCCCCCAAATGTCATTTTGTTACGGATGTGATGGGTTTATTTACAGTGAAAAATGTCAGCGCTCTACCGTCACTGCCGAATCACCATTGCTCGAGCGCGTACGATCTCTTCTTCTTCCTCGCTCTTTCTCTCCGCGTTACGTTTCCTTCCGGGTCAGACGAAGCTCACCGAGCGAGTAGAAGCGATCGGTTGTTGTAGGGCTTCAATCGGGCAATGTGCACAATTTGCGTCTTGCGCGAACGCCGGTTCTGAGCTGTCACTTTCGCAACAGCGTAAGTGATGTCACTTAAGCACTGAGTAATGACGAATGGTCCTGAGTACTTAGAAAAAACTTCTGGCAAAATCCCCTCTTTAGAACAGGCATCCACAGCCAGACCAAACCACCTGTAGCGAAAGTCACGGACGGGTGTTTAGCGTCGTAACAATCTTTCGCGTGAACGTGGGCGGAAAGATTTCGGAGCCGAGCTGGTCAACGAGCTTCTTCGGCGCGACACAAAGTCTGTGTGACACTGGCGTTTTCGTTCGTCGAAAATGAAAGTATGGTGTCAAGGAAACTTTGGGGATGACGAGCATAGAGAAGAAAGAAAGGCGTATAACCTGTGACTTCGTGTTTCGCGGTATTAAAGGCGTATGTAACAAAAGGTAATACGGCATCATAGTTCTTGTGATCCGCTGCGACGTACATTGAAAGCATGTTGATTATGGTACGATTGGTGCGCTCAGTGAGGCCGTTGGTCTGAGGGTGGTATGGCGTGGAATGGCGATACTGACACCCACAAAGCCGTAGCAACTCTTCGCCAACGTCAGCAGCAAACTGTCGGCCGCGATCACTTATCACCACACGAGGGGCCCCGTGACGAAGTATGATCGAGTGTAGAAGAAACCATGACACATCAGATGATGTGGCTGAAGCAACCGCCATCGTTTGAGTATACCGCGTCTGGTAATCTACGCACACAAAAATCCAGTGGCGGCCGGTGGTAGACTTGGGGAAAGGGCCCAGTAAACCTATGCCGACTTTTTAGAATGGTGATGTCGGTGGCTTAACCAGCTGCAGTGGGCCAGCCGATGGTGTGGTAGGTTGTTTGTGGCGTTGGAACATCACAACTTGCGATGTAGTGCATGGTGGACTTCCAGAGTCGAGTAAAAACTCGAAAAAGAGGCCAGTAAAAACGTTGTCGGATACGGTGAAGCTCGAAAGTTACCAGTCAAACCGGACATTCCGTGTCCGAGTGGGCACGGTTCTTTCCCAAACATTTGTCCAGGAAACAGGCGTGCCACAAGGTGGTGTACTTAGCTGCACACTTTTTCTCATCAAAATGAATTCCTTGCACTTGTCCACCCCCCGCAATATGTTCTATTGTACATATGTCGACGACGTCCAGCTTGGCTTCAAGACATGCAACTTGGCAATGTGTCAGCGGCAGGTTAAGCTGGGTTTAAACAAGGTCTCCAAATGGGCAGATGAAAACAGATTTCGACTTAACCCACAAAAAAGCACGTGTGTCTTGTTCTCTCGAAAGAGAGGCATGCACTCGAAACTAGACATTCGACTGAACGGGCAACGTCTGTCCGTCAAAGCAGAGCATAAGTTCTTAGGCTTAATCTTGGACAACAAGTTGACCTTGGTACCACTTATAAAGTATATAAAAACAAAATGTTTAAAAGCCATGAATGTTTTGAAAGTGTTGTCACGTACCACTTGGGGTAGTGATAGGCAATGCCTCATGAATCTGTATCGAAGCCTCGTTCGCACCCGCTTAGATTATGGGGCCGTTGTTTATCAGTCTGGGACTCAAAGTGCTTTGAAGATGCTGGACCACGTGCACCATTTGGGCATCCGCCTTTCTACGGGTGCTTTTCGCACCAGCCCCATAGAAAGCCTTTATGTCGAGTCAAATGAGTGGTCGCTTCATTTGCAGAGAACTTACATGTCCTTTGTTTATTTCCTTAAGGTAAAAGCAGACAAGAAGCACCCTTCATACTCTACTATTAATGATTTGTCGAGCTCAATTCTTTTTCAAAACAGGCCTCCGATGAGCTAGCCCTTCTCAGTTCGCCTGAAGAGTTTAGCTGGGGAAACTGGAGTCTCACATAAACACAGTTTAATGGCTCCTGTAGCATACCCGCCAGCGTGGCAGTGGCAGACTATAGACTTCGATGTGTCTTTTCTAGAAGTTACAAAACATGCGCCTATTGCCCATATCCGAACACACTTCCTGGAACTTCAACACAAATACACACGTCCTGAGTTCTTTACAGATGCCTCCAAGTCCAACTCCTCTCTGTCCTACGCTGCTGTCGGCCCATCTTTTTCGGATGCTGGCCCTCTACATCCAGGCACAAGTTTCTTCACAGCAGAAGCTTACGCGATACTTGTGGCAGCTAAACACATCAAACAATTACAAATGCAAAAAGCAGTAATTTACACACACTCCCTCAGTGTGGTAACGGCTCTGCACAGTCTTAAAGAACAAAAGACCCGGTCCTTGTCTCACTTTACTCCATTTTGTGCACACTCTACACACTCAAACAACACGTTGTAGTGTGCTGGGTGCCAGGGCACCGTGAGATCGAAGGCAATGTGAGGGCGGATCAGCTCGCTGCATCCGTCCACAAAAGCACTGCCCCTACACCCCTATTATTTCCGGCCCTTGATCTTAAGCCCTCTCTCAAACGAAACCTCAGGGACTACTGGCAGAGCAAGTGGGATATACAAGTGGGTCATTGGCTGCCAGTATCAAAATCGCGTCATACAGAGGTAATACTAACGAGACGCAGGATAGGACACACATACACGACACACTCATATCTTTTGTCCGGTTGTGACCCACCATATTGTGACAGATGTGGTGAAGCACTAACAGTTCTTCACATTTAATTCAGTGCAAACAATTGGACACTATAAGAAAACAACACTTTCCATTACCCTACCGACAACATATACCTTTACACCCTGCAATGTTCGTTGGTAGGGAACCGCTTTTTAGTTATAAATCATTGCTAGCGTTTTTAAAAGAAATTCATAGTTTTCATATCATATACCAGGGCATTCCGTAGCGCGGCCTCTCCTGAGAGGTTTTCGCTGCGGTGGCTACACAAGAAAGCACTTGCCTAACGGCCCTTGGACGCAAGGGTATGAACGAGTGAGGCACGGAGTGAGGGTAATTTCGTCTTCATGGTTTTTGAACCAGAGGCTGGCCACATCAGCGAGGTAAAAGCGCACGTTTGTGAGCTGGTCGCAGGCATTCCACTTGTTGGAAGCGCTTACGATTTCGTACTCGACGAGCCAGTCCTCGACGTCTCGTTCGTCGTTGCCGCGAAAAATTGGTGGGTCGCGTTGCCGAGGCGCGCCAATACAGTAGATTGTCGTTGGTAAGGCAGCTTGAGAAGGGCCAGGAGCAGTCATGGTGAACGGTGAGGGTAGCGTCCAATTGCGAAGTTCCAGGTTGATGAGAACACAGGCTCCTCCGCCACTTAAAATCATCTTTCATTGGCTTTCCTCACGCCCGATGGGCTTTACGAATTCACAGTCATGCCCTTCAGCCTCTGCAACGCGCAAGCTACTTTCGAGCGGATTTTGGACTCTATCCTTCGAGGCCTCAAATGGAACGTTTGCCTTTGTTATTTAGATGATATTGTCGTCTTATCAACTGATTTCGCAACACATTTAACCCGCCTCGAGAAAGTCCTCGCGTGTATTACTGCCGCGGGGCCGCAACTGAATCGGAAGAAGTGCAATTTCGCCGCTAGAAAGCTTACGATCCTTGGCCACGTGGTTTCAAAAGACGGAATTCTTCCTGACCCTGCCAAACTTACAGCCGTTTCAGCGTTTCCCAAACCGACCACCATGAAAGATCTGCGAAGCTTCATAGGCCTTTGCTCTTACTTCCGGCGCTTCGTCCGCAATTTCGCGACGATCATCGCTCCTTTGACCAAGCGCCTCACCGGCTCTAGAGACCTTTGAGCCTGGTCAGCCACCTGTGACGACTCTCTCAATGAACTGTGGCGCCTCCTCACGTCGCCGCCTATTCTGCGACACTACGCCCCATCGGCACCCACAGAGATTCACACCGACGCTAGTGACGTTGGGCTAGGCGCTATTCTTGCACAGAAGAAAGACGGCTTCCAAGAGTACGTGGTTGCCTACGCAAGCCGAACTCCTAGCAAAGCCGAAACCAACTATTCTTCCACTGAAAAGGGATGCCTCGCCATTATTTGGGCGATAGAGAAATTTCGGCCTTACGTGTACGGGCGCCCTTTTGACGTCGTGACTGGCCACCACGCCCTCTGCTGGTTGTAGTCACTGAAGGATCCAAGCGGTCGCCTCGCCCGATGGGCATTACGCCTCCAAGAATATAATATTCGCGTGGTCTATCGCTCCGGCCGGAAACAATCGGACGCAGACGCCCTATCCCGTTCACCTCTACCCCCTGACCCGGACTGCTGCGAAAGTCTAACCTGTGATGCCACTGCCGTCCCCATCGCCGACATGCCATCTGAGCAACGCAAGAACCCTTGGGTTGCTTCGATTCTAGACATCCTGGCAGGGCGGACGGCTTCCCCCCATTCTCGCACGTTGCGTCGGCAAGTCGAGCACTTCGCCGCTCGCGACGACGTGCTGTACCGACGCAACTACGCACCCGGTGGACGTCAGTGGCTACTCGTGATTCCACGTCATCTGCGATCCGAAATTTGTTCCGCGTTTCATGATGACCCCCAATGTGGCCACGAAGGTTTCCTGAAGACGCATACGTCTCCGATATTACTGGCGTGGCATGTACCGTTTTATACGACAATACGTTCGGGCCTGCTCGACGTGCTGGAGACGAAAAACTCCCCCTTGTCGTGCCAGCGGTACCTTACTACCCTTAGCATGCCCATCCCGACCATTCGACCGCGCCGGCATCGATATCTATGGTCCCCTTCCCAACACTGCTGACGGTAACCGCTGGATCATAGTTGCCGTCGACCATCTCACGCGGTATGCCGAAACTTCATCCCTTCCCTCGTCGACAGCAAAAGACGTTGCGACTTTCGTTCTTCAAAGCATCGTATTACGTCATGGAGCACTTCGGGAGTTACTGAGCGATCATGGTCGCGTATTTTTGTCAGACGTCATCACAGCATTGCTGCGTGAGTGCCACGTCGTTCACCGCACTACAAGCGCCTATTATCCCCAGACCAATGGAATGACAGAGCGCTTCAACCGCACCCTTGGTGACATGCTGTCTATGTATATCTCGTCAGACCACTCCAATTGGGACCGAGTGCTCCCGTTTATCACGTTCGCTTATAATACCGCCATTCAAAGCACTACTGGGTTCTCTCCTTTTTTCCTCCTTTACGGACGCGAACCTTCTTGCACTATGGACACCATTCTTTCGTACAAACCTGACTCCTCAGAGTTCACGACTTTGTCTAAAGCCGCTACATACGCTGAAGAATGCCGCCAACTGGCAAGATCATTCACAACCCCAGACCAAGGATGCCAAAAGCACCACTATGACGCATCAAATAACACTACTTCCTACGATCCAGGTTCACTCGTCTGGCTGCATGTCCCTTCTGCTACACCTGGCCTTTCTACCAAGTTGGTCCCCAAGTGTCACGGCCCATATCGTGTGCTACAAAAAACGTCACCGGTGAATTACCTCAACAAGCCACTGGAACCATCTTCTGACCAATGTCGTCGTGGCCAGGAAATTGTCCACGTCTCGAGACTTAAGCCCTGCTACGACCCTCCCGTGTTTACTTGTCCATAGGTCGCCAGGATGGCTCCTTATTTCGCGGGGAGTAATGGTTATGAATCTGAATAACGGACGCTCTGCTGGTAATGAAGAAGACGAGGATGATCGGTGGCTGCAGTAGTAGATCGCGCACGCCGCTCACCCTTAGCCAGACCTGCCCGATAAAGGACATTTTGCCAAGCTACGTCTGAACCTTTCTCGACGTACAACACCTCTATTTTATTATATATATATATGAAATCTAACAGACAGTAATGCCAAGGAATGTATAGGGGAAGTTATTAGAACCAACGGAATGTAAATAAGAAGAAAGAAAAAAGGGTGAAAAAATTTTTCTTTCTCGTTATTTACATTCCATTGGTGTTTATAGGTTTCCCTATACAATCCTTGGCACTACCGTCTGTTAGATTTCATTATTACTTTGTCAAAACACGGAAAAACGAGCCCATAGGTATACACTTCTTACCATATATATATATATATATATATATATATATATATATATATATATTGTGAGCATTGTTATGCGTTCCATCTTTTCATCGGTACATACTCATCATCACTAGTCAAGCTTAGATTGTGGGGCATATACTCGAGACAATAAAGGAGAGTCTTGAGGGTACTGGACGCCATCTTACAAGTGGTGGTGAGTGCTGCCCTATTGCTGCGTCCTCTCGCGCTCTCGGACAACCCCAGCGTCTTCTAGAACACATCCCTGGAGCTCCCTTCAGGCTGCTGCTTAAACGACCTGGGTTCGGTAATGTCGCAAGCCGACCAGCCCAGCGCAGCAGCTGCGTCACCGCTTCCACCGCCAAGAAGCCCTTCTCACCTGGTCACCAGCCCTCAAAAGAACCCTCCGCTGTTGGCAGGGCTTCCGGGTAAGGACGTGGAAGACTGGCTCGAGGAGTATGACCGCGTGAGTGCCATCAACAACTGGGTGAGCCTGCAAAACTCACACACGTTGCATTCTACTTGAGCAGTGTCGCAAAAACGTGGTTTTTAAACCACGATACAAATTTTTTAACATGGCCCGCCTTTACGCGCCTGCTCCGTCAGATTTTCGCCAACCCTTCGGTGCGCTCGGATATCGCCAAGAAAAAGCTTGGTGCACGTGTTCAACGCCCCGGCGAGTCTTACACTTCTTACATTGAAGATGTTCTCGCCCTTTGCCGCCGCATCGACAACCATATGGCGGAAAACGACCGTGTGCGCCACCTGCTAAAAGGCATTGCGACTGTCGCTTTTAATGCGCTTGTGGTGCAGAATCCCCAGACCGTAGTCGATGTTGTAGCTACCTGTCAGCGCCTTGAGGAGCTTCAAACCACTGGGGTGCAACCTGTTATGCCTGATCTCGGCTCGAGTTATGACACAACAGAGCTGCGTGCACTGATCCGCTCCATCATCCCCGAGGAATTTCATGCACAGGCTTCACCTCGCCCTCTTGATATCCGAACGATGCCACCTGCTACTAGTTTACGCAACGTCGTGAGGGAGGAACTGGCATTGATAACAGGTACAACAGTTCCGAGTTCACATCCCGTGCCCATTCCAAGTTATGCTCCCGTTGCTGCAACAACACCTGCGCCCCAGCAAAGCCTGGCCTCGATGACAATCTCACCAGTTCCGAGCTCATATCCTGTGGCGATGCCAACTTATGCTCAAGTTGCTGTTAGGACACCTGCACCCCAGCAAAGCCCAATGCAGCTACCAGCGGCCGAATGGCATGGTTTGCTCAACTCACTCGCACCGCGACCATCTTCCCAGCCTTACAACGACTGGCGCACTTCGCGGCCGACTTGCTTCTATTGCGGCATCCAGGGTCACATTTAAAGGTTTTGCCGACGCCGTCAGCGAGACGAAAGACGAAGCTACGATAATTTTGAACGGGACGACTTTTACCCCACTGTACTATCTTATCGCCGACTGTATCAGTACAGGACACGTCGGTCGCCGTCTCCGCAGAACTTTGGTTCTCCGCAGAACCTTCACCGATGCGGCGTTCCTCTTCTCCTCTCCGACCTTCTACTTCAATTCCTGACCGCTAACTGGAAAACTAAACAGTGCAGCTTCGGGAGGGAAAGCTGCATCTTTCTAACTGCGTCAAACTTCTCTGGACTGCCCATCGAATGTTTTGTTAGTGTACGTTGAAGGTATACAGACAGAGGCGCTGGTAGACACAGGCGCATCACTTTCCGTAATTCGTGCAGACTTTTGTGCCCGCTTGAAAAAAGTTAGGACGCCATACGATAGCCCTCCCCTTCGTTGCGCAGATGGAGTCCCTATCCAGCCTTCAAGTGTTTGCACCGTCCGCGTTTTCATAGATGGCATCCTTCACCACATTCACTTTCTTGTACTTCCTTGATGCACTCACACAGTTATTTTAGGATGGGACTTTCTTTCTTCGGCAACAGCTTTCATATCGTGTCGTCAGCGAGTAAGTGAAATGTCAGCTACTGAGAGTACATTCGATGTCGATTCATACAACTCCCGTTTCGTTGCTGCCGCTGATTGTTTCATTTCGCCAGGAGATGAACAAATTCTCACGATCACTTCGGATACTATAGTTAACGTGACGTGTTCATAGCGCCATCAGTTTGCTCCAAACCTGCGGAGCTTACCATAGCAACCGGCCTTGTGCTGCGGGGCTTACCATAGCACCCGGCCTTGTGCGGTTTAACGACCGTAAAGCATTGGTCACCGCCTTGAACCCAACTTCATCGCCAGTGATACTGCCCCAAGGCACTGCTGTGAGCTGCTTCGCTGACAGCGAGCCTTTCTCGCTGGTTCCCCTTCACGCAGAATCAATGCCTTTGTCTGCTACAACTGATATGAGGGCTACCACTGTTGCTTTAAATAACACCATAAGTCCTCACCTCACTGCAGAGCAAAAGAGAGACCTCTTAGACCTTCTCCAAAAGCACAGCCTTTTGTTTGACGTAAATTCTAAAGTTCTGGGCCGCACCTCCGTTGCAGAGCACAGCATCGAAACCGAATGCAGCTTCATTGTATGCCACCGCCCATACCATCTGTCTTCGGCGGAACGGCAAATCATTGAGGAAAACATCACCGACATGCTCAAACAGGATATTATTCGACCTTCATCCAGCTCTTGGTCATCTCCTGTGGTGTTGGTCTGGAAAAAGGATGGCTCTCTTCGCTTTTGTGTTGATTACAGAGCGCTCAATAAAATCATGAAGAAAGACGTATATCCGTTGCCACGCATAGATGATGCCCTGGACTCCCTATAAGGCGCAGAATATTTCTCCAGCCTCGACCTTCGATCCGGGTATTGGCAAATACCTATGCGCGAAGCAGACAAGGAGAAAACAGCGTTTGCGACGCCTGACGGGCTGTACAAATTTAACGTCATGCCTTTTGGCTTATGCAACACTCCAGCAACATTCAAGCGCATGATAGATACCGTCTTACGTGGTCTTAAACGGAAAACCTGTTTATGTTACTTAGACGACATCGTAAGTTATTCTTCTACTTTTCCTCAGCACCTTAAGCGTTTGGACGAAGTTCAAACGTGCATTTCGAACGCTGGTCTACAGCTCAATACGAAGAAGTGCCATTTCGCCAGCACAAGCATCAAAGTATTGGGTCACCTTGTCAGCAAAGATGGCGTTCGACCCTAACCCAACAAGGTTGCAGGCGTAATTAGTTTTCCATGTCCGGCCAATCAAAAACGATTGCGAAGTTTCGTGGGCCTGGCGTCTTACTTCCGCCGCTTCATCCGTCACTTTGCTGCCATTGCGGGGCCGTTACACAAGCTTCTGACGTCAGCAACGACTTTCACGTGAACTGACGAGTGCGAGTGTGCTTTCTAAGCCCTTAAGCGTGCTCGGACATCAGACCCCGTCCTCTGTCACTTCGATGAGAGCGCACCCACTTTCCTGCACACAGATGCCATTGGCCACGGAATCGGTGCTGTCCTCCTTCAGCGCGATGAAACATCACGTGAACGAGTAGTTGCGTATGCCAGCCCCGCACTAACACCTGCAGAGCAGAACTACTTGATAACGGAGCAGGAATGTCTCGCTGTCGTTTCGGTCATACAGAAATTTTGACCTTATCTGTATGAACGCCACTTCACTCTGATCACCGACCACCATGCCCTATGCTGGTTGTCCTCGCTGAAGAATTTGTCTGGGCGCCTCGGTCGCAGGATACGGCGTTTGCAAGAGTACACTTTTGATGTTGTGTACAGGTCTGGCAAATAGCATCAGGATGCTGACGCTCTCTCTCGCTGCCCTCTGCCACTTTCATCTCCAACCACGAATCCTCCCAGGCAGCACGCCGCAGTTGGACCAATCTTGGACCAACATCGGCTAACATCGGCACCGATGTCGGGCCGACGTCGGAAGTGCAACTTTTTCCAATGCCGGGCCGACGTTCAAGCCAATGATGGGCCGACGTTTTGCCGATGTTTTAGCCAGTATGCAACCAACATTGGGCCGACGAAGGACCATCGTATTGCCGACAAAGCTGCCAATGTTCGGCCAACATTTGGCCATATTTCAGCCAATCACATGCCATTTTTACGCCAATGTTTGCTGCACGACCAATATTGGCTACCGATGTACGACCGACATTGGACCAATCTAGGGCCACATTGCAGCCAATCAAATGCCGTTATTACACCGATGTTTCCTGCACGACGAATATTGGCTACAGATTGGCTTGCCATTATGTAACCATTATTAGTAGGGAATTTTTCTTACCGGAAGATTTAAACAATATGCCTCGATGACCCGCTCTTGTAGCTTTGCAGCCCTGTACACTTGGGGCAACAGAAAATTGAATGCTGAGAACTGAAAGCAGTTACTCGATCTATTTCATCTTTTATACCTCATTCCCTTTGCTAACACTAGAAGTGTAGTTTATTTTCTTACCAATCCGTCTTTTGCAATAGCGAGTGCTTTATTTGGTACTGGTATTTGGTACAGCAGATCGAAAAAAGTCGTTAGGAAGTAAATACTGAAAGCGTATGTCCCCCACATGCAATCCCACATATGTCCTCCACATGATAATCGAGAATATTCATACAGTTCAGAGCATTTTTTGTAACTAAAACATGGTGATGGTGCTTCCGAATCAGCATAAGCTAGCCGAACAGTGCACCACCGACAGTCTGCAGACCACTTATTCTTTGTTTTTTTATTTATTAGGTACAACAAAAAATGTATACATTGAAAAGTATATATACACAACTAAAAAAGGCCCGCTTTACTGCAGGTCAGGTTGCGTTGGGGGCACAGTGGCAGTGGTGCTGTCAAGGCCCTGGCTGCTGTGGCTGGGCAGGAAGCCAGCCGCCGCGAGCAGCCGATAATCTGCACTCTGAGAGTGGGGATCATTGGGCTGCTCCACAACAAATGCTTCTCTGAAGCGCCGCTTCCTGCCCCCACAGCGATCACCAGACCCTGGCAGCCACCTCCTAATAAAGTTGAGGGCCTCCGCCTGGTCGCACCCTGCTTTTTGGCAGATGACATCTGCATACAAGAACAGAAATACCATAGTACACATGAAGCACTGCAGTACAGAGAATACACAAGGTTACACACACATAAAACAATGAACAAGTCTAACCTGTCACTAATCTACAGAGCCTCAGGTTCACAAAGGCCCTTTCCCTTTTCCGCAATGAAGGCTGTACAGCACTTGCACGTCATGTGCCAATACAGCCTTCATGGCATTCACACCAATTTCTCGGAGGCCACGTCCCCCAATCCGCAGGAGGTGCTTGCGCTGTAAAAAATGCAAGAAGCATAGATGGGGTAAACGCAACAGCACATCGAAATATTTTCATGATAAAAATCTGCAAGAAAAGGTAACTGAAAACAACAACTTGAATTTTTGGGCTTCACAACATTTCATTGTTTTTTAAGCTAACTTCAACTCACTTGGCCTGAAATGGTTTCCACATCAGCCCTCTCACACTCAGTGTGAGAACCTTTCAGAGTCCTTCTCTGATATGCAGTTTCGCTGTTATGAAATCAAATACAACACTGTTATAACCCTTAATAAATATTGATTCTAGCTATGAAATAGTATAATTACTTTGTACAGTGCTCAAATTCCAATACACGTTTCTTGGAGGTTACAATGTCTTTGCCTGAATGTTGACCAGGAGTAGCTTCTACAGGTGAAAAACGATAAAATATGTGGAATTCAAAAAAAAGCTTGGACATGTTTTTTTCAATGCATTGTAAGCAGAGCGCAACAAGATAAATGAACATGATCAAGGCGGACTAAGAGGCAACCTTAGAGTGACCAAATCTTGGTCATAGATGAAACTGATAGAAAAATAAAGGTCTCACTAGATGGTCGCACCATTTGCTGCTTATAATTTTCTGTGATAGCCAACAAAGAGTCATGTCGTTATAAAAATCTCATCACAATAAACAAAAGTGCAATTTTCTTCACCCTGCAAAATTGGGTGCATGTTAGATTTTTAAAAAAAGTAAGAAATTGGCTAACACAAGGCAGGGTGAACTGTAGCTCAAAGTAGAGAGAGCCGCAGTGGACACGAAATAGGGTGATAAATGAACAAAATACTGAATGTCTGTTTTAAGCAGGCTATTGCTAGTCACTGCCCATCAAACACACGATGCCGCCTACATCGTCTGCTAGCTTAGGACAGTTCACTCGGACTTCACAGACTATAGTAAATACAGTCGAATCTCATTAATTCCAACACACTTAATTCGAACTGACGCTGTGGTCCTATCAAAGCTATACCGCGCTCCAAAAACGCTCTCAGCATCCCGCGCAATCCTGCGGTGGCCCTTCAGACACCTCATCGCTGTGCTTGAAGAAGAAAATGAAGCAAAGGAAATAAAAGACTGCAGTGGAATGTTTGCCAAATGCCAATCTGCGACATTCCTGTGCCACGCTTCGGCTTTTTCCATCCCTGCCACGTAGAGACCCTTCTCCTCTTAACACTGCGCACGAAGAGATAGAGGGGGAAAAAAGCTGTCGCAGAGAGTTGGCTCTCTCTCATGCCGAACTGCAACGCGCCGGTGTCACGCTTCCTTGTTTTTCGTTCCGGCTATGTACCTGACTGTAGTACAGTGGCTCATGAGATTAATGGTTCCGTATCCAATAAATCTAACGTAACTCCTGTAGTTTGCCAGGGCTCGGTCCTTGGACCACTGCTATTTCTGATCTACATGAACGACCTGCCTGGCAAAATCAATTCTAAAATCCGTTTTTATGCGGACGATTGCGTACTATATGACACCATTAGCACACCGCAGTGTCACCAAAAACTAAACGAGTCGTTTTCTAGGTTTTGCGCGTGGTGTAAAACGTGGCAGATGTCCGTAGATTTCCGCAAAACAGTATTCATGTCTTTTACTCACAAACGTTCCCTGTCTAATTTCACGTACTCATCCGCTGACATAAACCTCCAAAGAGTTACAGAATATAAGTATCTTGGCATTATTTTCACAAGTAACCTAACCTGGTCGAAACACATCGAATATGTATGCACAAAGTCACTTAACAAACTGGGTTATCTTCGACACACACACAGCCAAGCACCGAAAGACACCAAACTCCTGATGTATAAAACACTAATCCGACCGACACTCGACTACGCATGCTCCGTGTGGAACCCTTACCAAAAAGGCGAAATTAACAAAATTGAAGCCGTTCAAAAGAAAGCCATTCGATTCATCTGCCGCAGGTATGACTGCGATTTTTCACCAACCACAGCCCTCGTATCTCTAGAGCTAACCACCTTAGCTGCCCGTCGTGAAATTGAATCACTAACCTTTTTACACCGCATCATTCACTGTTCATATCGCCTGTCATCGAACAAATATGTCACATATTCAAGCCCCACTCAGACCAGAAGCAATCACACCCTTAACGTTTCCCCGTATCATCCCCGCACAGACACGTTCAAATATAGCTTTTTTCCGCGAACAATTGAACGTTGGAATTTGTTGCCTGGCCACGTGCGCTCTCTTGACTTGCTTACATTTCCTTCTAAAATGCAACTATTGTAAACTACGTACATATACCGCTTTGTTTCCTTTCCCCCTTTGTACAAGTGCACTTTTGTACTTAGATGTGTATATTAGATCGATTTTATGTAACCCTTTACCATGCCGCTAAAACTGTACACTTCCTTTTATGTTCACTTTCGAACACCTGGTTTCGTCGTTACTGTGTTTTCTTTCTTTCTTTTTGCTTTTGTTTCATTATTGAATTTGTTCGATGCACGTTTTTGTGCGATGTACCCACTCCTGCTATAGCCCCAAGTGGGGCTGCACTATGTTAAAAAAAATAAATAAATAAATAAAATGTAGAGACCCTTCTCCTTTCAACACCGCGCATTAAGAGAGCAAAAAAAAAAAGCTGCCGTGGAGTGTTTCTCTCTCGAATGCCGATCTGCTTTTCTCCAGGTGGAGACGCTCCTCCTTTCTCATTATGTGCTGGCCACGCTCCGGCTGCAGCGCAGATGGTAACAGTTGAAACAGTTGTCTTAGAAGAGTGTCAGCACTGGACTTTGCCGCGCGCAACTTCTCTTGCCAGGAGAATACTGAAGCCGAAGTACAAATGCTTTGCGAACTGCACGCAAAACTTGTTGACTCGTTGCAAGGCCAACGTGTACAGACATGTATTGACTACTTTAATTAATGACGGATGTCCTGTAATTTGTGAATAAAACTTCTCTATGCACATGCATCACTGCATGGTGAGCCCTCCGCTCATTTACCAACTTTCATTATTTTGAACTTCTTTTAATTTGAACAAATTTTCTGGCCTCTTTGAGCACGAATTATTCATAGTCGACTGTAGTACAGTGGCTCATGAGATTACCTGACTAGTTTGTTTCCCGAAACACAGTATCTTAAAGCAGTACTGAATTTCTGCATGTTACATAGGCATATAAAAAATCAAAAAATACACACCAAAGCCGCAGCCACAGCTTCACTCTGCACAGCTGCCTCTGCTGCCTCCACTTCTCCAATTGTACCAGCAGGCAGCCGGGGAAGGTCAGAAGGGGGCTGTGCTGGCTGGGCGTGCTGAGGCACGGACAAGAGCCGTACCTCGTCCTTGAGCTGTCGCACCTCCTGCAGAACCTCTGTTTGTTGCTGCCGGATGCCAAGTTGGATCCGCAGGATCTGTAGCAACAGAGCTGAAACATACAAGAGTACATACCAAATTTACTCGCACAATTTGCATCCTCACATAATTTGCTCACCAGTACAATTAGCCAGCCTGCTTTACTACAAGAAACTTTTTGCTCGCATACTTTGCCCTCCCCAACCAGCCCGAGCCACCTTGCCAGCACACACACAGACACATTTGACTTCATGATGCGCTGGTCAGGCACATCTCTTGTCGAGCAGGCGAGTGCAGTCTTACACAAAATGGGCTGAGTGCAAGGTCCCTTCTTCCATGAACTTTTATGCTTTCCCTAGAATATCGAACTTGAAAACCGAAACCTGTTTATGTGTAGTCCGAAATGCCTAAAGGTTTGCCTCCTATCTTCCCACCTCTTCCACGGCAAGAATGTATTCCCGAGACACAGCACAGATGTTGAACGCGTGCAAGGACCTGTCACATCAACTAAATGAGGCAGGTTTTCGCACTCATTTTTTTTTTGGTTTCGCCAACTGGCGATTGCGTTTTTACCGTTCCTTGTGATAGGCTGCAATGATTATATACGAGCCAGATTGCTGTTATAAAGCTTACCGAAGAAAACTGAAACCGTGCTACCACCAAGCACATCAGCGTGGAGTTCTTCGACATGCAATATTCAGTATGGGAGCCAGCAGAAGAGCGCGTTGATTACGACTAAGCATAGAAGCCTGGGTGTGTTGGTTATATATCGGAGGGAACACAACGCAATAGAAGACTGGGACAAGGAATGGGGACACACACACATGAAGGGCGACACACACAGCACTGTGTTGGCATCACGCTTCCTTGTCTGCATTTTAATTTGCGTTGGGTTCCCGACAATTATTGGAGAGTACTTATGTTCTCTGGTATAACCCTGTCGTGGGAACTGGTTTTTGTGAGCAATGTTTGGAAGAACTTCAAAAAAATGGGGGCATTTGAACAGGCTTAGCAAACAAATGACAATCCGCTTTGAGACAGCTGTGACAGCGCCTGCAACATATATTCCCAGTTGGGCTTTTAGGCCAGCGATTCCTACTAGCTTCGCACATAACCGGATCGACAAAAAAAGTACACATAATACGCGAGTATATACCGCATTTGACTCTGTACATTTGATGAACCAGGCAGATACACAAATTTATCTAAAACTCCACTGATTCTGTTGCAAAATTATTCGACAATTATGCGAATTTGCAATTATGCAATTATGCGAATTATGCGATTTTGTCCATGTTACTATACGATTGTGGAACTTTACCATTGCAGCTTTCCAGGAGGCACACATAGTGCAGCGTTAGTTCACCACTCGCAGTTAATTGTATGCAGTAGGTTGCTCACAGCAACTGACTGCATGCAATGGTGAACATCTTGCATGCTTGCATCGCTGTTTCAGCATGCTGGCTGCTTCCCATACGCCTATCAATTGATGTTCATAAAATTGGGAAGATGAAGAAAGACTACACAGTGCCCTCTAGCCACCCTATACTCCGAACCTCCAGCCAACAAACAAACAAAAGAAACAGAAGTAAGCAAATTAATATTATTCCTAATGCAGCTGGAATGAAGTGTAGTTTTCACCAATTCTGTGTGTTAAGTCAATATGGAGTGAGTTAACTCCATAAAGTAACTTTTCCCATAACAGTATTCACTCTATTGTAACACAAGGAGTGACTTCATAGCATCTAGAAGGAAAAATAGAATCTTCAGTATTTGATTGATATGTGAGGCTCTACCTTAAAACAACAATAATCTGGAAAAACAACTCATTACATTAAAAAAAAGGTAGCACAGTTGATCCCCTTTACAAGAGACACTGATGTAACAGACAAACGGGGATAAGAAGCACCAGTGTGCAGGCTGATATTTGGCCCATCATGCATCAGGCACTCCGTAGATGCGCCTGTGCAGCCGGGAGCCCTGCAGTCAAGCATGCTGAGCAAGACTGTTGACCACTCTACAATGACACATTGCCACAAATTTTCAAAACTTCATTTCACAGACTTCTGCAAAAGCTTCTTACACTCTTGCATAATTTTTGCACAAGCTTCTCTCATTTTTGCGTGATTTTGGTCAGAACATATAAGTGTTGGAAGTTGTATGTCCTCAAAAACTTGCACAATACAAATAGCATACATTAAAGTCTATCACTTAATACGTGCATAGTGTAACAATGAAAGGAAACTCATACATGGTTTGCTCCGAGCCTTCCCCCTGCGCTGCCTCCTTGTGTCTAGGAGAGCACTGTACAGCTAGAGCAAAGTAGCATCAATTCAGTGTTAATGGTAGGTTAACAAGACAACAAAACTAAGCCCCATATTCATAAACGCTCCCCGACTCGACTTTCACCCTTCACTTGACAGAGTTGAGGACTGTGCCTCTGCTCGTTTGAAAGCGAGGCTGCGCTACTCGAGAATCACAGCAGGTAATTGCTGACACACAGCGACTTTCTCTGCTTAGAGACGGCGCTCCCATCAGCCATCTCAAATGAAGGTGAAGCGTTGAGTGGAGGGACGTTCTAGAATACGGGGGTAAGATCGATTGCAAGAACACTACAATCGACACACTTAATTTTTACACTTCATCTATATTGTACAGCCACACACATTCTGCATCCGTATTATGCAACATATACATACAGGCTTATAAAGTAAACACTGTAGGCTTCTCGAATAACACCTACACAAAAAATTACCCAAGCGTGGCCATGCGCAAAGTACTTTTATTTGAAACTCACAAAACTTTAGCGGTGATGGAGAATAAATAAGACAGGTTACGCTTAGAGGCCCATGAGACCTTCGCAGCTTTCATCAAGTACAAAAAACAACATGGTGTGTGCGTGTGTATGTACGCATGAAGCTTCAGCTTTCACATACGGTTTCTTGAAAGAATCGACTATGAATTTTATGGCACCTGTGTACTTCAGCGCCTGCTGATCAGTGTGTGTAATCGTGGAATAGTTGCATGAAAAATGGCGTGAAACACCTAAAATCAAATTTTTATAGCTAGAAAATATGCAGCTGTGTATACACAACACATGCTGCAAACAGTGGGAGGTGACCACAAGAGTGATTTGAGTGTAAGCGGCAGTATCCCGCATTCATGCACCCCGCCATTTTCAACTGTTGCCTAAAAGCAGCATCACTTCAGCGTGCTACTTTTTTTTACATCATAAACAGCACGGAATACAGCAAGGATGAAAACAGCGTATGCTATCAAATTTTGAGCACTATTTATGGTGAGCATGATTCATTGATTGATATGTGGGGTTTAACGTCCCAAAACCACTATATGATTATGAGAGACGCCGTAGTGGAGGGCTCCGGAAATTTAGACCACCTGGGGTTCTTTAACGTGCACCCAAATCTGAGCACATGGGCTAACAACATTTCTGCCTCCATCGTAAATGCAGCCGCCGCAGCCGGGATTCGAACCCGCGCCCTGTGGGTCAGCAGCCGAGTACCTTAGCCACTAGACCACCGCGGCGGGGATGGTGCGCATGAAAAAAAATTAGGCCTTCGTACAACGACGAATTCATAATTTGCCTTCACGGACCTTCTCTTAGGCTGCACCACATACAGATTTTTCGTGGCTTTCGAAAGAGATTTGAAAAAAATAATAACCGTGTTTACACTCGTCATGAGCGCACTGACTAAGTCACCCCCATTTAAGTCGCCAAAATTTTAAATTTTTTTTTCTTCCACATATTAAACACACACCCTACGTTCATCCGCTGCAGCCCCATGAACTCCCCCCCCTTGCCGCCTTCGCTCGCTGTCACGTGCCATTTTATTTTTGTTTCTCTTTGTTCACGGCACGTCCCCTGTCTTTTTTAATTATCTGTTGTAACATATGTGGCATTATCTTGTTCCCGAGTTACCACAGGTGCTCTGCTATGTAGATGCACCATTAAACTAATATTTCTGATCAACTCTGCATTTATGATGTTTACCTTGCAAGTATGTGAAACTGGCATGCTTCTTGATCTACGATACACATGTGGCTTGTCTCACTTTAAAGGAAAAGTTAGCATACAATAGTGTAAATGCTTAGAATTTGAAATATTGAGGCAGCAGCACACCGGAGATAATCATATGGTAAAGAAACGAGTGCTGCCTTATTACTGGCAAGTTGTCACTTATATGTACACATAAATTTTGCGAACTAAAAAAAGTACAAAAGCACAGCGACACTATGCTGTGGTTCAACCTGTGTATTCGCTTCATTCATCACGCCATATGATGAAGCTTCCTTTGGTAAAACTGCCCAGATAAGAAAAAAAGTTTGCTGTCGAATACAGCAACTATACAAAGTGTGCACGTGCATCTCGCAGCGCCTTTTCGTCCCTTCCGAAATGCGCCACCAACATGTCCGGGCACCAACCGAATCTATCGCCTACAACTGCCATGTTGTCTCCTCGTGCTTGCACCCGTTTAGTTTTGCCTCACGATGCAAGTTTGAGAAATTATGAGCTGCTAGTGAGGCAAGTTGATTTAGTAGTCCACGCAGAGGGAGCAGAGCTTAGGGTGTTTCTTCACTGAAAGTTATAACCTAAAATTGAGAACGCACATTGCGATTTTCCTAAAAGTAACAGCGTATTTGGCTGGTGCAGATTAACAAAAGCTACTTGAAGAAACTTTGCAATATTTGCATCTTCAGGTGCAACTTCATTACGGGTAAGTGCCATAGCCAAGTATTTACCTGCAAACAGATATAGCTTACCAAGATACAAACTTGTCCGCAGTTAAAATCATGATGGCGAGGAAGGCGGTTAAAATTGTGATGGCGATCGCGGAGATTTGGTATTGCATTGAAACAAACTATAAAGAATGGGAAACAATATTAGTTCACTTTGAAGTATAGCCGATCGGTTGAAGTTGGGCGCCAGGATTTTTTTAATTAGTCAATTATTTCGATACATGGTCTCTATCATGTTCAGTGACTCCACTGCACATTAGCGTACAACAAAAGCAAAATACAAAGTGAAAAGTGTGTTAAAGCATACGCGAGTATTAAAGTGATGGCTAGCATTACCGTGGCACACACCACGCAAAGTCGCTATCTGCCTTGTATAATATTTTTCTCGACTATTTCCACAAATTGCAATCAAAGAGGCTCAAGCTCAACATCAGCGCTGTATAAAATACTTGGGGGGGGGCATTGCTACATTGGTGGCGTGGGCCGCGATAATATGATCATAATATTATATCTCTTGTAAACTTGCCTAGCTCTGCACGACTAGTTTTCGATGGGAGCGGCTGCACTTCGCACATCCACTCTTAAAATTGCGGCTCGAGAGATTTCGAGCTTTCACTTGTTTTTGGGCCAGGCAATTTGTAGTGAAAGCAAGATAATAGGCCCTCATAGGTTGTGGCGGGCAGCCGGTGTACGCCGTGGCTGGTGTATGTGTCGCACATCTTGATTATATGGTCTTGTATCGAGTGAACGAGCGAGGCCTTCCTGATCCAATGAGCTCGTTAAAGTAAGACAACAAAAACCACAATGCTTCCACATCGTTCACAGCAACAGATGACGAGCCCCCAACAGACCGCACTGCAGCACGTGAACTGCCGTAGGTACCCAGGGAGTTACCCGGGCATGGCGGGAGAGGGCGACAACGGCAGAAGTGACATCACAAAAACACTATGTATAAAGGGGACATTTAAAGACTTTTTCCCCATTTTTAAACTTCGTGCACTGTTCTGTCACAATTTATTGCTCAGAATAGTTGTATTTTGAAAAGGGCACTAATTCATAAGCCCAATGGTTCAAGGATGGGTGCATTTAGGGGGCCCATTCTACGTTTTCTTATGCCCTTCAAGAACTTGCTTACAGGGCCAAAGTCCTGCTTCAGAAAGAACACGCTAGTGCGTGGTTAGCAGTCCATCAAGCATTAGTGCTTGGGAGATTTGGAAATGCAGCGCATGAGCATCCTCATCTGCTACTTCTCTGCTCATGCTCTCGGGGCTTACTTGCGAGGCACGGTCCTTCGCACTTTACAATTTTACGCTGTAAATCAACTGATACCAACTCTGCCTTCTATTATTTAATAAACCAATATTTCATGGTCAAGAGGACGAGCTTAAAATGTTTGCTACATCAGACCTGAACAGCATTTTGAGTCATCGAAATTTGCTAGTTGCAGCGAGTATTATGCGAAAAATATGTTGTGCTTTACGGTGACAACTTGCAAAACACTGCAGCAACGATTAAAATCATGCATTTTTTGTGCTCACAGAAAATCCCTGAAGCAGGAGGCACAGGGCTAGATAAATTGCGCAGCTAAAATACGGATGCGCTTTCCAATGCTGTCATGCGTACAGGCGGAGAAATGGCAGACAAAACTGGGCGCACCCCGATTCTATGCGCATGCGTCCCATTCACAAGCCTCGCTGCCAGTTAGCACCACATGGCTCACTGTCCATGAGCTCGTTTGTTTCCTGTAACAGTGGACCATACGGTACACCTATTTAAAAACGAGGATAGAATGTATATAATGCAGCATCTGATGAAGCCATGATGATGTGTTGCTGATGAAATCTGGAATTCTAGTTAGTACCCTTATTGTTAACCAGCCGACCGACGAGCAAAAAGATTTGTGACTGAAATGATGGCATCTACACCTGCCCTTAAAGGCAGGTGTAGATCAAAGTTTTGCCGCCGAGATTTTCAACCTGGAACAAAGTTTTTGCCGCCGAGATTTTCAGCCAAAGTGAAAGATTGGGCCATGAAATTCATAGACAATAATAATTTCAAGCAGAAACTACGAAAAAATACTGAATTTAATGAGCCTTTTACAAAACGCCGCGTCTAGCTCTTAGACACGGCGTTTTTCTAAAGGGTCGCGACATTTATTTTTCAAGTTTTTTTGTTATTCAAGACAAATCTATGGTGCATTGTTCACAGAAAACAAAATTGCCTCGGTAAGATTTCTTTGCGAGCAGCTTACTAATTTTAAGGCAGGCGCGTTGATTCGTGAACTGAAGGATGCGAGTGATCGATCTTGCCTCCTAGTGGCTAGGCGACAAAGGCTTTACCTCATGTCCTGGTGTAGCTAAGTCACGCAAATGGAGCAAAAAATGTGCATTATCATTTATTTCACCTAAATATCACACGTATGTGACTTATTGCCGGTGACAGGTGATCAGGACGAAGTCGACAAGTTGCAAATCTGAACAATAATTCACTCGAATGAAAAACCAACCTATACTCACGTGCACGGTGAAGTCGAACACGTCGTCCGTCAATGTTGTCGCTGATGCCCGAAGGAAAAGTGAAGAGGACAAGCGACGTGGTAGTCTCTTTCTATAAAGTCAGCGGAACTGCCAGAACAGCCAACACAAAAGGCATCGGGTTGATATTCCTCCATCTAAGCATCAGTCGCTCAACCCGGGCATGCAGCTGCTACTGGTTCTACTACTATCCTCTTCCCGACATTGCAGTGTTGCTGCCATACTCGCGAACCTTTTTAAATTAAAGCACGCAATCATGTATTATCGTGCGCCATACTAAACTTAAAAACAGTGCGCCGGTACATGAGATCACGAAGCGCGGTCCACGCCATCACAAGAGCAATTAGAGAAATGAAACAAAGGAAACAAAAATGTATAAAACATTTTGTCTCATTACGATCCGCAATCCAGTTTCCTGCAGCGGCTTTTGGCTCTGTATGAACGGCCAAGCCAGTGCCAAGCCAAGCTTGCGTCCCTGATCAGCTGTTTGTTTCCATCGAGAATTCAACAGTGAACTGGCAATTTGTTTAGATGATATTGCTAAAGGGCTTGAAATTGAATATTTCTCTTCGTACTACTGCTGTACTTTTCCTCTCTGTTTCCTGATCACAGTGATGAGATTGAGGAGGTTACAATTTAGAAAACAGCAAGTGCAGCTCAAGCATTGCTAGTATCGCTGTTTCGGTAATAAAATGCTACAAAGATTTTGCCCCGCGACCTGCTTGCCGTGTTCGAGCACCCAGTAGAAATTTACGGTGCCGCGTTTGAAAGAGTTGAATAAAATTGCAATATTACGAAAGAAAGGCTCTGAAGCAACATCGCATTTTATCAGGCCTACACCTCCCACACCTAGACGAGTAAAACTCGTCGATATTATCTTGCAAAGCTGTGTATAATATTTAAAACACATTCTTTAGTCCACGATAAATTGTTCTCTCGTGTGGCTTCTTCATTTGGTACTGTCATGTTAACTTACAAAGGCAACTTTTCACATTTAGTCTCTTTAGATGTTGCAAAAGCTTGACACGTGGTGTGTATGCCATACTGATAATTCTCCTCGTAACCTGCGTCCGCCTCTTTAAACAGCGTCGCATTTTATTGTTCGCAATTGTGTTTGTTTTATACTGTAAGCCAGCTGTGTGATTTCATCAATATTCACGAGTGTTCCCTGACTATACAAACACGTGCGTCTTATTTGGTGCGGTGCACGTTTGTATGTAGCAAAAAAATGTCATTTCGTCAGCGTATGTCTGCATACACTTGCATACCCTGCAGTACGTGTACATAATTAATGCAGTAAGAACTGCAATGCATAGCCTTGCATGGGACATATATTCCATGCACCCTCAGAGAAATGTTGTTTGTTATGAGCTTACTGTTTATCATTACAATTCTTTTCGTTAAAGTTTTATCTCCATATAAAGCAGCTGTATACAGGCACGAGCTTCAGCAGCTTCCTCGTTGTTCCATTTTTAATAAGAACACCAAGCCTACCCGAATCAATGATCTGTTTGCTATCATTACTGTTATGTGTTCTACGATGTACACAAGGACAGTAGTATACAAAAAATAGGGAGGCGATTGATTGCCCTGCCTGCATGGCTGCGCCGTTTCACAAGATCAGGCGCTGCGCTGTGAAGCTTCCTACCGGCCTGCAGAAATTCAAGGGAGCGTACGATAGCGTGGTTCGAGAAAACTTGTGGGGAATACTAGACACACTGGGTGTAAAAGATAGAGTCACTAATCGTTTAAAGGAAATCTATAAAACTAACAAGGTAGTCATAAAGTGGGAAAAACAGGTATCAATGCCCACAGTGGTGAAACGTGGACTTAGGCAGGCGTGCCCACTGTCACCCTTCTTATTCATGATGTACCTACAAGGATTAGAGGCCAAATTAGTGGCAAGTAGACTTGGCTTCAACCTCACGTTAGTCAAACAAGGAAAACTCGTTGATCAGGCGCTACCAGCATTAATCTACGCAGATGATATAGTGCTAATGGCCGACAACAAGGAAGATTTGCAGAGGTTGATGGACATCTGCGATAATGAGGGAGATAGGTTAGATTTTAGATTGAGTTAGGAAAAATCAGTAGTCATGATTTTTAATGATAACAAAGGTAGTGAGCTTAGAATACAGGAAGTCACGCTAGAGATAACAGATAAATACAAATAAATGGGCGTATGGATAAGCAATGGGTCCGAGTACTTGAGGGAACACGAAATATACGTGACGACTAAAAGTAACAGGAATGCAGCAGTGATGAAAAATAGGGCACTATGGAATTACAATAGGTATAATGTTGTGAGAGGAATATGGAAAGGGGTCATGGTTCCTGGGCTGACGTTCGGCAACGCGGTCTTGTGCATGAGGTCAGAAGTTCAAGCAAGATTAGAAATTAAGCAACGTGGAATATGTAGGCTTGCTTTAGGAGCTCACGGGAATACACCAAACCAGGGAGTACAAGGTGATATGGGATGGACATCATTGATGGCAGGGAAGCTAGCAGCAAGATGAAATTTGAGAAGCGATTGAGAGAAATTTGGGAGGAGCGTTGGGCTATAAAGGTTTTCAGCTACTTGTATATGAAGAATGTCGATACAAAATGAAGGAAGCGAAGCAGGCAATAGACTGGTAAATACTTAGAAAACAGCAGGTGGCCAAACCAGAAAGAACTATCGGTTAAAAAGGAATCGCAGGAAACGGAGACTGACATGTGGAGAATTGGCATGATTAAGAAGTCCACACTAGAGATTTATCGAACATTTAAGCAGGAAATTGCCAAAGAAAGGATCTATGATAATACTCAGGGTAGTTCTCCACTGTTTTAGGCCAGGACGGGAGTATTACGTACCAAGACATATCGGGCCAAATACGAAGGGGTAGACACAGTATGCAGTGCGTGTGGAGAGGAAGAAGAAACTGCCGAACACTTGACAATGTTCTGTAAAGGGCTTCACCTTATAGTTCAAGATGATGGCGCAGAGTTTTTCAAAGCACTGGTGTTTAGGGACAGGGAGGGGAAATCGACTTTAAGCGGGTAGACTTAACTAGAAGGAGGTTATCTGATTGGTGGCTGAAGTCAAGGCACGATTGAAAATTAAACCCTTTACTTCAAAATACCCGTCCAACTTTACTATTTAAAGGGGAAAAATAAATCTAGTGGTTAGTTCACTAAGCATTACGGCTAGGTAGCGTTAGCCGCCGCCCGATCTAAAGGGTACAGCCACACCCATCCATCCATCCAGCACAGAATATGCTCTCTGGCCTCTGGCTTGTTGCTCCAGGCCTAGTCAGGTAGAGTTTCTGGCCTCACCGTTGAATTGTTTGCTCGGGTTGTGGCTTGCAAACATTGCGGTTTTGGGCTTCGTATCATCTAGTTTCATCATCATGTCCTCCAAGTGGAAGACATGTCGCAGTGTGAGGAGGGAGTACGACAAGACGCTGATAGAATGAGCTATCAGTCTTACCAGGCAGGCGGTTGAGAGCGCACCGAGGCAGCTGACGCACACCAGCACTATCCGCTTCCTGTATAATACAGGCTAGGGAATTATAGAAACACAGAGCAGAAATCAACTCTTGTGCCTCTCTCAGGCACTCACAAGGCGGAACCTGCTTCGAACACTGAGGACCGAGCTAAGCAACACCATGCGTGACGATAAATCTTGGTCTCCTATTGCAATAATGGTTAAGGCACGCGTGCAACTTAAACCATTGTCACGCAAGATTAATTCACAACACCATCGAAGTGAACCCAAGGCACGTGCTGATTATTATGTACGGTACTAGCGCTGAATTCATGCAGGCGTTTAGTTCGCGCTGCAGTAGGCCTAGTTGAAGGAATAGCCACAGCTACTGCTGTGATGGAGAACTGGCTCATTAACATCTTCATGTAGATCAAAACGGCTTACCCCGAAATGGCTGGGAGTGTCACGCTATCCCTAGCAGTGGCACATGCAGTTGCATATTTTACGATTACAGAAATGGCGTACCGATTTCTAAAGCACCTATCAAAACTTCCGTCAAAGCGTAGCACCAAACACTTTATCGCACATTTCGGGAAACATTCCTTTTTCTCCCCATCTGTGACTAGGCATGACTACGCCCAAGAATAAGCATGTTAGTATGTATAACGGAGGTATTTTCATCTGATCCCTGAAAAATTATTTCCCTAAACCCATGGAAAAAAAGAAAATGGAATTCGCACCTGTCATCACATTGCACTCCATCACAGAAATGGGATCAGATTGGCCTGGCGCTCAATACTTCCTTACGCTTAATCAGAGCTCGGTCTGGCACCAGCTCCAGACAAAACCATTTATAATCTCTTGTCTGGCACATCTGTTTTACTCTGCTCTCTCTCAACCAGAGTGCATCATGTACCTGTAGTTCACCCCTGGTGGATCTTTTTCACTCTGTGTATTGCACACAAAGCCCTTACTGGTACTTCATATTCCCAATTCTTCACTATTCTCACGGGAGGCCACTCTTTGGGCAGCTTACATCACGACATGTGCGTGTCATGATGTCAGTGCCGTCTTTTTAGATGCGGAGCATCTAATACCCGAGGCTTGTAGTGCGGCGCCGTCCGCAAGCTTCCTCCTCCTTCTTCCACCATCTGTGCATCCCTTCCTCCTCTACACACCGCGCGTGCTTCACTCCTCCACCATCTGTGCACCCTTCCTCCTCTACACACCGCGTGCGCTTCTCCTCTTCACGAACATTCGCTAGCTGTATAATGTAGCGCGCATGCGCCGTCACGCTTTGAGAACATCGGCAGCTGACGCGCGCGCATGCGCCGTTGCGCTTCTCCCCCTTCTCGAACATTCGACAGCTGACAGTGCATGCGCCGTCGCGCTGTATATATACTCAAGGTCGGCGCTCGCTCGCTCAGTTGCCGCTCGTCGGTTGCTTTGTACGGCGCGTCGACGTCCAAGGTCGCGGTGAAATGAATTCCAACGAATCCACAAACACAATGATCGACGTCCCTTCGACCAGCGCCGCCCTTTCGCATACGTGTGTACGTGTTCACTCATTTAACACCCCCTCCTACAACCACGTTAACCAATTTAGCCATCGACCCAAGTAAGTCGCAATTTAACACCCCATTTCACAACTACGTTAACCAATTTAGCCATCGACCCAAGTAAGTCGCACTTTAACACCCCGTTAACCAATTATATGCTCCGCATCCTCCTCAGTGTTCCCCCGAGGGAAGCTGCGGGCAATTTTTTCCGAGTTGGCGCCGTCTTTTCTTTCTCTTTTGCTCCTTCCCTGTCCTGTGTTTCTGGTGTTGCGCTGCAAACAAGTGAAGATGGTAAAGAAGACCAGATGTTCAAAACTTGCTTCTCATTAATATATCGTGGTTTTGGGAATTAAAACCCCAGATATATTGAAAGAAGATGCATGAAAAGGGAAGGATGATATTGGAAACTGGCAAAAAAGATGACAGACTTCTAAAGCTATGCTGCCATTGAGATATTCAGCTGTTCATGCAATTCTCACACGTGGCTTTGATGCAGCTATGCACATATCACACAAGCATGCTGACTGTACAGTTAGTATAACTGCAACCTTCATGTACCCAGCCTTCATGTACCCTCTATGACATTTCAGAACAACTGAGTCAGTATTAGCATCAAGTTATGTTCTTAATGCTAGGGAACTACTGTGATGAGTTACCATTTCTACAGAATGAAGCCCTGTCTACCTGGAACAAGCTGCACGATATATAACTAAACGGCCCTTTTCAGGGCCAGTGAATCTCTGTCCGGCTTGGATGCACCAACTGATTCCCTTTATCATCAACCCTCAATAAAACTAGCAAATGTTTGTACATGTGCAAGCAGTGTCATTCAATATCTTAGGAAATGCTTGTGAAGCAATTTCAAGGAGAATCGTTTTTCTGATCTCATAGTGAGGCATTAGGAACACCTTAGTCACACCAAATGCCATTATTCAATGAGAGGAACAAGAGAAATATTTTACTGGGAACTATGAAGTAAAAAAAAACAAATGTTTTCACATACTGCGTGATCATTTCATAAAAAAGCTCAGAAGTGGCTATGTGTGGCCACATTTCATCTGTACAAGCATCGTGTGGTTACAAAATTCTGTACCAAACATAGGTTCAGCTTTCTGGAATAGACCACGCTGCACAAGCTAGCTCAGTGCATGCACTTCTGTAACCTGACGGAGAATATTTTACCACCAGTATGTTGTAACGTGAAGTGAAAGGGTGATTGCATACTAGGGCGCGTCCGGCAGGACCCCAATAAAGTTGTTTCACTTGATCGGTTGGTGTGCTGTAAGAAAAATTGTATAGTTTGGAGGAGGACTTAAGCAAGAAAAGGTGTAGATAAAACACTGAATTCACTGGCATTATCCTCACCAAGTATAACATTGTTTTTCTGGTGAATCTTTGTGTCTGAACAGCGAGCAGGATAAGCTGGTAAAAACATGCAAAATGGGAAGTCTAGCACAGCAATCTGTGCAGTAGTGCTCATCTCATGGAGCAATAATTTCACAGGCTTTGCTCATTGTTAGCGTTAAGCCTATATTATGTCCACTGCAGGGTGGAAGCCCAATCAGTGTTCCCTGTCCTGTATGAGCCAATTTCATATTATGGCTGATAATTTCTCGATCTCATTGGAACTAATCACCTGCCACCCTCTGCTACATTTCATGTGTCCTAATATAAATTAATTGACATTACTGACCTGTCATCCATCTTTTTTTCTCAATCCCAACTAATGCATTCATTTTTTGATAAACTCTGCTTTCTTCCCATGTCTTGATATTATGCCAGCCTTTTTTCATTTTTTTGAAACATTACCTTTGCTCAGAAGCTAGAAGTTATCAGAAAGAACATAACGACATTCTACCTCCTGAGCATATTGCATCATCAATACAAAATTGTAATAAGAGTGAGAAAACATCCTATCTATATAAGAGGCCCTAAAATACTGCAGGAGGCAACAAATAAACTAGTATTTGTGTAAAGGCAGTGACAAAAACTTTGACTACTGTCACTTATCTGATTCTTGGGACATCTTTTTTAGCACATCATAACACATAATTACACATTTACACAATTTACACAGAGGAATTGCCACCACGTGCATTGAGGCCACCCTTTAGAAGTCATGTGAGCACAAGGATGAGGTAAGCCTAAAAAAACAGAATAAAAGACTAGAGGATGCTGGATATCCCAACAGCACCATCACACCCGTGTGATAAACCCTCCTGTAGAAAGTCAAGTTAAACAAAACAGGACCAAAATAAAAACAGAATGACCAAAAATCTTTGCATGCTATACCATACGTACATAAGGTGTTTCACAATATAAAGCAAATAGCGAACCGATATGATTTTATCTTGTTATTTGCCATCTCTTGCAAGTTTTCAAAAGTGTGTGTACTAAACAGCAACAGGAATAGCCATTATTTAACCATTCGTCACGAGAATAGGTATACTGAATGCCAATATAATGTTGTGTATGAGATACTATTGACATGTGGAAACGTAAACATAAGACAAACTGGGCAATGCCCCAACAATCGAGCAAGACAGCATGCTTAAACTGTTAAGAATGGCTATGGTAGTCGCATGGCCATACACTGTAAAGAATGTAAGGGCAGTTCTATGTTTCATAAAACACTGTTTTTGAAAAAAGCAAGAGCAAGAAATGAAAGAGAGACTGTGAAAGCATTTTCTTGTCAGGAAGGCCATGGATCAGTGCAACAGCATACCTTCACTCATCCATTCGGAGAGAGAGTATTCTTTTCTAAGTTAAGATTATATTATCATGGTCTCACATGTGTCGTTGTGCTTGAGCACTGTTCTTGTACTCTGTATAAAAGTGCGCGTAGTAACTTCAATAAAATTTAGTTGGCAGTCAGCAATCTCTCCTGTCCTTTTTGTCTCTTCCTGAACTTCTCTCACTGTTACTAGAACACAACCACGATGAACCAACTTGCCCAGATTAAGCTATTGTTGACGAAAAATCAGAGCATGAAAATACTTCAGAGGCTCTGCACCTCCTCACTACCCGTCTAGTTACGGCCCTGGTCTATGTGTTCCGAGAGTGAAGCACTAGTGGAGCTATCTAACTACCTAACGGTGAGGAGGGTTTGTGTATATTCGAGCTTGTTTCATGACATGGTGAGGGGTGGCAAGTTGTTGAAATAATATGCTGTGTGGGAGGTCAAGATTTTGATTCAGAACGCTCAGTATGAGCCAGTGACATTAGGCGTTCAAGATTTTTTGCGATATTCACTCTAGCATAGGACCTTGGTTGGTGGTTGACGTGTGCATTTGATCACATTGTAGTCTTCCATCATAATTTTTTTGCCACTTGGCGTTGGCAGTCTTGAGTTGTACCAAAGTAATTAAGCATCCAGGTACAAGTATCTTCTGTCAGTGTTTCAATGAAGAGCTGAATATGAGTAATAGCTTCCATCGATACTTCTGGCATTGGTGTACGCACATTTCTTTTGAAGTTCTCTTGCAAAAAAGGCACGAAAGGTATGTTTTTGTGACTTTTTAGTGTTGGCCAGAACTGTTGGTGTGTCCGAAGGGCTCTTCGCTTGGTTGTGGTGTTGTCTTGTTCAGGGCCACAGAGCTTTCAGTCTTTTTTATATTTGCCTTCACAGGAATGCTCTTTGCATGCTTCTTCAGTACTTTGTATTATTCCTAAAGCATTGACTTTCAGATGTTGATTGTGGTGCTTTAATCTAGTGTTCAACTTCACGCTAGCTTCATTTGCACGCAAAGCAAGAACTCAGGAGTATGGTAACTTTTGCTATGGGTTTTCCCTTCTTCAGTCTACTGTATTTTTGCCAGTGTTGTCTAAGCGCTGACAGCCTCGTGCGATAGCTTTTTTGTGCACTTATTGTGTGCCAATGACTTATTTGCCTCCTCAGCTAAAGACTTTTTGTATTATAAGAGAAAGCTCTGTCTGTTCTGGTTTTGTCATTTGCTGGTGGTGTATGTTCAGTATTTTTCTCAGTGTACACTATACTTGAATGGAAGAGCAGCATGACTACCTTCAGCTGTTAGCAGGCTTTTAGCTCCTGTAATACTGATTGATGCTCCTTTCTCGGGCGTTCTATTTTGGATGGTTGGCATGTCATTGCTTCTTTTAAACTATAAAACTGCAGGTGCGCCTTTTCTGGTTACACCTGGTATATTTTTTCAGTGGTGATGTGCTCCATATATATATATATATATATATATATATTTATATATATATGTATATATTGTAGAGAAGCCGCCGAACACTGAAGGGGGTCAAACTCTCAAGTGTTCTCTAGTGGGTGTATCCAAAGAAGAACGCCGCTCGCGCTGAGAGTCCGTGCTTGGCCGTTACTGTCGCCATTGTGTATACTCGCTGTCTGCCTGCTAATAAACGCCATTACAAATTGGTGGAGGTGCGGGGTATCACGAGTAACCACTGCTGGCCATCGGCGTCGTAATTGCGTCGGTGTAGAAGGCCGTCACGGATGGCGAAATGACGAGCTTGACGACGCAAGGCACGCGTGGATGGCGTTGCGGATGGATCAGAAAGCAAGTCGATGAGCGGGCCGATCGAATTACCCTTTCGCTGTTCGGTAGCGATGAAGTCAACATCAATGGCAGAAACAGCAGCCGAGGATACTGAGCAGAGCACATCACCTTCAGGCAGAGGGGAGTGCGAGAGGGCGTCGGCGTCAGCATGCTGGTGTCCGTTGCGGTACAGCACGCGGATGTCGTAGTCTTGTAAGCGAAGAGCCCAACGGGCGAGACGGCCTGAGGGATCCTTCAATGATGAAAGCCAGCATAGTGCATGATGGTCGGTGACGACATCGAATGGGCGACCATACAAATAAGGTCGAAACTTTGTAAGGGCCCAGACGATCGCCAGGCACTCTTTCTCCGTGACGGTATAGTTTGTCTCGGCTCTCGTGAGCGTACAGCTTGCATATTCTACGACATATTCAGAGAATCCGGGTTTGCGCTGCGCCAGGACAGCGCCGAGGCCTACACCAATGGCGTCTGTGTGCACCTCCGTCGGGGCCGTAGGGTCGTAGTGGCGTAGAATGGGAGGAGACGTCAACAAATGGCGGAGCTTCGTGAACGCGTCGTCGCACTCAGGCGACCACGAATTGAGGGGCCCGTTACTTCCAAGGAGCTTCGTCAGCGGTGATATAATCGTAGCAAAGTTTCGTATGAAGCGTCGGAAGTATGAGCACAGGCCCACGAAACTACGCAGTTCTTTGACGGACGCAGGTTTGGGGAATTCAGCCACGTCCCGAAGCTTGGCTGGGTCAGGAAGAATGCCATCCTTAGACACGACGTACCCTAGGAAGGTGAGTTGCCGTGCTGCAAAGCGGCACTTCTTCAGAATTAGTTGCAAGCCGGCATTGCTCACACGTGCGAAAACTTCTTTCAGACGTTGGAGATGCGTGGAGAAATCTGGAGCGAACACAACAACGTCATCGAGGCAACACAAGCACGTGTGCCATTTCAAGTTGCGCAGAACGGTGTCCATCATGCGCTCAAAGGTCGCAGATGCATTACATAGACCAAACGGCATGACGTTGAATTCGTACAAGCCGTCGGGTGTGATGAACGCAGTCTTTGGTCGAGCGTCATCAGCCATGGGTACTTGCCAGTACCCCGAGCGCAGATCGAGAGAAGAAAAAAATTCGGCTCCGTGAAGGCTGTCAATTGCGTCATCGATGCGCGGCAGTGGGTAAACATCCTTGCGAGTGATCTTATTGAGCCGTCTGTAGTCCACACAGAACCGCACAGAACCATCTTTCTTCGCGACAAGAACAACAGGAGACGCCCATGGACTGTCCGAGGGCCGAATAACGACGCGTCTGAGCATATCATTAACCTGCTCTTTAATTTCCCGACGTTCAGCAGGCGACACGCGGTAGGGACGTTAATGTAATGGTGGATGGGCGCCAGTATCGATACGATGTGTAACAGCGAACGTGCGACCGAGACAACTTCGCCCGACATCGAAAGAAGAATGATATTCTCGCAGCAGGTCCAGAAGCTGGGAACGCTGTACCGACGTAAGATTGTCATCAATGTGAGGGCCAAATACATCAGGAGATGATGAATCATAAGTGGAAACAGCGTTGACGGTACACGAACTGGGACAATGCGAGTCATCAAGTACGTCCAGGACTTGTGCGTTATCCACTGGTTCCACTCTGCCGAGACAGCCAGGCTTGCTGAAGAGTGTCGCCAGCTGGCCAAGACATTTACGACGCATGAGCAAGAGCAGCAGAAGAGTATTCGTGATGGCTCCGCCACTTCTGAACCCACGTTCCTTCCTGGTTCCCTTGTATGGCTTTCAATCCCGACCTCTGTAGCTGGCCTTTCTTCCAAACTACTCCCGAAATATGAAGGTCCCTACCGTGTGATCGAGCGCACATCTCCAGTCAACTATCATGTCGAGCCAAATGAACTATCTTCGGACATGCGCCGTCGCGGGCGCGACATAGTCAACGTGGAGCACCTGAACTCTTACTATGACCCGCTCGTAGTGACAAGCTGTTAGGTCGCCAGACGGCTCCCTCTTCGACCCCGGGGTAATTGTAGAGAAGCCGCCGAACACTGAAGTGGGTCAAAGTCTCAAGTGTTCTCTAGTGGGTCTATCCAAAGAAGAACGCCGCTCGCGCTGAGAGTCCGTGCTTGGCCGTTACTGTCGCCATTGTGTATACTCGCTGTCTGCCTGCTAATAAAAGCCATAACAATATATATATATATATATGTATCATCATCATCAGCCTGACTACGTCCACTGCAGGACAAAGGCCTCTCCCATGTTCCGCCAGTTAACCCGGTCCTGTGCTTGCTGCTGCCAATTTATACCCGCAAATTCCTTAATCTCATCCGCCCACCTAACCTTCTGTCTCCCCCTAACCCGCTTCCCTTCTCTGGGAATCCAGTCAGTTACCCTTAATGACCAGCGGTTATCCTGTCTACGCGCTACATGCCCTGCCCATGTCCATTTCTTCTTCTTTATTTCAGCTATGATATCCTTAACCCCCGTTTGTTCCCTAATCCACTCTGCTCTCTTCTTGTCTCTTAAGGTTACACCTACCATTTTTCTTTCCATTGCTCGCTGCGTCGTCCTCAATTTAAGCTGAACCCTCTTTGTAAGTCTCCAGGTTTCTGCTCCGTAGCTAAGTACCGGCAAGATAGAGCTGTTATATACCTTCCTCTTGAGGGTTAGTGGCAATCTACCTGTCATAATTTGAGAGTGCTTGCCGAATGTGCTCCATCCCATTCTTATTCTTCTAGTTACTTCAATCTCGTGGTTCGGCTCTGCGGTTATTACCTGCCCTAAGTAGACATAGTCTTTTACAACTTCAAGCGCACTATTACCTATCTCAAAGCGCTGCTCCTTGCCGAGGTTGTTGTACATTACTTTCGTTCTCTGCAGAGTAATTTTAAGACCCACCTTTCTGCTCTCCTTGTCTAACTCCGTAATCATGAGTTGCAATTCGTCCCCCGAGTTACTCAGCAATGCAATGTCATCGGCCAAGCGCAGGTTACTAAGGTATTCTCCATTGACTCTTATCCCTAACTGTTCCCATCCTAGGCTTCTGAAAACCTCCTGTAAGCACGCGGTAAATAGCATTGGGGAAATTGTGTCCCCCTGCCTTACACCCGTCTTGATTGGTATTCTGTTGCTTTCTTTATGAAGCACTATGGTAGCAGTTGATCCCCTGTAGATTTCTTCCAGAATGTTTATATATACTTCATCTACGCCCTGATTCCGCAGTGTTTGCATGACGGATGATATTTCTACTGAATCAAACGCCTTCTCGTAATCTATGAAGGCTATGTATAGTGGTTGGTTATACTCTGAGCATTTCTCTATTACCTGATTTATACTATGAATGTGGTCAATTGTTGAGTAGCCTGTTCAAAATCCTGCTTGTTCCTTTGGTTGATTGAATTCTAATGTTTTCTTTACTCTGTTAGCAATTACATTTGTAAATAGCTTGTATACTACAGAGAGCAAGCTGATCGGCCTGTAATTCTTCATGTCCTTGTCATCTCCTTTCTTATGTATTAAGATGATGTTAGCGTTCTTCCAAGACTCTGGTACTCTTCCCGTCAGGAGACACCTCGTAAACAGGGTGGCTAGTTTTCTAACACAATCTGTCCTCCATCTTTCAGCAGATCTGATGTTACTTGATCCTCACCAGCAGCTTTGCCTCTTTGCATGCTCTCCAAAGCTTTTCTGACTTCTTCTATCATTACTGGTGGGGTGTAATCTGGGTTACTGCTAGTTCTTATAGTATTAAGGTCGTGGTTGTCTCGGCTACTGTACAGATCTCTGTAAAACTCCTCCGCTATTTTAACTATCCTATCCATATTGGTAGTTATTTTGCCTTCTTTGTCCCTTAGTGCATACATACGACTTTTGCCTATCCCAAGTTTCCTCTTCAATGCTTTGACACTTCCTCCATTTTTCAGAGCGTGTTCAATTCTCTCCATGTTATACCTTCTTACATCGCATACCTTACGTCTATTAATCAACTTCGAAAGCTCTGCCAGTTCTATTTTGTCTGTTGTACTTGACACTTTCATGATTTGACGCTTCTTAATTAGGTTCTTCGTTTCCTGCGAAAGCTTGCCAGTGTCCTGTCTAACTACCCTGCCTCCAACTTCCACTGCACACTCCGTAATTATACTCGTCAGATTATCATTCATTGTATCTACGCTAAGGTTGGTTTCCTCACTAAGAGCCGAGTACCTGTTCTGCAGCGACACTCTGAATTCCTGTACATTCCCTCTCAGTGCTAGCTGATTGATTGGCTTCTTGCGTATCAGTTTCTGTCGTTCTTTCTTCAAGTCTAGGCGAATTCGAGACCGTACCATTCTATGGTCACTGCATCGTACCTTGCCAACCACTTCCACATCCTGCACGATTCCAGGGTGTGCACTCATTATAAAGTCTATTTCGTTCTTAGTTTCGCCATTAGGGCTCCTCCATGACCACTTGCGGTTTTCTCGTTTTTGGTAGAAGGTATTCAAAATCCGTAAATTATTGCGTTCTGCGAATTCTACTAGTAGCTCTCCTCTGGCGTTTCTAGTGCCGATGCCATAATCTCCTACTGCCTGGTCTCCAGCCTGCTTCTTCCCTACCTTTGCATTAAAGTCGCCCATCACTATAGTATACTGTGTTTTTACCTTACTCATTGCCGATTCCACGTCTTCATAGAAGCTTTCAACTGAAGCGTCTTCATGGCTGGATGTTGGCGCGTAAGCCTGTACTACCTTCATCTTGTATCTTTTATTCAGTTTAATTACAATACCTACCACCCTTTCATTAATGCTATAGTATTCCTCTATGTTGCCAGCTATGTTTCTGTGAATTAGGAACCCCGCTCCCAGTTCTCTTCTGTCTGCCAAGCCCCGATAGCAAAGGACGTGCCCATTCTGTAGCACCGTATAGGCCTCATCTGTCCTCCTAACCTCATTGAGGCCTATTATATCCCATTTAACACCCGCTAGCTCCTCGAATAGTACAGCTAGACTTCCTTCACTAGATAAGGTTCTAGCGTTAAACGTGGCCAAGTTCAGGTTCCAATGGCGGCCTGTCCGGATCCAGAGATTCTTAGCACCCTCTGCTGCGTTGCAGATCTGACCGCCGCCGTGGTCAGTTGCTTCGCAGCTGCTGGGGACTGAGGGCCGTGAGTTATTTGACGTAAGCATGTTGGAGGTAGTGGCCAGATACTGCACCAGGGTGGCCAATCCTTCTCTGGTGAGGGAGTGCGTTCTCGGCGGTGGTTGCCGGTGAGGCCACACCCCAGGCCTCTTAATGCAGTTCCATCAACACGCGGCTTTTTTTAATCCGGTTGGGAACTGCGCGGTACCGGGATTTGAACCACGGACCTCTTGCATGCGAGGCGGATGCTCTAACCACTACGCCATCGCCGCTCTATATATATATATATATATATATATATATATATTGCTAACTTGAGAAACAAGGCCTCTTTACGTTAGGTGCACATCAGGTGGGAAGAGTACTAGTTTCTATTACTTGCCAAGATTGTGGCCCCTTATGGTGGGAATCATAATGCACTGTTGATGTGTCAAATTCACATAGCCTAATTCCAAGGCATTCGATCAATATCCAAGGAAGAAGATTATGTTCTTTTGCGTGAGTTTCAGCAACTCATAGTAATTTGTATGTAAATGAATACTTCATCACTCTTGGCTGTCATGTTTTATGGAAGCACATGTGCTTCGTTAATAACAAAAAAACACGCACGCTCACGCCACTGCAGTGGCGTGAGCGTGCGTATTTTTTGTATTTGTATGATTTTTTCTATTTGTATGATTCAGTCACCATAACGCAACTGACGACCCCCGCTGTTCCCACACGTCAAGCAGCAGCAAGTGCCGTTAACACGTACTGTACTGTGAACGCAAAACAGATTCAAATAGGTCGCGTAGATAGCTAGCCCGACACATGATATGATAAGATTTGCGTCAGATATTCGACGTCTACATGCAGGCGTAAGACAGCGGTATCCGCAGCAGCTTCGTCATACGTACGGATAGCACCGCATCGGACGTCACGTCTGACAGAGAAACTTGATCGGTAATTTTTTCTCACTTATATAGTCTACTTTGCACAACTTCAACCAACGAATATGTATTTCAACGTGCTGTGCAAGGTTTAATGACCAAAAGATAGTTCTATTATTGTGCCTGGCACATATATTATTCTCTCTCTAACTTGAAAAATCGGCGCGTGAATTGGGGCCAGAACAGCGCCAAAAAGCAGCAGACGCAGAAATTGGCTCATATTCTAATATTATGACATCGTGATGTTGACTTTTCAGCTGACGCCGGCAATAACGGTGAAACGGCGGGCCAATAATGCCGGTCTTATTGGATGGCTCCGCCCATTTTGGCTGCTACTTGTACAACCTGGCCCGATGTATCCGTTCTAATAGGCCGGCGCAGCCCATATGGGCGGAAAGTTATGAAAGCTGGCCCAATATAACCAATCTAATAGACTGGCACAGCCATCATTGGCGGAATGTTGTTAATGCTGGTCCAACATAGCCGTTCTATCCGGCTGGCACAACCAATATTGGGGGTACGTTGTCAACACTGGTCCAACGTCGCCGTTCTATTTGGCTGGCACAGCAAATCTTGGTGGTACGTTGTGAAAACTGGGCCGTTCATGGACCAGGCAATGCCGATCTATCCCCAATATTGGGCCAACCTTCTGTGCTGCCTGGGCTCAATGCCCCTCAGGTGATCAAGCGGCTTCCTCTTCACCCACGTTATAACCCCTTGCAGTTGCTGGGTCACTATCTTTAAACAGCAGCGCCCAGTTTGCCGCGTGCTAACGTGACGACCTCTACTGTAACCGCATCATCGGACACTTGAATGGCTCGTCTTCTCCACCTAATGCCAGACTACGTCATCAGCTACGGCAGTTCAAGCTATAGAACAACGTCCTGCAGCGCTATACTTACAATTCGGATGGGCATCGGTGGGTGCCAGTACTTCCCCGTTCGCTGCGAAAACAAGTTCTCGAAGCACTGCACGACGACCCATCAGCTGGACACTTAGGATTCTAAAAGACCTACAACCGCGTTAGGAGCCGTTTCTTCTGGCCTGGTCTTTCTACCTTTGTGTCTAATTAGGTCGCTTCTTGCACACTTTGTCAACGCCGAAAACGACCAACTTCAGCTCCTGCTGGCCTATTACAACCTATTCCATGTCCCGATACACCTTTTGTCGTTGTCGTAATAGACCTCGCCGGGCCACTTCCCGTAACGCCAGCGGGCCGCCGCTGGATCGTCACAGCTGTCAACCACCTCACACGATACGCGGAGACTGCTCCTTTACGAACTAGCTCTCCATCAGACGTTGCCGCCTTCTTTTTAGAAGCCATTGTCTTGCGCTATGGTGCAACTCGCGCGTTGTTGAGTGACCGACGCAAGGCCTTCCTGTCCACAATTCTCGTGAAATCCTAAAAACTTGTGGCACAGTTCTTAAGACCACGTCCGCTTACCACCCGCAGACAAATGGCCTGACAGAGCGATTACACTGGACTCTAATCGACATGATATCTATGTACATCGGACCAAACTACGATAACCGTGACAAAATCTTGCCGTTTGTAACATTTGCACACAACACCGCTGTTCAACGAACCAGTGGGTATTCACCTTTTTTCCTCGTCTATGGTCGTGCGCCGACATTCACCATTGACGCCTCTTTCTTCAATGTAACGACAAAAACGTCCATGACTACGCCAAACCATTTCGTTTCAAGGCTCGCTGAGGCACGGCACGTGCTTAACTCAACATGGAGGCCAGTCAAGAAGACCACAAGCAATGCTATGACAGCTTCCGTCGAGACATCACTTTCCGTCCTGTAGATGAAGTATTACTTTGGACACCTGTTCGCACTCCAGGATTGTGTGAAAAGTTTCAGTCACGCTTTCTCGGACCTTACGTTATTTCGGAACGGACATCTCCTGTCAATTACCTTGTCACTCACATCGAGGGTTCCTCGACCGTCGTTACAGTGCCTCCGAGATAGTCAACGTTTCACGTCTTAAACCCTTTGTTCGCCGTACATTTCCCGCCTAAGTCTCGGCCAGGCTGGCCGCTTAAGTGCGCGGGGAAAATAAGTGTGAGCATTGTTTATGCGTCCCATCTTTTCTTCTGTACAGACTCATCATCACTAGTCAAGCTTAGGTTGTGGGGCACATACTCGAGACAATAAAAGAGTCTTGAAGGAACTAGACGCCATCTTACAATATATATATATATATATATATATATATATATATATATATATATATATATATATATATATATATCTTGGTGTTCTGCGGGGCTTCAATTAGGAATTCTTGTGCCTAATGAATGCTACAAGAAGTTATTTACTAGCGGAATAGGGTACTACCTCCAGAATTGCATTCGTTTGTGGAAAGCTACAACACAAAGGACTTCTGCGTTGACTCACAGTTGACAGACTTTCGCATTTTCACACTTCAGTGAGTGTGCGTCACATAAACCTATATGGTATTTGTTCCGAACGTAAACTTCTGGCCCCAAGGTAGAAACCTCGAACAAAGTAACCTTGTTGAGAATGTTGCGTCTCGGGAATTCTCAGTTAAGACGCGAGCAAAAGCTGTGATATCGTAAAGTGAAAGTGTCCAACTGAGTAATGCAAACAATTTTACCATGAAAGAGACCCTCCCTTCTACAGTTATCGCACCAAAATTGGATTATCTGGATACCACTTTTAAAAGTCAACATTGGTGCATTTTTACACTTTGTCTAAATTCTTAGAATACATATATAGCTTCCTCAAGAACTTGTCTTGATCTGTTTCCACGCGAAGACTATGCGTATTATTCTAGGATTATGGTGATTGAAGAGCCGCCTTATTCAAAACGGCACCAGTGTTGTATAATGATAGTATTCAGAGATAGGAATACCCCGTGACCGTGATTTTTAGAAAAACAAGAAAACTACTCAGTTAAATATCTGGCAAACCTACTATTTGGTTATATGCACAGCGCGTTCAGCACTATACAAAAGAGGGACACACTGGCACTATATACGTATCTGGGACAACGCAGAGCTAATTTTATTCCTCGGTTTCATGGGCCATACCTCCCATAATATCTTGGTTGTATTTGTTCATATGGCTGAAGAAACTATATCTTTATAAAAAAATTGGTTCATAATATTGTGTCTTCTAATTATTTGTTGCATGAAACTGAGCCTTTACATATACCTGCACCATTTTTCTGTAAAACTTTCAGCCAAGGTTCTCATGAAAAGGTCGCTTCAGTTAAAATGTACGGCTATAATAAAGAAAACGCTATCACATACGTGACGGTAGGTAAGTTTTGCTGTTATGCCTTCTGTACCAGTGCATGGTATTTTCGGATGCACAAAGCGTAAAACCAAAATGTTAAACGCCTCCTTACCGTTGACTAGATAAAGCTGGAAGATCTCAGGTGTGCGTTTTGTGCGAATGGAAATATTAAGCCAGTTCTAGCTGCAAGAACACTGCTCGTTCCTCTGAAATAATGTGTGCTTGTTCTGTTCTCTTGGTATGTGAAGAGGAGCTGACCAATAACTCTATCCAGTGAAATAAATGTTTAATGAAGGGCTTCATAGACTCACTAAGGTGCGCCACTCAACCATAAAACGATATCACTTGCGCTGTGTGAATCGCTATAATTCTGAAGGCACTGCTGCTGGTATTCGCAGTAGAAACAGCTATAAAATACACCCATGTACAAGTACTGCAAGCTATAGTGTTTATGCGAATATATTTTATTTATGTGCTGTTTTATCACGGTATAAGGGCACAAATTTTTCTCTTTATTTCCTGCAACATTGCTCACATTTGTCTTATTTTTGCCCTGAAGAACACCATTAAGGGTAGCAGAAACGCCCTGCTAGTGCACTAAGTAAAAAATTAATATTTCCCTAACAAAGATACGCTATCTAAAATCTGTCTTGTTCACTATCGTAGCAGTGTGTATTGGTTTTCATCTTGTTGTGTCGACTCTCACTGTAGCGCATTTTCTACGGTGTCTCACTTCTTGACGCTACGAGCGTGTGATGTTCTTGTGAATGTTTATATACTACAATCAAGAGAAAAATTCGGCTTTAAATCAGTTCGCTGCGGTCAGCTGAATGGTATTATTTTTTTTCTTTTTAAATCACCTTTTTTAGGTAGGACAATCACTCATAGATTACACGACCTGTACACTCTGTTACGGAGTATGGAAACCTCTTCTGTATGTTTTCAAGCAATGAGATTTTCCACACATCAACAGCGAGGGTCACAGTTCCACAAATTTGATGCTTTAAACCGAATTGTATACGCTATTGTTTACCTTCTTGTTCATCAATATGACTCGTGCTAAATAACCGCCGCAACCAACAATCAGAGCATCGCGCAATCACCGTATTGTTTTAGAGTGACTTTGGTCTGCACATCAAGGGTTTCGCAAAAAAAAGACATTGTCAAATGAAGCAGTAATCCCCTACTTCTGTGGCTCAACTGCAAAGAAACCAGATGCATAGCCCCAAGGTTGAAGGTTGGAGCCACCGTGATCTTATATTTAAATAAGTGTAATAATAAACTTTCACAATGTTTTATGCATCTATTACAAACACTTTCACACACTTATTGCAGTTATGCACTATGCATAATTTTTATGTTGGCTTGTAGATGGACAATTTTCACAGACGTCCTCGCATTCTCTGACAATGATTGCTACGTGGTCTACGCTATTGGCGCAGACGGAACTGAGGGAGGTACGTAATTTCAGTGATTTCCCTTCATACCAGAAATTGTAACACAACGCTCTCGCGAAGGTATCGTGCATTTTTTCTGAAGTATTCACTTAGAGGTTTCAAAAATTGAGTTACTAGATAACTGGATGTGCTGCCTGTTATCTGTTTCTTCGCTTTCTTAACATAGAGCACTGTTCACGAGTTTCTTTTTTGCGACAAGCATAGATGAATGTTTTTCTTATTTATAATTTCGTGCACGTGTTGTAGACGGCATCTAAAAGAAGTGCCCTTGAAAGTAGTTCGTGTACCTCTTTTTTGTCGTGCGAAGCTTTGTCTAACCTTTATTCGTAGACTTGTATAATTGATCAAAATGACGCGAATGTTTCTGCACCTAAAACTGTTAGCTTATACTAGAAAATATATGATAAGCTCTGCGAGCAAGTGTGATCTAAATGTTGTTCTTTAATATTGCTCTTCATTCACTTTTGGGCGCTATCACAGACATCGCTGTAAAAAACACCAGTCATGTATGTGAATACGCTTCGTTAGCTGAATAAAGCTCTTAGCCTAATCAACAAAAACGGCAACCTGCAGTCGGGTTATCACCACAGGGGCATCGAATTATTAATATTTTTTTCTGCGAACTTAGAGAAAAACATATTTAGTAGACAAAAATGAATGTATTACACTCGCTATTTATTGTTGAAATTGACAACTTTTATGTGTGCTAATGAAGGTTGTTACTTATATTTTTTTTCTTATATAGTTACACAGGAAAGTTCGTATAGATAACACGCATTTCGCAATATATTTAACGCCATACCTTTATCGTGCATGCTTCTCAAACTCTGTGGCATAATAAACTCATGAAAATATGGGTGACGCCAAAAATGGGTGATGAACCGAGCCTCAGTAATACTAAGGAGCATCAGCTGGAACCATTGCCTTTGAATATAGTGCTAACAGCCAAAGCTACGGACAACAATCGAAATAATTGTACACTGCACGAAAAAAACAATGGACAAATTGCGTCTTGTGCGTACATATTTATTGTGAGGCGTGTTTTGTTATCTCGGAACCGTCATTGAGCATAACAGGTATTTTTACACTTTGAATTATAATTGTTCTACTTCACAAATTGCGGATAATATTTAAAATGAATCGTTAATATATTTTTGAGTTTTTATTTCTGTGTATGCTAAAAAGCTTGAATAATTGGTATTTTACAACAAACGCAACCACGAAGAATATTTTTTTCAATTGTTTCATAACCATGCATCGGTGTACGCCGTTTCGAAGACATTGGTTGCGGCTTAATAAAGCTGTTTGTAGAAATCCGCCGAAATATTCTGTACCTTGCAATCATTTCAGGTTACGAACTATGGGCCAAAGATTCTAACAATGTTCCAACCAGTTGTCTGGAAAAGTTCAATGAGTACGCTGCTGGTCTACCGGTACGGGACGTATTCACAAGTGATTGCTTTCCAGACCCAGAGTAATAACTTGGGAGTATCGTTCCTTAAACGTCCACCCGTGGTATTGCCAACTCATGCCTCAATGTTTGACGCAGTGTGGTCAACGATATCATTCACTCAAGTTTCTTGTGTTTGGTACTTTTTAGTCAATGCCGCCACCTAGCAGTACTCCGAAATAAAATATTTTGTAGGCGGAAAACATCGTTCGATATTCAATCATCAGATGTTTGTAGGTCTCAGTAGTAGCCATACCGACACAACATGTCTCAAATACACGCTCTTAACGTGAATCGTGTGTTGAATTTGAAATAACAAGAAAACTTCAACCTGGACAAGTTTTGCTTGAAGTTGGCCATAACGAAACCACGTGTCGAATAACAACGTCACCGGAATACCCCTCCCCTTTGTGCAGTTTCTGTCAACAATGAGCTAACCTAGATCATATTATCACGTGCATTTATGTTGGTGCCCACTTCGTCGCGCAGCACCGTCCTCAGCTTATCTACAGTGTGGCGTCGGTAACGCGTCGTCCCGCCACAAGCGCGCTGGGCATGCCTTTGATAAGCAGTGGGACCAGGTGATAATCTGATGCGTACCGGCGAAGAGAGCAGGGGTATTCCTTCCGCCGATGCTGAACCGGGCAGGCCGTTTCGAGGCCACCGACAGTTTTTTTTTTCACGCAATTCTTTTATGGGCACAAGTTCGCCCAAATAAAGTTTATTTATTTTCAAGTCGCCTCGTGTCCGTGCTTACGGGCCAAGACCGCCACCTAAGTGTGACATTTGGTGAAGGTGCTTATGATTGGAACACTCCTTCAAGCCGTGAAGCTAGCCCCTTACGCAAAGAATACCTCACCGAAGCAGTGAACTCGGCAGAAATCTGAACCAGTCGAAGGCGCCTGGGACTGCCTCCAGAGTATAAACTGTTGTTAGACCCTGAACGACACGTGGCAGCCCATCCTGAGCGATGGCAAACGGCACTGCTCCCGCTACGTTTACGTTCCAACAAGCGAAGAAACCACCGAAGTATCATGGCTCCGCTTGCGAGGACTCGCAATAATGGCTGGACAGGTTCGAGAGAGTCGCATCATGTAACAAGTGGTCGGAAGAAGACAAGCTGCGCAACCTCTTTTTCTCTCTCGAAGACTGCGCCCAAACTTGGTATGAAAACCAGGAGACTTCTCTGACGAGTTGGGACAATATTAAAAGACGACTGGCATCTAGATTCCCACTTGCTTGCCGAAAGGAACAGGCTGAAGCCGTGCTGCAGACCCGTCAGCAGCACCCTATTGGGCCTGTAGCTGTTCGTCGAATAAATGCAGAAAATCTCCCGACACGTAGACGGCAATATGGCTGAGGAAAAAAAAAACCTCCAGTACCTGATGCGAGCCGTGAAGGAACAGTTGTTCGTCGGCCTCATTCGCAACCCGCCGAAGACAGTTGCAGAATTTGTGACAGAGGCGGCAACAGTTGAAAAAACACTTGACCTGTGAGCCAGACAATACAGCCGCAGCTTGCGCTGTTTCTTCGGTAACGTCGACTTCGATACATTAAACTCTCATAGTCTTCGTGCTAACATACGGACCATAATCCGCAAAGAACTTCAGAAATTTTGCTCCCTGCGGTTAGCCCACACGTCGCACCTCTGACAAGCGTCATTCGCGACGAGCTGCATCAGACACTCGGAACAGCATTTCCGACCCAGACGGTCTTGCAACCAGGGCCGCAGCACGCAGTGATGACATGCGATGCCATCCGTTGCCAGATGCCTCTGGTCACGCGCACGGCTACCTACACACCGTCACTATACCGCCCCAGCCCTACACGACATTATCACGACCCCCGCTGCAAAGCCGACCTATGGCTTATAAAGAAGCCACTGCGAACAAGGCTGACCTTTGGTGGACGCCAAACCGACGCCCGTTATGCTTCTACTGTGGCGAGCCCAGCTATGTACTCCGAACAGATTGGACGTTTACGGCCCCCTGGCAGAGGCAACAAACCCCTTTGGCCCCGGCTTCACGTAGATGGCACCCCTGGACTAACCCATCCAGGGGAAATCGTCAGTCACCTTTTCCTGTCTCTCTATTCCTCCTGATCTTCGTCTTTTCTCTCTTTCAACCTTTCCTGTCATCTCCTCACTTCTGTTTACTTCCTTCTTCCAGGCGGCAAGAGTTAACCTTGTGTATGTGCCCTCTCTTGGTCACATAATATAGGGTTAGAGTGGCTTTGTACAGCTGGCGCTGGCATGCCTTTATACTTGTGCTGCCGCGTCCCCTTGTTGGGCTTGAAGGTGGGCGGCTGGCATGGCTGCTGAACCTATATATACTTTATGGCCTCTTTTTCAATTCCTAAACTGTCTTATCGCCCTCCTCGTAAGAGGGGGCGCACCGAAGCAACACTAAATGTATTCAAAAAGCCGAAAGAAAATTTTCCGCGCTTCCAGTTGATCCACGGTGAAACGCAAGAAAAGAATGCAAGAACCGTTTCTCCGTATGTCGTTTCTAAAGACTCACCAATACACTAGGTCCAGGATATCACGCTACACGTATAGCTAGCGGAGACCTTCTTCTTGAAGTCCAAACCAAGACCCAGTGTGAAAACCTGACAAAACTCGTCTTTTGGAACAACACCTGTATATATCACACCACACCGCTCCGTGAACAGTTCCCGAGGCGTAGTGTCTGATCAAGACCTAATTAACCTGACAGAGTGAGCTACTTGAGGGCTGGAACGAACAGCATGTAATGCATGTAAAGAAAATTAAGATTATGCGTGATAACAAAGAAACCCCTACAAAGCACCTCATTCTTACACTTTTCACAAGCACGCTTCAGGAATATATCGAAACAGGCTACTTGAAGTTAAAGGTCAGACCCTACATCCCAATCCCGACGTTGTTTGAAGTGTCAGCGATTCGGCCATGGTTCTCAGAGCTGCCGCAGCCGTCAAACCTGTGCAAAGTGTAGTTCGCGTACATGCCATAGACAATTGTGAAGAAACCTACACACCCTGTGCGAACTGCGATGGTGGATACCCCGCTTACTTGCGCACATGCCCTACATGTAAACATAAAAAGAAGTACTCACACTAAAAGTAAATGAAAACATCTCGTTTAGGGAGGCGCGCAAGCGTCTACAAATGCAGGGACCTTCGTTCACAGAGGTGGCATAAAAGGGGGCAGTGCCACCAAAATACGCGGCGCCCACACGTACCACATAAAGTGGACGAGCGGCAGCGCCATTCACCCCCTCAGAGGAAGTCGCACAGGCTCTTCCGCCACCAAAAGGCTTGTAGGTCTCCGGACCTGAAGCCCCAGGGCCTTCTGTAGTCACTATTTATTATTCTTTTTTTACAACTTGTCACCCTGATATTTCATGGCTTTCACGCTCTTCCTTATGAAAATGATTCTTCAAGGACACGTCATAGGATACGTGTTTACGCGGAAGACATATGACTAAACATCAGAAATTAGACTTTGTTTGTATTAGATTTTGATGAAGCGGTGCTTTATTTTCAACAACTTTTAAATATTCTTAGCAGCATAAAGACATGCGGCAGGCCGAATTCAGTGAAAATAATGCTGTAAATGTTGCAAGCTTTCCACTGAAGTATTATAGAGGATTCAATTTTCACTACTTTGTGCTTTCAAATTTATAAGAGACATCGCGTAGACATTGCGAAAAAGGGGTTCTCAAATGAAGGAGCTTAGCTGGTATAACTGTACGTTTGATTGATTGATATGTGGGGTTTAACGTCCGAAAACCACTATAAGATTATGAGAGACGCCGTAGTGGAGGGCTCCGGAAATTTCGACCACCTGGGGTTCTTTAACGTGCGCCCAAATCTGAGCACACGGGCTTACAGCAATTCCGCCTCCATCGGAAATGCAGTCGCTGCAGCCGGGATTCGAACCCGCGACCTGCGGGTCAGCAGCCGAGTACCTTAGTCATTAGACCACCGCGGCGGGGCTAACTGTACGTTTAAGCGCACGAATAAACAGAAGAGAAGAGAGGACAAGCGCTTGTCCTCAGTTCTCTTCTGTTTATTCGTGCGCTTGAACGGGCAGTTTACCATGCATATCCAACTAGCCCAACTTTTGATTCTGTTGCAAGGAGGTTAATATTTTGCTCGAGCAACATTGCTTCGAGAAAAAAGTTGCATAGGACAAAAAGCAAATGGTCTGTATTAACACCATCTAGATACACACCAAGCAGAAGATAATCAGTTGGAAAGAATTGTGCATATCTCTGAAAGTATTCTGGAGAATTTGGAGAACCCCTGGGCAGCACTCATGACATCTGAAAGGGGCAACGAGTGTGCAATACATCATCAGTCTACTCATCAGCCTCACTACACCTTCTGAGGGAGAAGTGCCTCTCCAATGTCCCTCCAGACAACTCGGTCCTGAGCACGCAACACATTACACCCGCACATGTCATATCTTCTGTCCAAGCAAGTTTCTGTCTCCCCCTCACCTTCTCTGGGAATCCAGTTCATTATAAACCAGTGGTATTCCGGCCTATGTGCTACGTGCCTGGGCCATGTACATTTCTTTTAAATTTCAACTATGATAACCTCAACCCCGCTTCCCTCACCCACTCTACTTTCTTCTTGTCTCTTAAGATTCCTGTCCGACCCTCACTGTGTCGCCCTATGTGTCAACTGAACTCTCCACGTAAACCTGCAATTTTTTGCTCTGTAGTCCAGTTTTGGCAAGATGTCACTGGTATACACTTCCTTCTTGAAGATTACTGGCAATCTACCAGTCATGCTTATATAATGCTTGATGAATGTGCGGCCCCGCAGTCTTATTCTTCTAGCTACTTCTATCTCGTCGTTCGGCTGCAAGGTTTCTAAATGTTGTTTGTAAATCTACTCATTTACAACTCCAAGTGCACTGCTACCTGTCTGAAAGTGCGATTCTCTTCAGAGGATTATATATAACACTTTCGTTTTCTTCGAAATAACTTTAGAACCTGCCTTTCGGCTTTTTTTCTTAATTCTTTTACCATGAATTGTTATTTGTCACCTGAGTTACTTAGCGAAGCAATGTCATTGGCAAACCCCAGGATACTAAGATACTGTCTCATACCTTGATTCCCTCACTTTTGCTTTTGTAATGTCGCTGACAATTTCCTTTTAACACGCGGTAAATAGCAAAAGGAAGGCCGTGTCTTCTCGTCTTACATCCTTCTTTACCTGTAGTCTGTAGCTTTTGATATGGAGCTCTATGGTGGCAACTGAGTGTGTGTAGATCTTTTTTTTGAAAATATTTTTATATGTTTCATCAACACCCTCATTCCTCAGTGCCTGCATGGCAGCTGATATCTTTACTGAATAAAATGCTTTCTCGTTATCTATGAGTGATACGTATAGTGGTGGTGTGTACTGTCAGCATTCCTAAAGTATAGTATACACAATGTGCTGTTGGCGCTTCACGCGATCTGATGTTTGGCACGAGGGCCAGCTTGTTCCGCATTTCTCTTTTACCTCTGCTTCCTGAGCTCTCGCCTCAGAGCTTGCTTGCTGTATACGTACACATTGGCTACCGTATGCCACGCTCTGCCTTCAGAGTAGCAGCTTGTTGGCGTTTCCGCTTCGCCTTTCAGGTGTGAGAGCTCTTTTAAGATCGCCATTCTACGGGACAAGAAAAACTGCTTGCTCTGTAAAGTTTTATGCGTCAGCGTCATTGTCGTTTTCTGTATTTGGCACCTTGCATGAGGCTCGCTCGATAATGGAGAACAAACAGCGCAACAGCCTAGAGCGTAAGGTGCTGTATACATCAAAATAGCGAACATTAAATATCACGCGACCGCCATACTTCTACCTTCACCATTCTCCCCTACTTCCCCTAAAGCTTCCTCAAATGAAATCTTCTGTTTATTTACTCTTTATTCTTTATTCATCGGACACTCCGCAGCACTAGAAGGCAATATAGCAGGAAGCTTACATCAATAAGCGAATTACATATTTTTAAACTCACAAATACCACTTTGTTCACACAGGAATAAATAAGATACACCTTTTTTGCACACCTAATACCATTCTTCTCCCAAATAAATACTCTATCGTTCACGTTACAGTACAACTTCACAGCATTGAATAAAATACATCTTCATTCCAAACACGAACTTGCTTTTCAGTTTGCCTATTTCATTGTTTAGTTTTTCGGAAGAAATAAACATTGAATTACGCAAACGGAAAAGCAAGGTCATACCAGGAATGGAGGTGTATTTTATTCAGCTTCCTTTCTAATACGAACGTGCTTTTTATTTAGCGTATTTTAATGTTTATTTTGTGGGAAATAGTGAATTGGCATTCACTTTCTTTTCAGCTGAGTATTCCAGGAATTTACAACTACGACCAAAGCGTTTTTATATAGAATGAGGTTTGTGTAGGTAAAACTGTCTGTCGTTCTAGTTTATTCTAGTAAATTGTATAAACAAATTTTCTTTTCCACTTATTGTTGCGGTTCTAGCTCAGCCTTCATGGCAGTGCAGCTCTCCCTCCCTCCACACCGTCCCAAGACAAACCTGGGTACACGATTTTGTATTTACTCTAGAGGAGCAATTACGGTTACCCCGGTGGAGTGCCACACGACACTACCATATTTCAATATAGGTCTGATAAAACTGTGTATGCCAGAGCTTTAAAATTGGCATGCCAACAACGCAAGTTCCTTTGAAAGAGATTTATACCTTACCAGCTTTGGCTATGAGAGTCTCCACCCAAGGCCTTTACGAACATTTAAAATATAGTAGCCCACCTAGGTACTTGTACGTATCATCTTGTTTTATCTGTATATTGTTCAGGTGGTGCCATGACGGAAATGGTTTGATCCTTTTTGTAAATGAAGTATATACACACTTTGTTATGTTAAAACCCTTTTTTAATTTCATACAAATGTTATAAATGAGTGATAACTATTACTGAAGTGCTCATGCATCACTGTGAATAGAAGTATTTAGTACACGACACTTTCATCAGATCACAACCAAATTAAAGATGAAACTCTTGCTGAGATAGCATTACCATAAAATAAAAGTAATAGCAGACCCAAAAGGAAGCCCTGTGGAAACCCTGAGGTAAAATCTGCGTATTCGAAGCATTTTCTCTACATTACTATTGTTTTTTCTTCTTTGAGAAAGGTAGCATTCAAACCAATTGAAAACAGCCTAATCAATATTTAGGGTGGTAAGTTTAAAACAGTAACAGTGAACTTGACACCTTCTCAAAGGCTTTAAAAGAATTCAAGAACACATCGTTCACCTATTCTACACTACCTACGCCCGATATGCCATCGTGAAAAAATTCTACTAACTGTGTTGTGCAAGACAGACCTCTTAGAAATTCACGCTGTTTGTCGAAGAGTACCTTGTGCATCTTTTAACGATTTATTATTTGTTCATATGAACCGCGTTCAAGTACTTTACAATAGACGCATGCTATATTGGGCCATAACTACCAATGTTTTTTTTTGAAGCATAATATATATTGGCACCACGTGCGCAATCCTCCAGTTATGTGGTGAGATACCTGCGACAAAAGAAATTTAAAAATTGCATACAGGTTCTTAAAAGTTTGCCCCGCGCATCGGCTGAGAATACACGGAGAAATGTTGTCTTTACCACTAGATTTACTTTCATCAGCGTCCTTCCATAGTTTTTATATTCTATTAGCACTAAGCTCGACAGAAAGCATAGACGAGATGATTCTGACAGTTGCACGCTAGTGACAGCTGTGTTTAGGTAAAAATACTGAGGAGAAAAAGTTGCCTAGACATGCAGCTTTGTCTCCAATATCAGTAACGAAGCAACCATATAATATCAGATTATCAGATGACGAAGATATTGATGACAAGGAAAGCTTTGCACGGTACGTCACCACTAACATTCGCAGACAGCCTACAACAGGTATGACGCCAGAGTGAGTGAGCTATGACCAGCAGATCTAGCGCATGTGCGTGCGGTAATCACCACGTCTTTAGTTTATACCAAAGAAATAAGTCTTTTTTATCTAAAGGAAGTGTGTGCGCTGACTATACGCACGAATCTCTCGTCCACATAGCGGGCCTTCACCGTTACTAGCTTTTGTAATTTCCACTCACAAGAACGATGCAGCATAAGCGATATTGTTCTCTGCTTCTTGAAAACGCACTTTCTCTTGGCTTCCTTTTATACAAGAGTGGAGGGGTGTTTTAAAAAAAACAAGCAAGAAAACACAGCATCGTGAACTCAAATGCTGTGTTTGTGCGTTCTAAACCACATTCATAAAGGAAGCAAGATGGTGCATTCGAAAGAAAGCAGTGGGCGTATTTCGCTGCGTACAGTCGGCTCTACGTATTTCTCAACATGGCGCCCGTCTTGATTATGTAAGCTGAAGAATGGCTGGTGTTCATAATTTTTTTGTTATTTTAGTCCTGTACTTTTTACTTAGCCGTGTCAAATACCAGTTATCAATCGAGGTGATATTCTACAATGTCGGCGCCTGAAAAATATCGGCCTGCCGTGCGCCTATCATACTGGGATGTTAGAATACATGTCTTTTTTTACAATACTGTATACGTGAGTAGCCAATTACATTTGCTGAAAGAAAAACTTGTACCTCTGACATCCTATGTTTGGTCAATTGATTAATATAGTTATATTTTAATTGGCAGTTTTTCCGAATAAATTTAAACAATAATGAATATAAATATTCTTTTCTGATGTGGGGAACACCGCTAGGGGGCCACGGAGTGCGGACGTGTTGCGCGTCGGCTCCGCAATTTTCCAATGTTTTTGGTGGATTGTCGAATTTATCGTGGAAAACGCTTGTCACCATCGATCGACGGCAGTTTCAAGGACTTCCCTGACACCAAGTTTTGCCAGGTGGGACCACTTTTTAGCCACGTATTGGCGCCTTTTATTCCACCACAAAAGCAAGAACGCCAAGTCCAGCGTCTCTGCGCACGACGCCATAGGCCGGCCGCTGCGGCGGTGGGGCCTGCAAGCCTAACGTGTCGCCGGACCTCCTCGGAGCTCCCGATCCCCGACGGCAGCGTACAAGGCCTTTGCCAGGGCTAAATGGATGTCGTAGAGGTAGAAGGAGAGGACATACGGCCGGAAGATTTCGGCGAGGGAGCAGGATGGTGCAGCGTAAAGAGAACGAAACAGGCCGACGGCGCGTCCGAGACAGCGCAAGACCAGAAGACGGAGACGCAGCAACAGGCGGCTGCCGCGGCTACTACAGGGATTGCCCCGGATACTGCCACAGCGGCGCAGAATAAAAAGAAGTGTGCTCGTTACTTGCAGCACCTCGCTAAGGCGAGCCGAATGCCAGAGTTACCGCCCGATGACTACAGGATCATTGTGCGCCCCCGCGGCGGATTCAACGGGGCTGAATACAAGATAGATCGCATTTACTGCTGCCTTCGTAACGCGGCAGGTATCGGTAGAGAAGCGGCTAGAGAGGACAGCATCTGCCTCAACGTTAAACAGAACGTCGTGGTGCTCAGCACTCCGTCCGCGGACAGAGCCAAACGCTACGGAGCCATCAGCAAGCTTTGCATCGGGAACCGAGAGTTCGAGGCGAACGCCTATCAGGCCGCCCCGGAGAACACTTCCAAGGGCCTGATTAGGAACATTTCCAAAGACGAGAGCCCGGAGGACATCGTTAACAACCTAGTGACGCAGCGCAACCCCAGCGTGCTGCATGCCAAGCGAATGGGCACCACGGACAACATCATCGTATTGTTCGACGGTTTCCGTGTTCCCAGACACGTATACTATGGACCTATGCTTGTGAGATGCTCCCTCTACAGAAAGCACATCGACGTGTGCTACGCGTGCGGGAGGCTGGGCCATCGCTCCGACGTGTGTCCCAACCCTGCCGACAAGATTTGCCGTGGCTGCGGAAGCAGTAACCCACCTTCTGATCATCGCTGCGAGCCGCGGTGTCAACTGTGTGGCAAGGATCATCTCACGGGTGACCGCGTCTGCAAGGCGAGATACAAGACTCCTTACATAGTCAAGCGTCGCCGCCTAGAGCGAAAGCGGCGTGAAGAAGAGCAAGCGGCCGCGGCGTCCGACAGCATCTACAACAGCGGCATTAGCACCGAAGGCAACGGAGGTTACTACAATCATTATCCGGCGTTTGACAGTCATTCATCCAACGCCACCCGAAGAGGACGCTCGACAAGCCGAGACGCGAGAGGCGGCGGCGGTAAATCCCGGTCCCGCTCTCGCAGCCGGACACCAAGGCCGAGAAGCATGTCGAAGACGCGCGGTGGCGCCGTTCCGGGCGCCGCAGCTGTCAACCAAGGCACCCAACAAAGTCAGCAGCATCAGACGTGGCGGCAGCCGCAACAACAAGGACCCATGTGCACATGGCAGCAGGTGAGATGGGCGGATGTAGCCGCCTGTCGCGCCGGCGGCGCTGTTTCGGCGGGACGTCCTGGCGGTCCCGCCGTCGGTGGCGGCGGTGGGAGCGAGCTCAAGCTAGCGGTAGAGCGAGCGCTAGAACAACGCCTAGGACCATTACAATCGATAATTTCAGAGCTGAAACGCGAGAACGCCGCCCTTAGAGCGGAAAATTCCAAATTGAAAGGAGAGGCTCCACGAATGCAACAACCGCAGCAACAGTCGACGGCGCCGCCACCACCGACGCCTCGGTCTTCGACTCCGTCGAGACCCGAGGCGGCGGGGACGGAGACGGATGACGAGAGCAGTTCGGGAGAGGGGGCAGGCGGACGCGAAGACCGCCCGTGTACCGCGAAAAGGATAGCACTAGATCCTGCCAGGCACGAATCCACACAGCGGTTTGGCCGTTATGATAAGCTACAGAAACAAATCGATACTATAGAGACCAGCCTCGATGAACGTTTAGCTAAACAGGTGGCTCAGATGAATGACATGTTCAATAGTGCGATAGCTAAGCTCTCTGAACAAATGACACAAATGCTCACCGCGCACACGGCGCGCATAGAAAACATTGAAGCGCGACTCCCGCCATCTGCGGGCAGACCGATTAGAACGGTGAGTAAGCCCTACGCTAGACAGCAACAGAGTCAGCAGCAGCAGAACGCGCTGCCAGACGCCGAGCCGCAGATTCAGCCGCACCCCAGTCGCCTCGACGGCGATGGGCTAAATTAAACACAAGCATCACCATGGCTAGACACGCGCACACTCACACTAACACTCACAAACAACAGTACACGATCTGGCAGTGGAACTGCCGGGGATATAGGAGGAAGCGGGAAAATCTCGAGCAATTTATTCGAAGCCGTGAGACGAAACCGGACATTATCCTTTTGCAGGAAACAAATTATCCGGCAAAACTAGCTGGTTACAAAGCCATAAATGCGGCCGCGGCGGACAACAGGCGGAAAGAAAAACGTGCTACACAGCGCTCGGCGCGTGGTGGGGCGCCGGGGGCGGCCGCGGGTCGCCGAAGGCGGAGCGATCCGCTCTCGTCGTCGGCGCGACCGCGGTCGCTGTCGTCGCCCCCGCCGCGTCCGGCGCCGGTCGCCGCCGTGCTAGTTAGACGTAACATCACGGTGGCGCAGCGCGAACTTGAGTGCGTAAGGATACCGCATGTTTTTGTAGAATTAATTCCTAAGCGCGGCCGAGGCCTGTTTGTACTTAACGTCTACAGTAAACCCACGCTACAGCACCGATTTGGGGAGCTGCTCCGGAGAGCAAGCACGGCCGCCAACGGCGCACCTCTGCTAGTTGCAGGTGATTTTAATGCGCCCCATGGGGCCTGGGGATACACGCGTGAAACGCTCAAGGGCAAACACCTTTGGGAAGACTCGCAAGACCAACGGCTTGAACTGATCGTGAACCCCGCCGATCCGACGCGCCGGGGTAACAGCGTGAGCGCAGACACGCTACCGGACCTCGCGTTCGTGTCGAATGTCACCGCGGCGTCTTGGCAAAACACGCAGGAGGACTTAGGGAGTGACCACTCTCTGATAGAGATTACGGTAGACACGGGCCTGAGCGTTCGTAGAACATACTCTGAAAGCACAGGCCGTAAACTCAAATTAGTGCAGTGGGACGCGTTCCGCAAACAGCGAGCAGAAGGCGGGCGAGGCGACGAGCCGATCACTGATATAGACGAGTGGACCGCGACGCTCAATCGGGACGTAGACGCGGTAACGTGCCACATCCCGCCCGAAGCGAAGCTCGAAGTAATCGACAGCAGGCTCCTACACATGTGGGAAGCAAAGCAAGCCCTACTCAAGAGGTGGAAGCGCCAAAGACATAACCGGGCGTTGAGAAAACGCATAGCACGGTTAGACAGAGAAATTGAGGAACATGCGTTCCAAGTCTGTAGGTCACAATGGGAAGACCTGTGCAACGGCCTCGAGCGACAGATGCGCGGGGCGAGTGCTTGGCGCCTTTTCCGGCACCTATTGGATCCGGAAGATACTCGTGCCGCTCAAGGCCATAAAACTCGGAGACTTGTGAACGATCATAAAGGCGATGACCTTCTCGGTGCAATACGTGACCGTTACTTTAAGTCGGCAGAGAGCGTCCAACACCCAGATTATGACGGCGTTGCTAATGAGCAACTAGACGCCGAATTTAGCGAAGCGGAAATTCGGGCAGTCCTTTTTGAACTAAACACCCGATCGGCGCCCGGCCTGGACCGGGTTTCGAACAAGCCTCTCCGCAACTTAGATGACGAGTCAATCTCCCGATTTGTGACTTATGTCAACGAGTGCTGGCAACGCGGTTCCCTTCCTGAAGCATGGAAAAGAGCTCGAGTTATCATGATTCCTAAACCGGGCAAGCAGGTTGCGCTTGATAATCTAAGGCCAATTTCGCTCACGTCTTGTGTAGGAAAAGTTCTGGAGCACGCAGTCCTCAAACGCGTGACTGACTTTCTCGAAGTCCGCGATGTATTTCCGCACACCATGCTAGGATTCCGCCGCAATCTCTCCGCACAAGGCGCGTTGCTTCAGCTGAAGCACCACATTGTTGATGACATTACCAGCTCAACCAAGGCGATCCTTGGCCTAGATATTAAAAAGGCCTTCGACAGCGTTAAACACGAAGCAATTTTAAACAGAGTTCAAACATTAGGACTAGGACAAAAAACATATAATTACATACGTGACTTCCTTGCCGGCAGACGCGTACGCGTCGTCGTTGGAGATGTGGAACTGCACGAATTTGAGATGGGCTCGAGGGGCACGCCACAAGGCTCCGTAATTTCGCCATTACTCTTTAATTTAGTTCTAATTGGGCTACCCGAGAAATTATTAGGCATACAAGGATTGTATCACAGTATCTACGCGGATGACATCACCCTCTGGGTTCCCGGCGGAGGTTGTGATGGTCACGTCGAGCGTACGCTCCAGGCAGGTGTAGACGAAGTTCAGGAGTACTTGCGAGGAACGGGCCTCGAATGCTCGGCAACCAAGTCGGAACTTCTAATCTACAAACCTACAAGTAGAGGTCGCAAAACCCCGCGCGACGAGGAAAGGGAGTGCTACAAAATAAGCGTTCTATTGGCAGATGGCACTCCCATTCCACACGTAGACAAAATTAGAATTCTGGGGTTACACCTGCAGGCAAACGGCCATAATGGTGAGACGGTGCGAAGACTACGTCGTTCGGTAGACGACACGATCCGACTCCTACGTCGTATCACGAACAGACGTACTGGTATGCGCGAACACTGCGCGATCCGTCTAGTGCAGGCGTACGCAATAAGCCGTATAACATACGTTGCCCCCTACCTCAAATTGCTAGGCTCAGAAAAAAACAAAATCGAATGTATAATACGAAAGGCTTTCAAGAGAGCAATTGGAGTTCCACTGAATGCGAGCACTGAAAAGTTACTAGAACTTGGACTGCACAACTCACTCGACGAGTTAATTGAGGCCCATGTCGTTTCGCAAAACGAACGCTTGTCGGGGTCTAAGACGGGTCGACACATCCTCGAGTCACTTGGCATCCGGTACCACACTCAGCAGGGAGAAAAAGCGGATGTTCCTGCCTCGGTTCGCGACCGCCTAATTGTTCCGCCGCTTCCTAAGAATATGCACCCGACGCACCACGTCGGGCGCCGTAACCAGCGAGCTAGAGACCTTCAAAAGAAGTACGGCACTAGCGACGAAGTTGTGTACGTAGATGCCGCGAGATATGGGGACGGGAGACACGCACACGCCGCTGCGGTCGTTGACCGTGCGGGCAAATGCCTCGCGAGCGCCACGGTGACCACGGGACATACGGAGGCGGCCGAAGAAGCCGCGATAGCCCTAGCAATCGCCACGGTGCCGAACGCTACGATCGTAATCAGCGACTCGCAGGCAGCAATCCGCGGCTTCGCGCGCGGCCGCGTCTCGCGGGAAGCGGCCCGCATCCTTAAGATGTGCGGTGATGGTGACTCAGCGTCGCGATCGCCACAACAAAATTTAACAGTCTTCCTCCTTTGGACCCCGGCACACACCGATGTCCCGCTTCCGGGCAACGAGGCGGCCCACGCCGCGGCTCGAGGTCTCACTCGCCGAGCCGTGGCACATTCCGTGGCCGCCGCCTCCGCTCCCGAGAACGGGGCTTCTGATCTGCCGGATCGAGACACTTCGACAGACACGCAGCGACAACACAGACCACAACGGTCGTGGGGTGATCGTAATACATAATACCTCCAGAATTGCGTTCGTTTGTGGAAAGCTTAAACACAAATAACCTCGACGCTTCATCACGGATGACAGATTTTCGCACTTCTACGCTTCACTGAGCGTGCATCACCCAAACTTGTAGGTATTTGTTCTGAGCGTAAACTTCTGGGCCCATGGCAGAAACTTCCAACAAGCCAACCTTGTTTAGAGTCTTGCGTCTCGGGCATTCTCTGTCATGGTGCTAGCACAAGCTGAGATATCGTAATGTAAAGTGTCCAACTGAGTAATGCAAATGATTTTAACATAAGAAAGACCTTCCCGTCTACATTCAGAGCACCGAATAGATGGATTATCCGGATAAAACTTTAAAAATGTCAACATGTTGGGTTGGTGCATTTTTAAACTTTGTCTCAATTTTTAAAATGCATATATTGTTTCCACAAGAACTTGTCTTGATCTGTTTTCACGTGACGACTATGTGTACTATCCTAGGTTTATGCAGATTGAAGAGCCGCCTTAAGTAAAACGGCACCACAATTATATAATGACAGCATTCGGAGATCGGGACACCCCATGACCGTGATATTTAGAAAAGCAAGGAAACTACTCAGTTAAATATCTCGCAACCACGCTATACTATTATATACACAGCGCGTTCAACACTATACAAAAGCAGGCCACATGGTCAATCTATACGTTTCTGTGATAATGCAGAGATCTTGAGAAAACCTATCCCATGATAACCGAGTTGGCTTTATTGATGTGGTTGAGTACTATATTTTTGTAAAAAAACCATCTTATGATATTGTGTCTATCAATCATTATTGCATGAAACTGAACCTGCACGCTTTTTCTACAAAATTTTCAGCCAAAGTTTTGAAGAAAAGGCAACTGCTGTTAACATGTACGGCTACAATGAAGTAAACGCCATCACATACCTGACAGAAGGTAAGATTTGCTGCTATTCCTTCTGTACCAGTGCATGTTTTTTTTTCGGATGCTCAAGCGTAAAACCAGAATGTTACACACTTAGTGACCGTAGACTAAAGCTGGAAGATCTCAGGCGTGCGTTTTATGTGGGTGGAAATATTATGCCAGTGCTAGCTGCAAGTACACTGCTGCTTCCTCTGAAAGAATGTGTACTTGATCTGTTCTCTTGATATGTGAAGAGAAGGTGACCAGTGAACATTATCCAGTTAAAAACTAATTAACGAAGGGCTTGGTAAACTCACTGAGGTGTCTCACACAACCATAAAATAATATCACAAGCAGCTTAGAATCACTATGGGCCTGAAGGCACTGCTGCTGATATTCGCAGTAGAAATGGCGATAGAATACACGCACGTACGAATACTACAAGCCATATTTTTTTGCCGAAATATTTTATTTATGTACTGTTTTATCACAGTATAACAGCACAAATACTTTCTTTTTTATTTGCTGCAACATTACTCAGATTTGCCAAATTTTCGCCATCAGCACGCCACCCAAGGTAACAAAAATGCCTTGCTAGTGCAAATAAGTTATAAACAATTCGCCAACAAGGAAACGCAATATAAAATTCGTCTTGTCCACATTCGTAGCAGCCGGTATTTGTTTTCGCCTTGTTGATTGGACTCTCAATAGCGTAGCGCACTTTCTTCGGTAATTCACTTCTTGACGCAAACAGGGTGTGATTTTCTTGTCCATGCGCAATGCAATCAAGAGAATCTTTCGACTCTAAATCAGATTCCTGGAGTAAGCTGTATGGCGGTGTATTTTTTTTCTCTTTCAAAAATGCTTTTTCATGTTTGACAATCACCATGACTACACAAACTGCCCTGTGTGCCACCGAGTATATAAGTTAACTCTGTATATTTTCAAAGATTGTGACTTTTCACACAATAATAGCATGGGTTAAAATTAACAAATTTGATGCTTGAAACTTAATTGTATACATCATTAGTCAGTTTTCCACTCGTATTTATATCTCGTGATGCTTAACGCAGTGCGCAACAATAAGAGCGCCGCACACTGGCCGTACTGTTTTAGAGAACGTTGTTCAGCACTTCGAAAATTTCTCAAAACATAGACATAGTAAAAAAACAGTAATTCCTAACTTCTAAGGCTCAACTGCACGTAAACCAGATGCATTGTCCCAAGGTTAAAGGTTGGAGCCAACGGGCTCTCTTAAAATGAATAAGTGCTTTAATAAACTTTCACAATGTTCTAATGTATCTAACTGATTGTTTCACATTTGGAGTTTAACGTCCCAAAACCAGCATATGATTATGAAAAACGCCGTAGTGGAGGGCTCAAAAAATTTCGACCACCTTGGTTTCTTTAACGTGCTCCCAAATTTGAGCACACGGGCCTGTAACGTTTCCACCTCCATCGGAAATGCAGCCGCCGCAGCCGCGATTCAATCCCGCGAAGTGCGGGTCAGCAGCCGAGTACCTCAGCCGTTAGACTACCGTGATGGGGCGTTTTATTGTATCTATTCCTAAATACTTTCACATGCTTATTACAGTTATGCACTGTTCATATTTTCATGTTGGCTTGTAGCTGGACAAGTTTTCACAGACGTCCTGGCATTCTCTGATGATGATTGCAACGTGCTCTACGCTCTTGGCGCAGACGAAACCGAGACAGGTACGTAATTTTAGTGATTTCGATTCCTTCCGGAAATTGTAACACAGCGCTTTACCAAAAATATCGCGCATTTTCTCTGAAGAATTCTTTTCGAGTAGGTCAAAAACTGAGTTACTCGATAACTTGATGTGCTGCCTCTTATCTGTTTTTCTCTTTGCCTAACATAGAGCACTGTTCACGAGTTTCTTATTTGCGACAAATATACATGAAAAATATTCTTATTTTAAATTTCGTGCACGTATTGTAGGCGGCATCTAAACCCAGGCAGCACGCCGCTGTTGGACCAATCTTGGACCAACATCGGCTAACATCGGCACCGACGTCGGGCCGACGTCGGAAGTGCAACTTCTTCCAATGTCCGGCCGACGTTCAAGCCAATGATGGGCCGACGTTTTGCCGATGTTTTAGCCAGTATGCAACCAACATTGGGCCGACGAAGGCCCATCGTATTGCCAACAAAGCTGCCAATGTTCGGCCAACATTGGGCCATATTTCAGCCAATCACATGCCATTCTTACGCCGATGTTCGCTGCACGACGAATATTGGCTACGGATGTACGGCCGACATTGCACCAATCCAGGGCCACATTGCAGCCAATGAAAGGCCGTTATTACACCGATGTTTCCTGCACGACGAATATTGGCTACTGATTGGCTTGCCATTATGTAACCATTATTAGTAGAGAATTTTTCTTACCGGAAGATTTAAACAATATGCCTCGATGACCCGCTCTTGTAGTTTTGCAGCCCTGTATACTTGGGGCAACAGAAAATTGAATGCTGAGAACTGAAAACAGTTACTCGATCTATTTCATCTTTTATACGTCATTCCCTTTGCTAACACTAGAAGTGTAGTTTATTTTTTTTACCAATTTATTTTTTGCAATAGGGAGTGCTTTATTTGGTACTGGTATTTGGTACAGCAGATCGAAAAAAGTCGTTAGGAAGTAAATGCTGAAAGCGTATGTCCCCCACTTGCAATCCCCACATATGTCCCCCACATGATAATCGAGAATATTCATACAGTTTAGAGCATTTTTTCGTAACTAAAACATGGTGATGGTGCTTCCGAATCAGCATAAGCTAGCCGAACAGTGCACCACCGACAGTCTGCAGACCATTTATTCTTTGCTTTTTTTATTTATTTGGTACAACAAAAAATGTATACATTGAAAAATATATATACACAACTAAAAAAGGCCCGCTCTACTGCAGGTCAGGTTGCGTTGGGGGCACAGTGGCAGTGGTGCTGTCAAGGCCCTGGCTGCTGTGGCTGGGCAGGAAGCCAGCTGCCGCGAGCAGCCGATAATCTGCACTCTGAGAGTAGGGATCATCGGGCTGCTCCACAACAAATGCTTCTCTGAAGCGCCGCTTCCTGCCCCCACAGCGATCACCAGACCCTGGCAGCCACCTCTTAATAAAGTTGAGGGCCTCCGCCTGGTCGCACCCTGCTTTTTGGCAGATGACATCTGCATACAAGAACAGAAATACCATAGTACACATGAAGCACTGCAGTACAGAGAATACACATGGGTACACACACATAAAACAATGAACAAGTTAAACCTGTCACTAATCTACAGAGCCTCAGGTTCACAAAGGCCCTTTTCCCTTTTCTGCCATGAAGGCTGTACAGCACTTGCACGTCATGTGCCAATACAGCCTTCATGGCATTCACACCAATTTCTCGGAGGCCACGTCCCCCAATCTGCAGGAGGTGCTTGCGCTGTAAAAAAATGCAAGAAGCATAGATGGGGTAAACGCAACAGCACATCGAAAGGTTTTCATGATAAAAATCTGCAAGAAGAGGACACTGAAAACAACAACTTGAATTTTCGGGCATCACAACATTTCATTGTTTTTTTACGCTAACTTCAACTCACTTGACCTAAAATGGTTTCCACATCAGCCCTCTCACACTCAGTGTGAGAACCTTTCAGAGTCCTTCTCTGAATGCAGTTTTGCTGTTATGAAATCAAATACAACACTGTTATAACCCTTAATAAATATTGATTCTAGCTATGAAATAGTATAATTACTTTGTACAGTGCTCAAATTCCAATACACGTTTCTTTGAGGTTACAATGTCTTTGCCTGAATGTTGACCAGGAGTAGCTTCTACAGGTGAAAAACGATAAAGTATGTGGAATTCAAAAAGAAGCTAGGACATGTTTTTAATCAATGCATTGTAAGCAGAGCACAACAAGATAAATGAACATGATCAAGGCGTACTAAGAGGCAACCTTAGAGCGACCAAATCTTGGTCATAGATGAAACTGATAGAAAAATAAAGGTCGCACTAGATGGTCGCACCATTTGCTGTTTATATTTTTCTGTGATAGCCAACAAAGAGGCATGTCGCTTTAGAAATCTCATCACGATAAACAAAGGTGCATTTTTCTTCACCCTGCGAAATAGGGTGCATGTTAGATTTTTAAAAAAGTAAGAAATCGGCTAACACAAGGCAGGGTGAACTGTAGCTCAAAGTAGAGAGAGCCGCAGCGGACACGAAATAGGGTGATAAATGAACAAAATTACTGAATGTCTGTTTTAAGCAGGCTATTGCTAGTCACTGCCCATCAAACACACGATGCCGCCTACATCGTCTGCTAGCTTAGGACAGTTCACTCGGACTTCACAGACTATAGTAAATACAGTCGAATCTCATTAATTCCAACACACTTAATTCGAACTGACGCTGTAGTCCTATCAAAGCTATACTGCGCTCCGAAAATGCTCTCAGCACCCTGCCCAATCCTGCGGTGGCACTTCAGACACCTCATCGCTGTGCTTAAAGAAGAAAATGAAGAAAAGGAAAAAAAAGACTGCGGTGGAATGTTTGCCAAATGCCAATCTGCGACATTCCTGTGCCACGCTTCGGCTTTTTCCGTCCCTGCCACGTTGAGACCCTCCTCCTCTTAACACTGCGCACGAAGAGAAAGAGGGGAAAAAAAGCTGTCGCAGAAAGTGGGCTCTCTCTCATGCCGATCTGCAACGCGCCGGTGTCACGCTTCCCTGTTTTTCGTTCCTGCTATGTAGAGACTCTTCTCCTTTCAACAACGCGCATGAAGAGAAAAAAAAAAAAAGCTGCCGCGGAGTGTTTCTCTCTCGAATGCCTATCTGCTTTTCTCCAGGTGAAGACGCTCCTCCTTTCTCATCATGTGCTGGCCACGCTCCGGCTGCAGCGCAGATGGTAACAGTGGAAACACAGTTGTCTTCACAGAGTGTCAGCACTGGACATTGCCGCGCGCAACTTCTATTGCCAGGAGAATACTGAAGCCGAAGTACAAATGCTTTGCAAACTGCACGCAAAACTTGTTGACTCGTTGCAAGGCCAACGTGTACAGACATGTATTGACTACTTTAATTAATGACGGATGTCCTGTAATTTGTGAATAAAACTTCTCCATGCACATGCATCACTGCATGGTGAGCCCTCCGCTCAATTACCGTATTTACTCTATTCTACCGCGCCCTCGATTGTATTGCGCGCCCGGTTTCCACGACAAAAAAAAAAAAAAAAAACAAGACATCGGTTGCAACGCGCACCCTTTTTTCACGTTGGCCCGCTTGATCACACCACTCGGGAAAACAACAATTTTTGAGACCGTCTTCCGTTTAAATATGAAGTACGGGGGAAGCTTATGTCTATCTGACGTGCAACGGAGCATTGCTGCCACTCTAGTTTTACCGTCGCCCGATGTCAGTACACAAACTTGCTTCGCCCCTTTCTCCTAGACGGTTGTGGTGCCAGGCATGTTGAAGTAAAGAGGCGTGTGATCGGCATTCCCGATTTGCCCAAGCAGGTAGCCCTTGTTGTGCCGCAAGTTTAGGAGGAACCGCTGAAGACTCTGAAGCTTTTCTTCGTACTCCTCCGGCAACTTCCGGCATATGCCTGTTCGCCTTCGGAGGGAAAAGCCTTTTCTCTTCATAAAGTTCGTTAGCCAGCACCTGCTCGCTTTAAAATGGCTCAGCATTAGCCCTTTTTCTAAGGCTAACTGCATAGCCTGCACTTGGAGCAGTTCTGTCATCACGGGCCGCTGTGCCGCTCACTGCTTAATCACATACTCACCGAGCAGCTCTTCAATTTGTGGAAACCGACCCTGCTGTGGTCCACTGAAGCCTTTGCGTGAATCTTTGCTGTCGACAATATCCTGCTTTTGTTTCCGCCAGTCCCGCACGCACGTTTCGGGAACTTCGAATGACCGCGATGCGGCCCGATTTCTGTCCGTTCCGGCACACGCGATGACTTTTCTTTTAGAAGCGGCATTGTGGTGCACTCGTCGAATTTTTGGAGTCGGCCCTACCATGCCGTCGATGCTAATGTACTACAAGATGACGAACTCCTCAGCACACGTATGAAGTACCGCACATGGGAAACACATAGGCAGAAATGACCGACGCGCCATGCCGACGCACGTAGGGGGCGGCCATTTTGTAAGTGGCGATGGCAATAGAATGACCATATTCATTTTTTTTTTCGTACTCGATTCTAACGCGCATGCGATTCATGAACTCTCTTAACCGGAAAAAAGGTGCGTGTTAGATTCAAGTAATTACGGTAACTTTCATTATTTTGAACTTCTTTTAATTTGAACAAATTTTCTGGCCTCTTTGAGTACGAATTATTCATATTCGACTGTAATAAAGTGGCTAATGAGATTACCTGGCTAGCTTGTTTCACGAAAAACAGTATCTTAAAGCAGTACTAAATTTCTGCATGTTACATAGGCATATTAAAAATCAAGAAATACACACCAAAGCCGCAGCCACAGCTTCACTCTGCACAGCTGCCTCTGCTGCCTCCACGTCTCCAATTGTACCAGCAGGCAGCCGGGGAAGGTCAGAAGGGGGCTGTGCTGGCTGGGCGTGCTAAGGCACGGACAAGAGCCGTACCTCGAGCTTCAGCTGTCGCACCTCCTGCAGAACCTCTCTTTGTTGCTGCCGGATGCCAAGTTCGATCCGCAGGATCCGTAGCAACAGAGCTGAAACATACAAGAGTACATACTATATTTACTCGCACAATTTGCATCCTCACATAATTTGCTCACCAGTATAATTAGCCAGCCTGCTTTACTACAAGAAACTTTTTGCTCGCATACTTTGCCCTCCCCAACCAGCCCGAGCCACCTTGCCAGCACACACACAGACACATTTGACTTCATGATGCTCTGGTCAGGCACATCTCTTGTCGAGCAGGCGAGTGCAGTCTTACACAAAATGGGCTGAGTGCAAGCTTCCTTCTTCCATGAACTTTTATGCTTTCCCTAGAATATCGAACTTGAAAACCGTAACCTGTTTATGTGTAGTCCGAAATGCCCTAAAGGATTGCCTCCTATCTTCCCACCTCTTCCACGGCAAGAATGTATTCCCGAGACACAGCACAGATGTTGAACGCGTGCAAGGACCTGTCACATCAACTAGATGAGGCAGGTTTTCGCACTCATTTTCTTTTTTTTTTTTGGTTTCGCCATCTGGCCATTGCGTTTTTACCGTTCCTTGTAATAGGCTACAATAATTATATACGAGGCAGATTGCTGTTATAAAGCTTACCGAAGAAAACTGAAACCGTGCTACCGCTAAGCACATCAGCGTGGAGTTCTTAGACATGCAATATTCAGTATTGGAGCCAGCAGAAGAGTGCGTTGAATAAGACTTAGCATAGAAGCTTGGGTGTGTTGGTTAGATATCGGAGGGAACACAACGCAATAGAAGACTGGGACAAGGAATGGGGACACACACACATGAAGGGCGACACACAGAGCACTGTGTTGGCATCGCGCTTCCTTGTCTGCATCTTACTTTGCGTTGGGTTCCCGACAATTATTGGAGAGTACTTATGTTCTCTGGTATAACCTTGTCGTGGGAACTGGTTTTTGTGAGCAATGTTCGGAAGAACTTGAAGAAAATGGGGGCATTTGAACAGGCTTCGCAAACAAATGACAATCCGCTTTGAGACAGCTGTGACAGCGCCTGCAACATATATTCCCATTCCCAGTTGGGCTTTTAGGCCAGCGATTCCTACTAGCTTCGCACATAACCAGATCGACAAAAAAAGTACACATAATACGCGAGTACATACCGCATTTGACTCTGTAGCTTTGATGAACCAGGCAGATACACAAATTTATCCAAAGCTCCATTGATTCTATTGCAAAATTATTCAACAAACAAATTGCGATTTTATCCATGTTACTATACGATTGTGGCACTTTACCATTGCAGCTTTCCAGGAGGCACACATAGTGCAGCGTTAATTCACCACTCGCAGTTAATTGTATGCAGTGGGTTGCTCACAGCAACGGACTGCATGCAATGGTGAACATCTTGCATGCTTGCACCGCTGTTTCAGCATGCTGGCTGCTTCCCATACGGCTATCAATTGATGTTCACAAAATTGGGAAGATGAAGAAAGACTACACAGTGCCCTCTGGCCACCCTATACTCCAAACCTCCAGCCAACAAACAAACAAAAGAAACAGAAATATGCAAATGAATATTATTCCTAATGCAGCTGGAATGGAGTGTAGTTTTCACCAACTCTGTGTGTTAAGTCAATATGGAGTGAGTTAACTCCATAAAGTAGCTTTTCTCATAACAGTGTTCACTCTATTGTAACACAAGGAGTGACTTCATAGCATCTAGAAGGAAAAATAGAATCTTCAGTATTTGATAGAAATGTGAGGCTCTACCTTAAAACAACAATAATCTGGAAAAAGAACTCATTACATTCGAAAAAAAAAAAAGGTAGCACAGTTGATCCCCTTTACAAGAGACACTGATGTAACAGACAAACGGGGATAAGAGGCACCAGTGTGCAGGCTGACATTTGGCCCATCATGCATCAGGCACTCCGTAGATGCGCCTGTGCAGACGGGAGCCCTGCAGTCAAGCATGCTGAGCAAGACTGTTGACCACTGTACAATGACACATTGCCACAAATTTTCAAAACTTCATTTCACAGACTTCTGCGAAAGCTTCTTACAGTCTTGCATAATTTTTGCACAAGCTTCTCTTATTCTTGCGTGATTTTCGTCAGAACATATAAGTGTTGGAAGTTGTATGTCCCCAAAAACTTGCACAATACAAATAGCATACATTAAAGTCTAATCACTTAATACGTGCATAGTGTAACAATGAAAGGAAACTCACGCATGGTTTGCTCCGAGCCTTCCCCGTGCGGTGCCTCCTTGAGCCTTGGAGAGCACTGTACAGCTAGAGCAAAGTAGCATCAATCCAGTGTTAATGGCAGGTTAACAAGACAACAAAACTAACCCCCATATTCATAAACGCTCCCCGACTCGACTTTCACCCTTCACTTGACAGAGTTGAGCACTGTGCCGCTGCTCGTTTGAAAGCGACGCTGCGCTACTTGAGAATCACAGCAGATTATTGCTGACATGCAGCGACTTTCTCTGCTTAGAGACGGCGCTCCCACCAGCCATCTCAAGTGAAGGTGAAGCGTTGAGTGGAGGGACGTTCTAGAATAGGGGGGTAAGATTGGTTGCAAGAACACTACAATAGACACAATTTTTACACTTCATCTATATTGTACAGCCACACACATTCTGCATCCTTATAATGCAACATATACATACAGGCTTATAAAGTAAACACTGTAGGCTGCTCAAATAACACCTACACAAAAAATTACCCAAACGTGGCCATGCGCAAAGTACTTTTATTTGAAACTCACAAAACTTTTGCGGTGATGGAGAATAAATAAGACAGGTTACGCTTGGAGGCACATGAGACCTTCGCAGCTTTCATAAAGTACAAAAAAACAATATGGTGTGTGTGTATGTATGTACGCATGAAGCTTCGGCCTTTACATACGGTTTCTTGAAAGTATCTACTATTAATTTTATGGCACCTGTGTCCTTCAGCACAATTGAAAGCCTGCTGATCAGTGTGTGTAATTGTGGAATAGTTACATGAAAAATGGCGTGAAACACCTAAAATCAAATTTTTCTAGCTAGGAAATATGCAGCTGTGTATACACAACACATGCTGCAAACAGTGGGAGGTGACCACAAGAGTGATTTGAGTGTAAGCGGCAGTATTCCGCATTCATGCACCCCGCCATTTTCAACTGTTGCCCAAAGCAGCACCACTTCAGCGTGCTTTTTTTTTTACATCATAAACAGCACGGAATACAGCGAGGATCAAAACAACATATGCAATTAAATTTTGAGCACTATTTATGGTGCGCATGATTGATTGATATGTAGGGTTTTTAACGTCCCCAAATCACTATATGATTATGAGAGAGCCGTAATGGAGGGCTCCGGAAGTTTAAACCACCTAGGGTTCTTTAACGTGCACCTAAATCTGAGCACACGGGCCTACAACATTTCCGCTTCCATTGGAAATGCAGCCGCCGCAGCCGGGATTCGAACCCGCCCCCTGTGGGTCAGCAGCCGAGTACCTTAGCCACTAGACCACCGCGGCGGGGATGGTTCGCATGAAAAAAAAAAAAGGCCTTTGTACAACGACGAACTCATAATTTGCCTTCACGGACCTTCTGTTAGGCTGCACCACATACAGATTTTTCGTGGCTTTCAAAAGAGATTTGAAAAAAAAAATAATAACCGTGTTTACTCTTGTCATGAGCGCCACTCACTAAGTCACCCTGATTTCAGTCGCCAAAATTTTGAATTTTTTTTTTCTTCCACATATTAAACACACACCTACGTTCATCCGCTGCAGTCCACGGGCTCCCCCCCCTTGCCGCCTTCGCTCGCTGCCACATGCCATTTTATTTTTGTTTCTACTTGTTCACGGCACGTCCCCTGTCTTTTTTAATTATCTGTTGTAACATATGTGGTATTATCTTGTTCCCGAGGTGCCACAGGTGCTCTGCTATGTAGATGCACCATTAAACTAGTATTTTTGATCAACTGTGCATTTCTGATGTTTACCTTGCAAGTACGTAAAACTGGCATGCTTCTTGATCTACGATACACATGTGGCTTGGTCTCACTTTAAAGCAAAAAGCTTAACATACAATGGTGTAAATGCTTAGAATTTGAAATATTGAGGCAGCAGCACACCGGAGATGATCATATGGTAAAGAAACGAGTGCTGCCTTATTACTGGCAAGTTGTCACTTATATGTACAAATAAATTTTGAGCAAAAAAGTACAAAAGCACAGCGAGGCTATGATGTGGTTCAACCTGTGGATTCGCTTCATTTATCACGCCATATGATGAAGCTTCCTTTGGTAAAACTGCCCAGATAAGAAAAAAAGTTTGCTGTCCAATACAGCAACTATACAAGTGTGCACGTGCATCTCGCAGCCCTTTTCGTCACTTCCTTCCGAAATGCGCCACCACATGCCCGGGCACCAACCGAATCTATCGCCTACAACTGCCATGTTGTCTCCTCGTGCTTGCACCCGTTTAGTTTTGCCTCACGATGCAAGTTTGAGAATTATGAGCTGCTAGTGAGGCAAGTTGATTTAGTAGGTCCACGCAGAGGGAGCAGAGCTTAGGGTGTTTCTTCTTCGC
>WOVY01000271.1:0-182500 GCA_013436015.1 Rhipicephalus annulatus | reverse complement strand
TTTCCTCCACCCAAAGTTACACCACGCTACCACAAGAGATCGGGTAGACCCCGGTCCGCAACAACTGGTGATCAGCGCTGGGATTCGGAGCGACTACTGGTGAATAGCGCTGGGATCCACAACAACTGGTTGGCAGCGGTGGGATACGACTCAGCACCGGGATCCACAACAGCATGCGCTTATACGAAACGGGGAAGGGAGAGGAGGTAGTGGGTTTCCAGCCTGCAGCATGGGGGAGAAGGAGAGATGACCGAACACATGCATAATGGAGGAGAGTGGGAGTGAGAGAGGCAGAGAGTAGGCACATGCGCAGAAGAGTGCGGACGCCACCGGATCAAGCTCGCTCATAAGATGCTTGACGTCTAAAATAAAAGCGTTGCGATGGGCTTATTGAAGCTTGGTCGTCAATAATGGAGGTTCCCTAGATCGATCACACCTCGGGATCGCCATCTAAGAGAGTTGAGTGGGCGAGTGCGGAACCAGTCAAAATTTGTCAGTGACGGGATCCTGCGGAACCCACTTTGAGAACCCCTGCTATACAGGAGGGCAAAAAAAAATTAAGTATCGACTTGGGCAGCTGTGAAATCTGAGTCAATAGCGGAGCTTGCAAGCGAGCGCTGTATATCACCCGGCGAATGCAGACCGAGTTATTCGTTCTCGTTTTTTTTAATGTTTATTTCTTTCTTTATCTCTTGCTACGTCTTCTTCTTGTCTACTTCATCTTTCTATCTATATTGCCCTTTCCGCTCTTTTCATCGCGAATCCTCCCCATACCTTCACTTCTCTTTCCAACGTCTCGCCATCCTTTATTGCACATGGTTATGTAGAAGCAAAACTGTTATGTAAATGGATGTATCATGACTTGCCCTATTGTATCCTCCATTTTCTCCTCCTAGCCCTCGCCTTCCTTTCCCACCCCCTCGCTATATACAATACTACGAATGAATATGCAATGCTAGGAGCTTCTTGGCGCGTACCCATTTTCTGTGCATATACCCGTGTATAGTTTCATCTACGACACTGCTTTTACCCCGAGCTTAATATTAAACAGCTCTGCTGTTGAAATTGCAGCTCCACCCGCAGCTATAGCGAATTCATCCGCGAAAAATTTGCATATAACCCCCATCCAAAAAAGCTTACTTATTTTAGTGACATCAAGCAGTTCTCGCGAGTTGGTCATGGTTGATCTTCACGTTTACTCCATCGTGGTACAGAACAAATTACAAGAAACAGTGTCCAAACATTAAGGGAGGTAATGAACACACACAAACGGCTGTTCTCGTCTGTTCCTTCTCGTGTGTATTTAGTTGCGCTCCCATGATGGTTTTTATCATTAAGCATAAAAAACGAAGTGTATTTTGATATAGTGTTTAGCGATTTAGAGTGCTTGGTACTCTAGTATGGGAGAGCATAAGCCGTCCCAGACCGTTCATGGGATTATTGGCTCCACACATACAATATGATTGAGGGGGGAGGGAGTCAGAAAAAAAAGTGTTCAACGGTTTAGAGTACATGCACTCTAAATCCTTAACGATTTTTTATCATGGTACACTACTACGGAAGAGCAGAAAGCCGTACCAATCTCCATCAGATCTGTGTGTCTAGAAAGAGTGGTTAACGATTTAGAGTACTTGTGCTACTTGGTGTTCTGCTATGGTGGAGCGAAAAGCCGTCCCGTGTGCCTCACACTTGATGAGGCGGTGCGAGGCGAACAAAAATCGCAAGCCTACCGATCTACGAAATGATATGAACTAACTTTCTGCCTTCTGGCCTCCCGTGAGGTTTTCTTCTTTCCCGTAGTAGTGTACCATGATAAAAAAAATCACAGCATATGCATGGAGTGCACGATGATGAGTGAGGCGAAGCGTCTGTCCGTCCGTGCTAACGCCTGTGCGTCCATCCGCGCCTCCGTCCCTGCTTTCATCCGCCCGTCCATCCGTCCGTTCACTGTGAACCCTCTGAGTACCGCCATCTCGTATCTTTTCATCGTTTATTCAGCATATGGAAGTACCGCCATCCAGCGGACATTCCATGGACTAAACGAGAGGTGGCATGCGTGCACTTTCTTATGGCCTGGTCTTTGTGTCTACTTTCCACCTTTCACCGCCTCTAGTTCATCCATGCCTATGTACTAGTTCACTATATTCATGGCACTGCGGCCCCAACCCTCGCTAAACCTTGCTAAAACCATGGAGGTTACGCCCAGCGACTTCAACGTGGCAACCCTTTCTGGTGAGATAGTGCTCAAAATTCCCAAGCATTTCCCCGAGGGTGAACATGGTTAAGTGCGAATGCACGGGGTGATGCTATGAAGGGTATTTATTGATTCGCACTATTATATTTATTACTCACACTATGGTGCCTTTATGGTGTATTGGTTCTTGGGAATCGCAATTTGATCACACGGGGGAGTTTACGTTAACTCACTGGCGAATGCCAACGGATTTTAACTTTACTCCCCCTCATAGCATCACCCCGTGCATTCGCACAACCATGTTCACCCTCGGGGAAATGCTTGGGAGTTTTATTACTGATGATGATGATTAAAGTGTAATTAATGAATTTAAGTGTTGTTCGTCATGAAGCGTTTGTACATAGATACATTATATACGAAGTATTATTTATTTTCACTTCACGACGCGTCCGGACGAGTAAAGTCCAGGGCTCGCACCCTCTCCCGCGCGGCACGTTCACTGGCTGGAACGTCTTCGGGAACGTCCACTCGCCGTTGACGATTGCGAGCGGCGTCTCGACGCCGGCCTTCATCGCCCTTCTCCGCCTGACGCTTGCTTTGTCGTTCCGCTCCTTGGGCCGCGTTCGCGGCTCGATGCTGATCCCTCATCTCGGCCTCGCGAGCGCGCAGTTCACCATCCGCTGCACGCTTCGCCCGCTTGTCCTCGGCCCCGCGAGCGCGAAGTTCGGCATCCTCTGCCCGCTTCGCCCGCTTGTCCTCGGCCTCGCGAGCGCGCAGTTCACCATCCGCTGCACGCTTCGCCCGCTTGCACTCGGCCTCGCGAGCACGCAGTTCGGCATCCGCTGCACGCTTCGCCCGCTTACGTTCGGTCTCACGAGCCCTTCGCAGCGCCGCCTTGTCTTCCAACGTCGGCGAAACCACCGCGGTACCGTCACCTCCAACGGCGGGTGCAGTGCTGGCATTCCGCTGTACTGCATTCGTTATTGATGGTAGCGTTGCCTCCGGGACATCCATCGCACGACCCGCTCTCGACGGGAGACTGAGAAAGAAGGCGGGCGCGCGAGAGAGAGGGGTGCGCGCGCAGCTGCAGCGAGCGAGGAGAGCGGAGGAGCGAGCGAAGGGGGAGGGGGTATAGGGCCAACACCACCTAACTCATTTAGGTGGTGTTGATAGGGCGCGTTACTGACACCGATATCAGCGTCGCGTCCGTGGCTTATTTGTAATAAAGAAAAAAAAAAAGCGTCCGTGGCTTATTCGTAAGAGCGTCGCGCTGCGGCCCGCCAAGTCCTCTTTCTTTTAAAGATAGAGAGAAGACTGCGGACGCCGCCGACGGCGGTGGATGGTTTGGGGTCGCTTATAAAGTGTATTCACACTTAAAATGCGTCCTTCTGATACTAGCTTTCTTTTTTAGTAATCATCAAACTCAAAGCAAATTTTAATAGAGATTAAGTCACCAATACTCGTCTCTGCAAGTTATTTCATCAGAAACAACTATCCTTTTAAATATGATTAACGTGCGCGGGTTTCCTCCTCAATTAAAAAGGGTGTGCATGTGCCGCTCCTCTTAAGTGCGGCTGTGGAGGTGGGACTGCATGAATCGCGGACGCACGACCTGCGGCTTAGGGAGCGTCGCCCCCAAAAGTAGTTAACGATTTAGAGTGCATGTACTCTAAATCGTTAACCACTTTTTATTATGGTACGCTATTACTGGAGAGCAGAAAGCCGTCCCAAATCTGCATCAGATCCGTGTGTTCAGAGAGAGTTGTTGACGACTTAGAGTACTTCTATTTCTTGGTACTCTGCTATGGGAGAGCTTAAAGCCGTCCCGTGGACCTCACACTTGGTGAGGCGTTACGAGATCAAATGGGGGATTAGACAAAGGGGGTAACGATTTAGATAGAGTACAGGGTACTCTACTATGGGAGAGCTTAAAGCCGTCCCGTCAAACAACCATTGCTAGCACCCAACGGATGCTGGGGGGGGGGGGGGTTAGAAAAGGGGTAACGATTTAGAGCACAGGGTACTCTACTATGGGAGAGCTTAAAGCCGTCCCTAGCAAAAGATTTACACATATCCACCATGAGATTCGATGGTGGCTTCGCAAAGATTCTTAATGCAAGCAATGATATGACTTACCCGACTTGGACACTGCCCTAGATACGTCAATACACATACACACCTTTGTGTCGCTGGGTTAAGTCGGAAAATTGAGTGTACTGACAAATTTAGTTGTAGATTCTGGCAGCGCTGCTCAACCAAACATAATGTTTTATGCAGTAACGCCGAAGTTTTTATTTTGTATTATTTGTAGTACTTACGATGCCGAGAAATAGTACTTACAGTACTATTAAGGCAGGCGCGCCGCGTTCGTGTGCTGTGGGGCTGAGGTGACGTTTTGCCTCTTCGGCTGTGACCGGGTTATAGAATCCTGCACATAATCACATAACTGACCGAGTATCAGGCAGATCTGACCCTTCCCATCCTCCCTTCGATTATTAAGAAAGGCGTTCGCCCCCCCCCCCCACCCCCTTGTGCGTACGCCTATGTTTGTAAATATTTCCACGGGGTCGTGACGTGGGCTTAGGGAGCACACTCGATGTTTACATGAAACTGTTTATTCGGCTGAACTTGTGGCCAGGAAACTGAAGGTCAGCAACACACGGTCACTGATAGCGGCTAACAGGGCGTTGGTCGGCGGTCAACTGACAAGCGGCGAAGCGCGTCGGCATTTATACACTTGCCGTCGAATATTCGAGTGTTATCGCTAGCGGCCATGTATAGGTTCCAGAATAATCTGTGATGTTCGCGGAGTGGGCGCGATCTACCAAAATGATGTACTGCAGCCCCGAAGCTTCTCGAAACACTGAAGACGCGGTTTGCGCTGAGAATACTGACACTGTAACGGGGCGATAACAAAACTTGCAGAAGGAATGTGGCATATGCATGACTCCTCCAAAATACTTACTGCCGAGGGATCGACATCAGCCTTACCCCGTATTCACAAACGCTCCTCGACTCGACTTCTTCCTTCACATGACAGAGCTGAGCACTGCGCCACCGCTCAGCTTAAAAGGACGCTGCACTTCTCAAGAATCACAGCAGAACATTACTGATATGCAGTGACATGCCGTGCCCACAGACGGCGCTCTAATCTGCTTTCTCAAGTGAAGGTGAAGCGTTGAGTGAAGGGACGTTCTAGAATACGGGGGTTAGTTACTCCGTGGCGACACTCTCGAAAAGAGGTGCTCCTTTTGTACGATGCAAAGGGTCTACACCGCTGCATCACATCTACGCTTGCTAGACGATGCGCACACCTCATCGGCAGTACGGATCATTCTGAAATGGAGAAGCGATTTTATATGAGGGGAAAAAAATTGAAAGTCAATCCCGCGACTGTCTGCAGCAAAGTGTGACACCTCAGCAGTGGTTCACGAGGGAGGGGATAAGGGTGGATTAAAAGAGAGAGAAGTCAAGACTAAAAGGAAAGCAAAATATTGGGAGGCGGTTGGGAAGTCTCGATCGGTGAGTGGACGGGACAACCGTCAGGCACGAAATCCGCCGAGCGTCTCCCGCGAAATGTGAACGCGCTGCTAAGTGCAAAACATGTATCACACAATTCTGCAACTGTCGTCCCTTCGTGTCACCACTGAATACGATGCTTTCTACGTGAAAAGTAAATACATATCCGCACCTGCGTTTAAAACATACGATCCACCCCGACCGAATACGCCGATCCTTGCCCCTGATGTGGAGGACAGCCAAAATTACCACGCCTCAGATTCTGGCGCGAAAATTCAAGACGGAGCAGTGGGAGACCTTGTTCGCTGGCGAGGAAAAGGAGGTTCTAGTGTCGACCTGGACCAGGTGCAGCGAGCTGCTGAGGCCAGTGGAGTCCTGGACTAAGGGCCCCACCAGCGCCTCACCCACCAGCCTCTAACCCTTAATTACCTCTTGTTTTTTTTTTCTCTGTAATAAATGTTTTTCCATTCCATTTCATTCGACGTGACATCATAGCGGCTGTTACTGGCGACACTGGGCTGTCTTATGAGAGCTACGTATTCAGTGCCCTCTGCCAGTACACGGTGGCTGTGCTGGGGTTGTTGAACATTGACGAACAGCGGACGTACCTTAGTTTGACTTTCCAGCAGTGCTCCATTGTTTGGTCGCCTTCCCGCAATGCCCGTATAAAAGCAGAAAGAAGCCAACTATAGCAGACAAAAACCTTATCACGCGTCAGCCTATCTTCCAACCAGTACCGTTTCGTGTCCGCGCCTATTTTTCTTTCACGCCGCTATAAGAACGAGGAATCAGCATTGTGAAGGCATCACGCAGAGTAAACGGGAACCCTCGTCTGATTCACTGCGCTCCGTACAGCTGTGGCCTCTGCATTAGATGAGCTGGACAAGTTCTGTGAAAAAACCGCCAGGCCTACGCAGAACGCGCAGCACCAGTCACAGCGAAAGCTGGAAGAGCGGTCTTCCTATATAATATATAGTTAAACACTATTAGGGCAACTACTACAAACACACGGGCATGGTACCCCACTACGCCGTTAATCATCGTAATCTTTGTGTAGTGGGGGAGCGTCCACTATGCCATTATTCGTCATTTTTTTTGGAAAAGCGTGGAACCAGCTACGCATTTGTTAGGCCTCGTGTGCATTACGTTGATGCTGTCGCTGACGACTATTGTCATCTCTGTCTATAGTCGTTTTGTAGCGCTTTAGAGCGCTCTCCTGAGACAGCAGGAGGAGGGCCTGGTGTTCTCGGTAATGGGGATCGCCCAATTCCTGTAACGCGCATACCCACCCCGTGGTTTTCTGGGGACAGCGCTTGTTTAAAGATTGGAAGGGGTGAGGGGGTCACCATCGCAATTTGAAAAGCAGTTAGTTTCGTATTTTTCTTGTCGATTGCACTCCAGCCAGCGAATTCCGTCGGAGTATTTCGTTCACTCCAGGAACAGCAGTACCCGCCTGCATACCTCGCTGAATTGCCTTCGAGTCTTACAGAATTCAACCAACTTTTCCTCCGGATTTCATGGCAGTGTCCTTAAGGTTATACGCGCAGCAGGTGAGTACACAGCGAGAGCTAAAGATTGACCAATCGACCAAGCGAAGCGACAATTAAAGCAAACGATCGGTCGAGGTCTATCGCCTGCCTAGCAAGCCGTAACATGCTATAACGAAGCATTGAAGTACATACACTCTGACACGGAGTTCTAAAAAAGGAAGCGGTACCTTTGATTTATGTTTGAAGTTGCCCTGTAAGCGCGTGCGCCTTGAAGAGGGTGTGCTTGATATCAAAATGTGTTGTCCCATAAAATACGTATTGTTTGTTAACTCTGCGACACATGTATGCACGACGTCGCGATGGTGCGTAGCTGTGAGGTGGCTGTTTGGAGAGAGAAAGGGGGGGAGATATTTATATTTCCAGAATAGCTTAGGCTCGAATGTTCACCTGAATGACATTTTATGACCTGCTAGCAAGCGTTCGTGAAAGGCAAAGAGTGGAAAGATATTACACAAGGTTTTGAAGACATAGTCTTCAAACCCCGACATGGTCCTGCCATCTAGACCCTAGACTAGACTCTAGATTTAGTCTAGTCTAGATCTAGACCAGACCCTAGACGCAGTGTTCACCTAGACAGTTCTCAAATGGCACACTGAAGAATGTCTTTCATTTTTGAAATATGTAACTTTCCATCATCATCATCATCAACTGCAGCAGCAGCCTGACTGACCTCCCGCATGTAACTTTCCATTCTTCATTAAAATGCGGCGGCTGTGCTGGTCGCAACAAGCGTATGTTTCCGTCGGTGACAGCAGCAGCATGTGGTCAGTGTGACGTCAGCAAGGCCTTCTAGACTTGTACGTAAGTGCCGCGGGCATGCACGTATACACCTGCGCGCGCACACGTCTTTGGCGAGCGCGCCGTCTCCCCGCTTTTTTCACGACCACGTGCGTACAGCGTAAACCCACGACTTTTTCGGCACACCTCGCCTCCGTGCTGCGCGGCCGGCACAGGAGAGAGTTGCCAGCTTTGCCGGCCAAGGTCCCGCAGGCGAAACCGGGGGGCGACTCCTCGGCTAAACACACTCACGCACGACGTTCCACGCAGCTGCGTGCCCCCGCGAGAAGAACGTCTTCGGCGTCCGATCGGGAATCGCGCGGCAAGCGTCCTTGCGCGTACGCTCACGCACGCCCAGCCTTTTTGGTGCGTGGAGAAATGAGAAAGCGACGGAATGCGTAGTGGATGTGTGGCGTCGGTGTTGGCCGTGCAGTTCTGTGAGCGAATAAAGAAAAACCTTCGCGGCCACGACTGCTGTGAGGTTGTGGTATTACGGAAAACGTACAGTATACGCGTCTGGCCTGTCCGGCACTGCCGACCCATATTTACGACGCCTTTGTCTTTATATAGACGGCGCTAGCCTGCGTGTCAGGCATACGTGTGACGCAGTAATCAAAAAGGTTGAGAGAAAATCGATGAACCGGAAACTATTCCGATGGGGTGAGGCCGTGCCACTAAACACATCTTAGTTGGTGCCAAGGTGACTTAAAAAAATGTTTGGTTAGTGGGAAACACAACATGAGCTTTGACAAAAAAAAAACGTTTTGTTGTTGTTGTATTTCTGCCACGCCACTGCGTTTATACGACATATTTTTACGGACAGATATTGCGCGTACTTGTGCATGTGCAACTGGTTTGCTTGGTATGCTGATTTGATTTGTGGGGTTTCGAGGCCAGGATTCTGGCCCACGAGGGGCTAGTTCGTTAAACGTCCACCAGGTGCCGCATGAAGTTGAACCCTCCCCCTCGTTCCCTCTTTTCTCCTCCCACCACGGCACTGACGAGTTCCCTACGGAAGTGGCCTCGCTCTTCAACCTGTTCTCGCCCGCCCCTCATTGCGGGAACCAAAGAATAGGGACCCGCTGTCAGTGCATTCTTACTCACGCCGTTCAAGAGCCGGCCTGTGTAGAGTACGCGAACAGGTTCCGGACCAGCCATGAACAATTTTTCAGACTGATGACTTCTTTTTTTTTTTCTTGCCTTGGTTGAATTCGAGTCCTCACAGTTTTGATATAGTCATAGATAATTTATATACGAAAAAGCTAGGACCAACTGCATTACATTCTTTAGTTTTTTTTCTCGTCGTAGGTAATCTATTGTAATCATAATATCAGGTTCAATACTTAATTTGTGGCTAAGCCATATTACTTTCCGACCCAAACTTTCTGTAGGGCAGAACAAAGTTTTTAATCTTGTTTTTTTAGCTACTAGGCTATTGAAAAGCACGCAAAAAATTAAGAAAGATGTTAGTAGAACGATTTTCACAGGAGAAGCATGTCCAGTATATTGGACACTGGGATTAATTTGTTGAACAAATAGGTACACATATTCTGCTATTCTCTTAGATAGAGCGCTGCTTTTGGCCCTGTTAGGTTATTAGTCTTATATAACAAAAGCGGGGTTTGTTTTGTCCCGAGAAAAAGTTGATCCTCTTCGCTGATCCTCTTCATGCTCTTGATATATTCCCAGCATGCCCCAGTTTTATTTTTATGACTGGGCTTGAAGAGTGTCACGTCAAGCCACCTCTTGTTTTCTTTTTTTCCTTCTAAATTGAGCACGATGTGCACCAATTGCATCTTGGTGTGAGTGTACTGGACATAGGTAATTTTCGCATTGCCAGCAAAGTTTTTATTAGAAAAACTACATTTTTGCAACAACGTATCAAAAAACATGACAGAACTCATACAATTTAAATCATTTCAATGGTGCAAAGATATGTCCTGAAATACTTTTGTATACTTGAACGCATCATGCGCACGCAGTTTCGCGTAGATTACGCAATTACTTCTAGTGCCCGATAAATAGGTGGAGCTGAAGGGTGAACTACACCTAAAAACATCTTACTCGACTCTTACAGAAGCTACCAAAGTGGTTTTAGTTCTGACTGTAGCTCTGCTTACTTTTATTTATCACTTTTACCGTCATGTTTTTGTCAGCGACTAAGTATATGTACCACCTTGCTGAAATCCCCAAATGGTGATTGCAGTAACTGCAAATAAATAGTAATAATAAATAATGTGTTCAATACATTAGTCAAGGGGCAGGAAAGGAATGTGCTTGTTAACTACATAGTAAACGCTCCGAGATTGTACTGTTTGGTTATCCTTTGCGGAAGCTCTTTCGCTTTCTTATTTCTTCATAGAGCTTATTCTTTGCGTCGATGTGCGTAAGGAGCTAAGTATAGTTCCATTGAGAAAATAGCACCAGATGCTCGGGACCGACAGCACAGTGTAAGCTGAAGAAGCGGCTTTCGTAGAACTTTTTGTAATTTAGTGTTAACCTCTCATTTGCTGGCATCTCATTGCATGTGTCTGATTTTATAAGGTACTCAGCATAGTTCCGTAAACTGTACTTCAAACAATGCCTGCTTCAAGGGACAGCGTGTGCATGATTGTTTTTCCACTACTACCTGACAACATTTATTTAACGAGATTCGCAACTTCAGATTATGCAGCATCGTGTGTTTAACAAAAGATTTGCTACACCTAGAACTATTGTGCCTTTATGTTTTTGGCTCATTTCAATCGCCTTGATATATTACAAATAGTAATAGATAAATTATTTATGCAACACTTCATCTGGCAAGATTTCATTGCGACATGTGAAAGGAAATTTCATAGCGTTATTGCGCACATTAAAACTGCTTTATGCAACAGATAGTCGAATGTGCAACGATCTCCGCATTATTGATAAATGTGTTGAAGGCCTGTGCACCAATAAAAGAGCTATCGAATGGGGTCCTTGGCGTACGATGTAAGGGCTAGCATGCTTAACTTATAAGCAATTTTAAACCCACACTGTTTATTTAGGTGTACATCTCAAGTATGTAGTGCTTCCCCTCGCCCCCGGATGTTGTCGGAATTCAGAGCTTGATTTTGCGATAGAAGAGTGAATGCACCATAATTATTGCCTATATTAGATTGGGAAATATTGATGATAATCCACCTTTTCACTCAATGGTCTCGCTGATGTGTTTGTAAACATGGCAACGGCAGGAACACTAATCATGCTGCAGCCAAGAAAAAAAAGTGATGCAGAACATTTTTATTAGTCTATAAAACACGTATTTATTGATAATATTCCATTAGTTGTTAACGTGAGGTCATTACTGGCAGAAATATGCTTTGATTTTCCTTCCAGGAAGAAAGAAAACTGATGTTCACGTTTGGTGCCATCGTATACAGTGTTACAGCTTCGATCCTCCCACAGTTTAGACAAGAGCGTAGGATGAAAATTTAGGTGAATTACATGCTTGATACATGTAGCATTTTATTTTCAACGGCAGAGTGTTTAAACTTCATTTCCAGCCTGGCCCGACGGCCTCTCCGAACTTGAAACACATGTGTCAGCTAAGCGTAAACAAAGCATTGATATATATATATATATATATATATATATATATATATATATATATATATATATATATATATATATATATATATATATATAACGAGCCGATAGACTGATGTAGCAAGAAGGGAGAAAGAAAACTGAGGAAGAGGTAAAGTAAATGAAAGGAATTGGGGTAGGCCACCAGCATCGTTGCTTCCACAGTCTTCTCATGTGCGCCAGTAAAATCTACTTTTTTTTTCTTAAGCTCAGCAATAACGATCGTTTATATATTAATGCTATACAATTCGCATTTCTTCGCACAGTGCTGAAAGCGCCCGAAGTGGTCTAGTTTGTAAATGTTACAAAGGGAAGCGACAATAAAATGCATCATGAAACTAGAATTGCATTTCTGTTGATAAGCCTGCCTTTTTTTTAAACTGTTCACCGTACAGGTAGGTGAACACACTAAATGCTCATATTAAAATATTGATCACAGATGGTAGGGTTACATTCTTGGTGCTGAGGTGTACGTGACGAACTACTGGAGGAACAGCTGAGTTTTAGTGCCGGAAAGCAACACAGTAACACAATATTTACCTACGGCATTTGTTTTTTCAATTATGGTATACAACAACATAAATCACTCCAAACATTTTTTTCAGTTAGTTTGCCTTTATTAATACATCTCGGCAACCTGGTTTTACATTTATGAACGAAAACGTTCACTCTTTACACTTTTGTGACGCCCCCTCGAGAGGTACAAACTGACAAAAATATTACCCAGCGTTGTGCATTTAGATAGCTCTTGTTTTCTTTCCGTTTTTTGCCTGCGTTTTTGTTATTAAGCAGGCGTCCCCATGGGTAGAAAACGATCACTGTACCGTGTAGAGGGACCCGTGAAAGACACACTACGCGACAACCTTCCCTCGCTGGTCACCCCACTGGCAGAAAAATAGTTGAAGCCAGCCAAGCGCATTGTCATCCCATATGTGCCGGGCGTCAGTGAAGAGCTCTCCGCGATTCTCGGAAAATCAGGGGTCGAGGTGGTTCGCAAGCCTGCTTCGACGCTCACCCGCTTGCTACCAAGGCCGAAGGAAGAAGCAACACGAGCGAGTAGCCTGCAAGTTGCCGTGTTCAGAGTTTCCAGCCAGCTACGTGGGCGAAAGCGAATGTTTGCATTCAGAAAGCCCGTGGAGCGGCCGAAAGGCTTGGACTGGCGTTCCTGACGAGGAGTCAGCCGCTGAGCGCTAACGTGCGCCTTGCCGGGCAGCAATAAACTTCCGCTCCCACTCGTTAAGATTACGCCAACTTAAGAACGACGTCAGGAAGGCAGAAGTGCAACGCGGCGCTTTTGCAGAGAGCTTGAGCAGCCCGACCATATGATCGATTTCTACAGCTTTTCTGTTATAGAAACAGAGAGGAATTTCGGAAGGAGGTCCTTGCGCGAGTCCTGACACATTTACAACACGCCAACAAACTTGAACCGCTATCTAGGAACAATCTCCTCTGTATGCGTTCACGGCTTCGGAAACGTGTTGGAAATGGAGAAACACAGTTTGGCAAAACAAGACACGGATATGTTTTGTGACAAACACAGACAGATCCTGAGGAAGTACCAAGTCGTTCCTCACACCCCCGGCCCTCTCCGAACTTCCCAACTTCTTAAATCTTCTACCGAGCCCGACAGATTTCTGCCAAAATGCTTACATTTAAGCTTATAGAATTCACACTCCACAAATTAACGACCTCCAAAAAAGCAAAAATAAACAAAAAATGTAGTGTGTAGTGCAGGCTGCTAAAATGTTGCTGTTGATTTAGAAATATTTACTTAAACGTCGTATATATATATATATATATATATATATATATATATATATATATATATATATATATATATATATATATATATATATGTGTGTGTGTGTGTGTGTGTGTGTGTGTGTGTGTGTGTGTGTGTGTGTGTGTGTCTCAATATCTGCATGTGTTTTGCTTTGCTAATAAGCACCTGAAGTAGCAGATTTATACTTTGTGTAATTGAGTTGCTGCTTTGGTCTGCGTTCGTGCCATCGTCATTCATGGAGCGTGCTTGTCTCGGAAGTTGATACCACGAAGAAATAAGTGAACGAATTCAAGCATACCCGCCTAGGTTTTTGTAAATTGGCTAACTTTGGCAACGTTGGTCGATATGAAAGCGCGGAGATACTTTTGTAGCACCCGAAAAGCTAAAGCATTACAAAAAAATCTGGTGGGGGTCAGAACCCCCTCATTCACATATAGTTACCATCCTGAACGTCGCCGAAGTGCACGTTGAAGGCCTTGAGGCATCTACTAGAGCACTGTGTGCTTAGTAAAAAAAACTCTTGGCACACACAGAATATCCTAAATGTGAAGGTGTTATCGCTCAGCGTGGGAACTATGTAAACTTCTTTTACCGACATTGTCCAAGTCCCGTACCTCTGAGGCTGTGCTTCTGAATCATGGTGCAGTGTATAATACTGAGCAAACACTTGTACTCGAGCAAATATAGGAATAGATGACAGTGATGTCATCAATCGTATGTTTTCATGAGTCTTTCTGTCGTCGGAGTTTTATAGCTGCCACCACAAACCGAAGCACAGTAACCAAACTTGTACTCAATTCGTAGTCAATTTGTAGAATTGAGTCATGTAAAATACTCCGAAAATAATGAGCCTGCAATAAATTCCGAGAAAAGTGAAATATTCCTGTCATTGATAGAGTGGTGGCCTATAGCAAGAAACATACCTGCAAAATACGACGCAGTTCACTTGTAATCAAACATGCACTGCAAATCAATCTTACGATATATTTTGTAATGTGTCTACAAATATAAACATCTTTGGATACTTATTGTGTGCTCTTCATGAATCAATAAGAAATAAGTTTTCTTTAATAACACAAACACCTCAATATAATGTGTGAAACGCATGTGCATGTCCCGATTAACATGTAAAAAATTATGCTGTGCAAATCTGCAAACTTTACCTACAAACGAATGCAGATGTCGAGATCATAACAATACAAGGTACGTATATGCATGCACAATATAATGTTATATTCACTGTGGAGATAATCAAAACAAAGAACGAAAAATGAAATAATTACATTAAAAGTACTGTTGTTTTTTGTCCTTATCAAGCCTCAACACTTTTCTTGGTGTGAAAAAGATCCTATCACCGTTTCGGGACGATAAATTAATAAAGCTACATCTTTCAGTTCTCTCAAGCATAGAACCATGGTAGTGCGATGAACACCTCATTACTATGAAAACTAACTACAGCTGCGAAAATTGTACGGACGCCTGGCCTAGGCAGGAGTGCGTGGATGCATGTGTTTATGTACGCGCACACATACAAACTACACGCATGAACATAATGAAGTATGGTGAAACACCTGCTCCCCCTTCATTCTAGTAAAAAAGTTTCGTACACTGTGCTGCCCCAGACAAATTGAAAAATCAACATATAAAGAAACACGAATATTTACATATAAGCAGACGCTTACAGCCATGACGTAAGTACGAATAGGATAAAAGAAAGTGTCATCAGCAATACTCATATTCGTAGTAGCCTATGCTACGTAAAAGTTTATTACGTGCTTTTAAACGACCCCATAACCACAGTATTCCTCAAGAAAAGCAAGAAAATCATGATCGGTAATGCGCTCAGTAAGAGTTAGAATCTCTTGTATAGGATTCGCGGCACTTTCATAATAATAAAGAAGTAGAACGAAAACAAAATAATAAGGCTTAACGTATAATATCTTTGTTGTTTGAGTTCTGCGGACAATATCGCGCTTTTTAGTAATGCCGGCGATGATTCACGAAAAAAAATAATTTGGAGATGTAAAAGAAATACACGTTAAAGTATGAGGGGCCCGAAAGAAAACAAACTAAAGAGGGGCCCGAAGAAAACAAAGATAATGTTAGGCGGTCTGGTGAAAACGCGGAATTAGGGGACTAACAATAAAGCCACTCTCCCACTATGCTTCTCTCATTGACCAAAAAAAAAAAAAAGGTTAGGTTGATTCGCAATTATCGTTAGTCATTTGTAACACATGCACGGCAATCATAATGCCGAAAAGCTTCAAGCAGAAATTCAAAATATTTCAGTAATAACTTGCGGGCCTAAAACACGAATAAACTACTGCACGCGACCTGAAAAGCATCACGAGACTTGAGTGGTACCACAAGATCCAATAAACTTTAGATATAGAGAGGGTGGACACGCCCACACGCACGCATTGCTCATCTCACAATAATAAATGCGAAGCATTGCAGTAGTTGTCCCAGCAAGATGTGTTACCATCAGCTTTATGACTGACCACTCCACGGCATCTACAACAGCGGAACTAGCTGCTTTGCGTGCTGCACTTTGTGTGGTCAATCAGGAACCACCGCAACAATGGTCGATTTTCAGCTACTCAAGGGCTGCCCTACAATCTGTGCTCTCAGCAATACGTTGCGGTCCGTACAAACAGCTTGTTTTCAAAATTCGATGCCTCCTCCACACTTCACAAGAGAAAGGGGATCATGTGACGTTTCAGCTGCCAAGTCACTGCGGCATCATAGGGAACGAACATGCCGATACTGCCGCGCGTGCAGCCCTTGAAGGAACACGAGAAGAAGCCATACCCCTTTCGCGGAGCGATGCTGCCAGTAATATTCGACGACTTGCGCGTGAAATCACGTTTTCACTATGGTGCCCACCAAGCATCGATGCGAATCGTCAACACCACCTGTCCTCTTTGATGACTCTCCGCATGCCCACTGGACTCGACCGAAGAGAAGCCACTCTTCTTCATCGCTTATGGCTAGGAGTGGCATTTACAAAATCTTACTCCTTTGTCATAGGAATCGCCGACAACGCTCTCTGCGATGCCTGTCATTGCGAAGAGACGCTACACCACATCCTGTGTGACTGTCCGCTGTATGCCATCCAGAGACAGTCACTGGCATCCATTTTTGCGCACATCGACAACAGCCAAATGTCTGTGGACACTATTCTGTCAAGTGCCCGAGAGAAGACATTGCAACAGAAGGCGACAAAAGCTCTGTTAAAACTCCTACGCGACACGGACTTGAACAAGCGGCTGTAACAGCAATGTCACACACAGCGAAAGACAAGACTGGACTATGACTGAGTGTGAGCGCGTGTGCTGCCGAAAGTTTTGAGTTTGAGTTTAGTTAACCACGTGACAAGTACACGAAAATACACTGTATACGTGCTTTGGTGCGAAGGGAAAAAAGCTGCATTTCACAGCTTGACTGGCCCCTCCACCCAGAAAAAAAATCTAAACTACAAGTTTACAAAAATACAAAAATTACAGGCAGCGGAAAGCGACAATACAAAAAGAAACACGCATGTGGCCCATGACAGCAAATAATAGAATGACAACTCTGAAATACATACAAAAATATGCATTACAAAGCAATGTATGAAAGAATAAAAACGGAATAACCATTACAGAAATCACCCAACATTCATTTACAACACAATCAGCACATCCAATTTAACATTTCAGTTTTAGACAATATGCAGATTATCAGTTGTTAGTTTCCATTTGTTCATCACACTTGGAAGGCGGTAACGTAATGTTTATCCCTCTTCCCTCTCTGCTTTCTATCTTTCATCTCCCCCACCCCCCTCCCATGCGCAGGGTTGCAAACCGGCTGCCTATAGGCTGGTTAACCTCCCTGGCATTCTTTTCCTCCCATTTTCCTTCCTTCATTTTTTAGCGACCTTCGGCGACTTTCAGCGTATCTATCTAGCCGCCTACGACTTTTAGCTCTCCTGGCCGTTTCGATAATGGTATCAATACCAAAGTTGGTATGGCATAACATGACTGTATGAAAAACATATTTTACTGGTCATAACATGAAAATCATGACATGTATGTCATGAACGTCATGATTTACATTTCATGGTCTTGTAGCACTTGCGGTGGTTTCGTTCACATGACATGTTGAAAAACTGGTATCGTATAGTATGATTGCATGGCGAACACAAGCGACATACTTAACATGAAAATCATGACACGCGTGTCATGTAACAACATGACTACATGCCACGCTCATGGTGTGCTCGCGGCCGTTTCGCTAGCTTCACATGTACCAAACTCGGTATTACGCGACGCGAACGGACAACATAGGTAAATGACACATCCAAACATGATAATCACGACATGCGTGTCATGTAACAGCATGACTACATGCCACACTGATGATGCGCTCGCGGCCGTTTCGCTAGCTTCACATATGCCAAGTTTGGTATTACGTGAAGCCAATGGATGACGAAGATATGTGACTGGTGCAAACATGATAATCATAACATGCGTGTCATGTGAGAGCATGACTACATGCCTAAGTCAAGGCGACAATACATTTTGACGTGACGCGGTGCGCGTGCTCTCCGGCATTTATTTCGTCGCGTCACGCTGGCGTTGCCACGCCAGGCGCCGGTCCTGCCATATACTCGCAGGCGCGCCTCGTTGCTTTGACGCATGCGCGTTTCAGCGCGTCCGGCGTCCCTCCATAATGAAAAGAGGGAGACGCAGTGTTGTCTTGGTAACGCATCGGCACTAAATGCAGCATGTCGCATTTCACGCCAGTTGCCGTCGGGCGGCGCCGACGCACGATAGCCGCGCCTGGCATCAGATTATACAGTGCTCGCGTTTTTCTAACGAAGCGTCGCTGTGCCCAGTGTGCTCGAGCGTTAACGCTACATGGGAGTATACTGAGCCCTTCATGATGCGCTCGCGGCCATTTTGCTAGCTTCACATATAACAAATTTGGTGTTACATGACGTCAATGAATGACGAAAGTATAATGACAGGTGCAAGCATGATAATTCTGACACGCGTGTCGTGTAAGAACATGATAACATACCACGCTCACAGCGTGTTCGCGGTCATTTCGCTAGCTTCACATATACTAAATTTGGTATCACGCGACGTGAACAGATAACAAAAGTAAACGACACATCCAAACAAGATAATAATGACACGGAAGTCATGTACGGCATCATTTACTCCCACCTCGTAACGTTGTGCTGATTTTAAAGAGACATATCAACATTTCTCATTCGTGCATGCTTCGCATATCATCGATTCCCACTGTACGTGGGATATGCCAATTTTTATTGTAATGAAATGAATCATGTAGCAAAACCTCTCCCGTGTGCCCATTTTATCGGTAAGAACATGAGTGAATAAACATCCAGGCACACCATAGAAAGAGAATACAAAAAAAAGAATGTTCAGTAGCAAATGCGCAGTAAAACCAGAACCGAAATATGATGAGACGGAGAGCAGCCAGCATAAGGCCTTATATGTAGTGAGCGAGTCCAAAATGGAAGCACTGGGTCACTGCTGCATGCTTTGGTTATCTCTGCCAAAAGGAGTGTCAGAATCCTGCCACGTATCCGACTCGGACACGATTTTGACTCCTCCGCACTTGTCCACACACCGCCACTTTGGCAAGAAAAACCTGCTCCCGCCGTAATGATTATCCCTCCGTCAAGCCGACTACTGAGAAAAAAAAAGGGGGGGGGGGGGGTAGACTTTGCAAACAGAAAAAATGTTCATCCTCTTTCGTTGGGAGCTCGGTTAAACTTCTGACCATGGTTGGCGTCCATCCTACCCCCCTTCCCCCAGCGTGTCGTTTGTGTTTGTGGGAATGTGGTTTGAGGAAGGCGTTCGCCGAATCTTCATTGTGCGGACGACGACGCCAGAGGACCATGCTGCCTCCGCTGTCCGCCTACCTTGAGACGAACCCTTGCTCACGTTCAACGAGATAACAAAAAACGTCTGTCTGTCAAATGGGTATTTTCCTCCTACACCCTGGCTTGAGTATATAGGGTGCCGGGTAATCACCATTGCACTATTACAAGCCCATGCGTATAGTAAGATTGGATGTGATATGAATTCCTAAGTATTGTATGAGGTTACTTGATCTCAAGGTAAATTATTTAAGTAGTATACCCGAGAAGATTTAGGTGACCTAAATATACGCTTAACTTTACTTAAGTTAATATTTAGTTCCATTAGCCACAAGCTGCACCAGTTAGATATTTATTTAAATCGGAGTGTAGGCGATTACAATTGTCGTTTAAAGTAACTGCTGTAAAAGTATCGCAATCATCAGCAAAAAGGTGGATATTAGAAGCTACTTTAGAAGGCAGGTCAATAATATATATTAGAAACAACAAAACACCAATTACCAACTTTTGGGGCACTCCTGAGATAACATGGCACATTTATGAACTGTAGCCGTAAGCAGTAACGTACTGTTAGTGATTAGCAGGACAGCATCCGACCTATTTTAATAGGTTAATGTCAAGATTTAGGTTCCGTAACTTGTGGATGAGAAGTTTATAACACACTTTATTAAATGCTTTTGCAAAATCTAAAACAAATGCAGCCAGCGGATGATGAACGATCAAGAATTAGATCAGTGAAAGATGTAGGTTGAGTCTCACATGATTATGATTTCTTAAAACCATGTTGTGAAGATGAAAAGATGTTATTTTTAGAGAAATTGAGGGTGGTTTTGATTACGAAGTATTATATAATAGTTGAAGCACGTGCTGGTAAAAGAAATGGGCCGATATTTGGTCGTTAAGGTTTTGTTACCTAATTTGAGAAGTGGAACTACCTCCCTTATACCTTCCACTGATTAGGTAAAGTACCTGTGTGGAGTGATAGTCTCAATAGAGCTTGCTGTCTTTTGTAGTAAAAAATGCACATGCAAAATACAACGCAGCTCGTTTTATAAAAAATCATTTTGTAAACATGTATTATGATCTATTTCCATAATGTGCCTAACAAATAAAAAGATTGTTAGACATTCATTGGGCACACATTTGAAATAAATGCGCGAAAAATCAAACACGAAAGCCGCCAAAAAAATGTGCGCAACCTATATACATATCCCGATACAAATATAAAAGAAATATGACGGGCACAAATTTACAAATTATACCTATAAACAGATGCAAATGCCAAGATCATAACAGAAGTAAGGAACATATTCTCAAGCACAGTAATCGGTAATAAATGCACTTTGTGTAGATTCAAAGGATAAAATAAAGTAATCACATTTACTTTCATTTCTTGTCCTTATCAAGCCTCAGCAACAATTTTCTCTTTATGAGATAGAGCCCATCACCGGCCAAACATTACCACTGCAGTAACTTCTTCCAGTTTTTTTAAGCATAAAACCATAGTAATGCTCAATTTGGGCATCTTATTGGTGTCAGAACTCACTTCAGCTGCAAAAATCGCACAGAGCCTGGCGAAGGCTGTGCTGGGGTGAGGGGGGGGGGTGCTTGTGTACACATACACATGCAAAGAGATGTACCAGCATGCATAAGGGACGGCAAAGCCTCCACTCGAAAGAAGTTTCTGGCTACACTGCTGGCACAGCGAACAAATAATAAAGAAACCAATAAATAAATATGAATCATTTTGAACTAAATGCTTAAGGCAGCTACAATATGATGAAAGCTTCATGAACATTACTTGTGTTTACAGAACCCTAGGCTATGTTACAGAAATTTATTATAAAAGCTTTCAAGAACTTGAGAAAACAATTGGACACCAGGTACATGCGTCAGGAAACTGGAATTTTTTTTAAAGGAGACGCTCAGCTATGATCGCCTACGTGTAGTCACAGGTCAAGTGATTATCCCAGGAGATAGCAGCATTCCTAGGTACTGGTTCGTTCGCAAGTTTTGCGCTGCTGTCCTATTCTTGTGCCTGCAGTAAAATGAGTGAAAGACGCCATGTGAACAGAACAACATCGACAGCTGCCATCGATTTCCTTCGTTTGTTGTTCGAAACTTTTGGATTACACCACAAAGTGGTTTCAGACAACGGAATCGCATTCCTGTCAGCCAAAATACAGAAATCCTACGAGTGACAACTGCATCACCGTGGTGAAATTTGCACCGAACCACCCAGCCACAAACGGACAGGCCAAACGCTATGTGGTAGAGCTAAAACGTGCTCTTGCAAGATACTCTGCGGGGTCATTACAGCGGCGCATTGCACGTTTATTTTTTTTTTGTCAAGCAACTCACAATGGGCCAGACGGGCCAGGTATCGGCGAATCTCATGTTTTCTTGCGAGCTGCGAACACACATCTCAGCCATTCTGCCAGAACCGCCTTGAAAGGTAACACCAGATCAGGAAGACACCGCGCGTTGCCGGTAGCTCCACAAACGACAACCAGTGGTCGCCCGCCAGTTTCAAAGAATGCCCGAATGAACGGCAACCATCGTAAAAAAAAAGTTTCACCCGGAGTTTCGGTTTGTTGAAGTTAAAGCCCCTTCATCGCGTCTTCTACCGGAAAGCGCATGGAGAGGCTTTAGACCGGGCATTGCCGCTTCCAGGGATGCAAGGATGCACTCTGCCCTCCACCTTGACCGCCCCCCCCCCTCCCCCTCGATGCTGGGCGCGGCGCGCCCGGGGAGTGACGGACTATCGGGGCAATCAGTGTGCCCGCGCACTGGTTGCCTGTCCATTGTGCTCCTCACCCCATTTTATGGCCCACAGTCAACACCCTCTGCCACAGTGGACTCGAAAGCCAGCGCTTGGATCATTTGGACCATGCTGCGCGCCAATGCCTTTCTTGAAAGTAATAAAGTCACTTCCCTGTTACGTACGCTTGGTATTATGGCTACCATGGACATAACACAGTGCAAATAGGGTTATTAGTTCCTGACAAATTCAACCTCCCCACCTTTCAGGATTATATCTCTCTCTTTTAACTTACTTCCGTTAATATTTTTAATTTCTATCAATAAATTGGAGAGGTGCGCATTGAAAAAAAAGGAAGTGAATTTATTTATTTAAATATTTGTTATTTATTTCAGAGAAAAAGTGCCATTCTAGTGCCGGACATTAGGTACAGCAGTATAGATAGTGTTGAATGAAAGCGCGATGATTCAAAACGCAAAAAAAGAAGCAACGTAAAACATGGTCCACAATCCCAAGAATGGCCATAATACACTAAACAAAACAAAAACTATAGAAACAATGTCCACTAGGTTATTTTGTTTGGGTAAAAAGTAAAAAGAACTCAAATATTAACTGTATCAAAAATAAAGTCGGCAATGTTAAGAAGCGAGACATTGCAGAATCGAAGAATTTAAGAATCGTGCAGAAGCGAGGCATTGAACCTCAAGCAATCAGTCTGATCAAGATGGGTATTAGAATAAAGTGCACTGTAATATATATGAAGGTGTAGTTATAAGCCATGTGAACAGCTAACGCACGCAGAAACTAGTTGAGATCGACACTTACAAGAATCTCTGGCGGCGTATTGTTCCGCTCTCTGCTTGTTCGAAAAAAAAAGGTACCTGTATATAGGGGCTGAGTCACTCTTTCGAGATTGGAGGCACGCGTTTCGTGGCGCGAAATTGGTTCGATATAATTAGACTTTTTTTGTATTGCCAGATTATTATTATATATGCGATAGAACAGCTTCGTTATTTCGCGATAACTTCTCCATTCCAAGGTTTCTAGTTTAGCGCCTTCCAGAAGAACTGACGGAGATGTGTTACATTTACGTATTGAATATGAATTTTACAGCTTTTCGCTTATTGATTCAAGTTTATCTTTGTTAGCTTGCATGTGCGGGTCCCAGACAGCCGATTAATATTCTAATATTGGTATTACGTTCGTTTCACATTTCGGTTTGCCGAATGCCATAGCGAGTGCCCGTAAGTAGCCTTGTATATTCAAAGCCATTTTCTCAGTTTAACAAACTTGTTGGTTTCATCTTAATGTAGATGTGATAACAAGACTAAGGTGCATATACTGTGAGACAAAGGACAAGAATTGATTGCCTAGGTTGTATTGGAATGTTAGTAGATCTTTTTTGCAGGTCATGGTTATCGCCAGAGTTTTTCTCGCGTTAAAGGTCATCTGTCATTTTGTGCACAAATCCTGAATCTTAAAAGAGTTATTTAAAAGAACCTGGTCACTGGATGCGTTAACTACTTTAAAGCGCGCAGGCATTCGCAAAAAGCTTCAGATTTGCTGCAATATCACGGGTGGCATTATTGATATAAACCGAAAAGAGGTCCGAGGACGGATCCCAGAGGTCTGCCAGATTTAAGCGGCACAGAGGGCGAGTTGATACCACCATCCGTAATACCGCGCCCGGTGAATATTACTCGCGCTTTAAAAGCCTAACCTAAGATGCATTCGTTAATTAACACTAATTAACTAATTAGTAGATACCTAAAACTACTATGGAACCTGTAAAACTCGAGAATGTGCTGTATATTGAGGGGTCTATGTGGTACATACACTGACTGTTCGGAAACGCGCACTTCGTCTTTTTTTTTTAAGTACCCTATTGATGTACTATACTATTGATCTTTACCTAAACGAACACTAAATATTGTTTTACGAGGTCATGAATGTGCCTTCCATAAGAATCCTCTCTTTTTACGCGTACCCTATTTTAATATTTGTGTGGCACCGTAGAGTACACCATCTCAACGCTAGATGGAGCTACGAGGGCTTGACGGCTGTCGCACCCTCAACAAAAATGGCCAGGGAACTTTTTTTTACCACGCGATTCAAACACGCTCTACACCACCAAGAACTAGACATATGCCACTACCTAAATCCCAGAAAGCAATTGGATATCTTCAAGCACGGCTCTACGGTAGCGATTCAAATGCGGTAAAAGAGCCCATATTTCTGAGAGCGCCCATAGGCGCTGTGCATTATTTTTTAATAAGCTAGGGAACTCGCACTATTTCAACTACAATACTGTAACTCCGGCAGAAGAAAGGTTCATGCAGTTGCTACTTGAAACCGTGAAAGCATCGAGAAAATCAGAAAGGGAGAGGAGTTATTATTTTTTTTCTCTCCCGTCCCATAGAGTGACGCGGGGCCCCGCCCCCACCGTGCGGGAAAGCGCGCCTCCTGCGCGTGGGCCGGAATCCTGGGGACGAACGTCCCAAAACCACCATATGATTATGAGAGACGCCGTAGTGGAGGGCTCGGGAAATTTCGACATCCTGGGGTTCTTTAACGTGTACCCAAATCTGATTTCCGCCTCCATCGGAAATGCAGCCGTTGCAGCCGGGATTCGATCCCGCGACCGGCGGGTCAGCAGCCGAGTACCTTAGCCACTAGACCACCGCGGTGGGGCTTGTTTGGTATGCGAAGTCTTCGGAAATTTGCTGGAGATCAAGTCATCGATACTCATCTCGATAGGCTCATCTCGTGATTCACGAGTTTCAAATACTGACTTCACGTTATCGGTGAGGCATCGCGAGAGATTTCGTTCCAGACCTTATCGCTGATTGCGGAGCGTTTTAGGAGACTTGCTTGTCGTCCGTCTATACGCCTCTTGTGGCGTGATCACGCTCGCAGTATAGCGTTCAATAGAGGCCACAACAAGACATAATATGCTTAAAATGGGGTTAAAATGAACAAATATGGTCCAAAATAACATAATTGACAGACGCGACCAAGAAGCGATCACAATAATTAACTTACAATCACTCAAAATGCTTCGGAAACACGCAATAGAAGGCGTGAACGCCTCTCCAAGCGAGTAGGTGGCCCTCCCACCGGCGCTTCTCCGGCGCCTTCGTTGTTGCGTTTGATGCGGGGAAACAACCTGACGAAGCTCTCCGCAGACGACGCGTATACCTCATCTGCCGTAACGAGCAAAAAGTGAATGGAGCGTAAAATTAGAGAAAGTAGCTAGAAGACATGTCGCAGTCTGCGAATCTCTCTGGCAAGACGTATACTGTTTACAGGGGGAAACCAAATGGTAGTATGTAGATGTTCTGTGGGGAAGCCTTGCATGCTTACCAAATACTAACCAGGCGGATACGGCCGTTCCGTCAATTGTTCGCTACGCGCGGTGCGACTGCTCGGATGACACAACGAACGGTGACGCGAACAACGTCTCGCATATTCTGCGCCACATATGCTTTCTCCATTGCTGCATACGCACCGGAAGGAACCCGTTTGCAGTGAAGGCGAAAGACGGCTCGGAGAAGGCTTTGAGACAAAGAAACCGCGCTTTTGACGAGCAGTACGTGGCATTTAGCAGTCACGCTTGACCCGAACCTTGGTACTCTCGTCACGTTTTCTCGGCCTGCAAGTCGGTTACGCGCGATTCTAGCTCGTGTACACAAGATGAGAGCTGCACGCTGTACATGACGGACGCAATCGCTCTGTACTTATTTCGATGCCCCGCAGTCCACTTAGTACAAGACGTGACGGATTGGCCGAAGAAGCTTTGACGGACGTGCTTTGAGCGGAAGCAGCCTTGCTTGGGAAGGTCGCAGTCCGTCGAGGCCGCGGACCACTTCTGATCAGCACCAGCTGCCTGTCATTTTCTCCTCGCGACGTGAGGCGCTTGTGTACACCGCACGCCGTCGTGAGGTGGAGCTGCAGTCCTTCACGCTAGGCGTGCTCTCGCTATTGTGGGCGCTAACCATGGGTACCATGGTCACAGAGTTTGCGATAATATGTGTGGTAGGAACGCAGAGTAGCAATTTAGGATGAAGTGCACGCGTGTTTTGCCGTTAGATGGCCTTGATAATTGTTGAGGACTGCATAGAGGAACAGCAGCAGGTCACTTGCTTGGAAGGAGCCGCGGCACTGTTTGAAATGGGCGCCTTAGTTTCGAAATAAATATTTGTTCCCTAATGGCTTATGTAAGGCTGGACCGCAAATAACGCTGGGTATTCAACATAAATCAAGCAGTTTATTTATAGTTTTTTCCGACTGAATTTACACTTAGACTCAGGCTACGAGATTACAAGGTGTTTGTGTGCTTCGAAACTGTGTTTTTTTTTCATTTAAGTCGGAATAAATCGGTGCTTTAATAATATCAATATTGCTATTAATATGAGACTGCAGTTAGATGCGAATGCGTGTTTCCGTCATTGGTGGGATTGAGCGCGCTGCCGGCAGTTCCAACTAATGGTTCTAACTGCACATTGAAATTTAGAACGGCGTGTGATAGTTTTTGATCGCATGCATGTGCTGTTGCTCATTGGTACTGTTTCGTGTTTTGTATGCTGAGTACCTTCGAGAGGGAAGTGGTGGTCGGTGGCTTATTTGCTCGCCAATTACTCCTCACCTCCTTACATCACAGTTTAATAATAATAATAATAATAATAATAATAATAATAATAATAATAATAATAATAATAATAATAATAATAATAATAATAATAATAATAATAATAATAATAATATAATAATAATAATAATAATAATAATAATAATGACACACAGTGTCATATAGATCAATTGGTATAAATAATCGTTTGCTGTTCTTGTTCATTAGGCTAATTAATATTTATGTATTGGCAGCATGCAATGAAACAGAGCCGCAATGTGGCGCTGTGGTGCTCCGAGCCAATCAGGGAATACAGAGTGAATAGGTGATATGGGATGGACATCATTTGAGGGCAGGGAAGCTAGCACCAAGATAAAATTTGAGAAGCGATTGAGAGAAATGGGGGAGGAGCGTTGGGCTAGGAAGGTTTTCAGCTACTTGTACATGAAGAATGTCGATACAAAATGGAGGAAGCGAACCAGGAAATTGACTGTTAAATACTTAGAAAACAGCAGGTGGCCAAACCAAAAAGAACTATCGGTTAAGAAGAAAGTGAAGGAAACGGAGACTGATATGTGGAGAATGGGCATGATTAAGAAGTCCGCACTAGAGATCTATCGAACTTTTAAGCAGGAAATTGCCAAGGAAAGCATCTATGATAGTACTCGGGGTAGTTCTCTACTGTTTGAGGCCAGGACGGGAGTATTGCGAACCAAGACATATCGGGCAAAATACGAAGGGGTAGACACAGTATGCAGTGCGTGTGGAGAGGAAGAAGAAACTGCCGAACAGTTGATAATGTTCTGTAAAGGGTTTCACCCTATAATTCAGGATGATGGCGCAGAGTTCTTCAAAGCACTGGGTTTTAGGGACCGGGAGGGCAAAATAGACTTTAAGCGGGTAGACTTAACTAGAAGGAGGTTATCTGATTGGTGGCTAAAGTCAAGGCACGAGTGAAAATTAAACCCTTCACTGCAAAGTACGAATCCTCAAACTGACTTTTCAAAGAAAAAAAAATCTATTTTCTGGTTCATTATGTGTTACGGCTTGGTGGCGCGAGCTACCGCCCGATCTAAAGGGTACAGCCATATCCATCCATCCTTACGGCCGGCGCCACTTTTGGTTAGAAAACAGCGCGAAAAACCACAGCGTGGACACACAGAAAGGAAACGCACACAGCGCTGACTCAACAATTTCAACGAAGAATGCACAGAGCGCTGTGTGCGTTCCCTTTCTTTGTGTCACGTAATTTTTTGTGCTGTTTCCTATTCATCTAAAACCAAGAAGCCCAGCTCTCCACAATTTTGCCCATATTTGGCGTTGTCGCGCAGCAGAAGAACCGTGCTTGCCGCTGTGTTTACGTGATGGGTGTTGTGTGGCGTTACCGGTCCTTCCGTGCGCTCGTGTGTTGCATTTGCATCGATTGTTCGCATTACTGCGGCTTTGGAAGTTTTCTCTACCACAGCGTGCTGCACAAACTTGTAAAAGTGTCCCGGTAGCAGGACCGGGATGTTGTTGCTGTGTACGTGGCGGTAACTTGACCGATTCCTTCGCTCTGCCGCGCGCGTTACTGCAGTGATATAGATGCAGCACAGCGACTACGTAAAGTCGCTGTCTGACCTCGAGCGTAACAGGTACGTCAACAATGTCGCAAAATATAGTCGTCATGACCCCGTGGCGCTGTCCGAAGAATACTTCACGAATGATGTTGGCTGTAAGACTGTATACCGCGCAAACATCAACGGATGGCAACGGCAAAAACCTAATGACGCTGAAGCAATTAAAGAGCTACAAATCCTTGGAGGCTCATATAATCACCAGTGGTCTCTTGGAACAACCAAGGGTGAAGGTCTGCGTCGTCGATCGTTGCAAAGGTAGGATGCACATAATATGCCGCATGTCAGCGACTTGGCGGCCTTTTCTAGCTATCCGTAAATTAAGTTAGTCATAGGGCTATAGTGATCAATTGCTGGTGTGGCTCCCGCCCATCGCACATATCTTGCCACCGTCACTGGATAGGTGGCCAAATTATGCCGACGCGTTTCTCTTGTTTTTCGCGTCGGAGGTCATTCTCACAGTAGCTAATCGTGTAAGGTAAACACTGGTTTATCTTATACTGTCGTTATTTATCTTACCGTGACTGTCTGACGGAGTTTTGTGCGCGCACGGCACGTGCATAGATAACATCGGTGAGGCGTGCTCACACGTTAGTGCAAAGCGCCGCGCTAACTCGATAATGCGACGCCGATTCATCCGGGTCTCCGCGACAAATTCTGTTCGATGATAAAGCTCTGCCCGTTGACAACTCCGTTAATTGTCTTCGCATACTGTCCGAGTTTGAGTTTCGGCACGACACAGAAGCCTACTCGTTCAACGTTCTCGTCGTTGAACTTGTTTCTTGTGCGGTTGGAGCAACCGTAAACCGCACTGTTGACCACAATTGGTTTGATGCAACTTCACGCGCAACAATGTGTTGCTACCGGGGCATTTGTTCCAGTCCATGCAGCACGCTGTAGTTGAGGAATCTTCTGACGCCGCAGTTGCTTAAATATAACAGACGAGGACAAAAAGAGAACACTGCACAACACCATTCAAACACCGAAAACACAGTGGCAATCGTATGTAGGTCGTCTGCTGTGTAGAACCTGAAAAATGGCACCCGGCCGGGCGCATAGCAGCGTTTCGGCTGAGTTTCAGTACATACTTTCGGTACAGTGGCTAGAATAGGCCTATTATAGCCACTGTACTTTCGGTATTGGAATGAGTCCTTTGTCTGAGTTCTGGTTCATTTTTACTTGTTTTCTGAAATTATGTTTATAGCCTGGTAAAAAAAAAAACAGACTTTCAGCACCTTTCAAACAAGCAATAACATCATTTGATAATGCAACCGTCTAGACACCTTAGCCAGCTAGAAGCTAGTCATTATTACATAACGGCACATAACGGAAAATTATTAATGTACGGGTACAATCATTACTGCTTTGAAAAAATGACACATTGTAGACAGTAAAAAAAAAAAGAAGCACAAGAGATTCTCAACTGAACCAAAACCGGTTAACAATATGGGGCAGGCTATGGCTGAAACCAACCTTGACATAAAATTTACGAGTAAATAGAAAGTGCGTGGGACTGCGGCTTTCGCACGCAACGTTTCTAGAACTTGGTTCTAGAAACGTTCTAGAACCTAGTTCTAGAAACGTTGGTCGCACGCGCTGAAATGTCCCGAAAAGGAGACGGGCAGCTGAAACCACATTTACGTGTATCTTTGGTTTCAATCACCAATCGAAGTTTTTTTTTTTTTGCCTTTTCTCGGTCGCACGTGTGTGAGGTCTAGTGTTATGAGTAATTAACCAGCTGTAAATACCTAGTACAACTCCTAAATAGGGTTCCATGAGTAGCGTCAACACCCCTGAAAAGCTGACCTGGGTCATTTTTCTGCCGTTGGAATACTGTCATATTGACGACATACAAGCGCAAATATAGAGGAATTTCGTACACACCAGCGGCTAGAGTAACGGTTACTCTACCAACGGCAAACTGAAACAAACTAGGGCGAAACAAGAACTGATTTAGAAGTGGATTGTCTCGGATTCAAAAACGCTTGGTTCTGTCCCATCTTCATTATTCCCATTGGCATCACCATCACCAGTATGGCGGCACTCTGCTTTCGCTTCTGCAAGTTTTAGCGAAACTTTTCCTCGTTTTCTCGCTGTGTCGTGCGCGCCTTCTCTGATATTTGGTGCGGAGTAAGTAACCTGCTAAGGACTCAGTATCTTAGAACTTTTGCATGTCGCCTTTCCTTAACTTGCGCGTTTTCTTGGGAAGTTTTGGTTACACCACCTTCCCGTGCTGTACTTCCTACACCATTCGCTGCTTCCTTTAACGTGCTCTACGCGTCAATTTTTGCAGGCACACTTCGCCGGTCAGTGCCACATGAGCACGGAGAAACCAGTCGTCGGCTCTCGAGTCAACCAGGTACGGTGCAACTGTATTCTGCGGTTGTAGCGCTTGCACGACTCTGCGTAGCCATCTGTGTGTAAGGCAACACAAAACCGTTCCCTTTATTTGCGTTAGTTTCTTCGCGCACTAATGTTTACTCGTTTATGTGTGTCTACAAGTCAGTGAACTTACTCCTACTGTTATAATCACGCTGCTGTGAGAAATTCCCTTCTGTGATTTTAGACGACCGCCAAAGGTTGCTTACTGGCCGTGCATTCATTTGGAAAGCGTCACTGCGACGTACTCCAACTTTGCTCGAACTTATTGGCAGGCACGCATTCACGCCCATATTTCTGTGTTCTATTTTCAGCTCGATGCTGTTGAACTCGACGATGAATTATTCGCGTTGTTCCGGAGCAAGCTCGGCGACGTGTTCAGGCATGCGGGCGTAAGTAGCTTGCTTTGTGTTTCATCGTGTGCCGTCGTGTGTTTCGGGACGTAACCTGTCGTGTGTTTAGCAGAGAGTTTACACACATGCTTGAACGCACTTATCTCTTCAGGGTAGCTTCTACCCTACCTTCGAGCCTGAGATCAAAGCCATCCTGAAAGCAGTTCTCTATGGGGTAAGTGTATAATCATGCTGAAGGTGTGTTTCAAACGGTCATTTGTTTTCCGCATGACGAAAGCCGTGCGCGTCCCAAATGCGTAACTGTGGTGCACACTGTTTGAAGCCCCAGCTCAACAGCAGTGCATAAAGGGGGCCTTTTATTATTATTATTATTATTATTATTATTATTATTATTATTATTATTATTATTATTATTATTATTATTGGTAGTAGTAAGTATTAGTAGCAGTAGTCGTAGTGTGTCTCGGCAGTGGATGCTATGGATATTGACGAATCTTGATTAATTCAGCACATTCGTGAAGCCAACTTCAGCTGCAAATACCATATTAAGTGTGCCAAACAGAGCCGAGAGTTAGCACCTGTGCATTGCATTTGATGTACAGGAACATTAAAATTCGACATTTATTTTCCTACCTCTCCTCCATTGCCTTCGTTTATTGAATCTATCTGACTGTGTGTGCCCACTGTTTAGTAACTCTGGTTTGTGTGTGACAAAGTATTATACTTCAGCTTGCTTCATTTAATGAGCTCACGGAATGCAATGATTACACAGTAATTACCTCAGTGCTCACAAACAACCGCCTCTAGCAAGTTTTTATTCGACACCACTGGTGAGCACAGCATGGCTCCTCAGCTGACAAAGAACTTGAGTTTTAGCGACGTCTCATTGGTTCTTGGGATAAAGTGTTGCCTTGGAAGTGCATTTTAACTACAATGCCTTCGAGTTTAAAACTTTGCTAAGGAAACCACGTAAAGAGATACGAGTGACTTCACTTGACAGACAGTCCTACCATATTCCTTATTGTGCCGAGTGAATCGACATTGCAGAACAAGTTATATACGGATGCCAAATGCTCAGTTTAACAACCGTTCAGACCAAGCATCAAAATCTACAACTTTCATTTAGTCCCTTTCTTAAGCTTCCACAAGGCTGCGAACGAGGATTGCATGTTTTAATGTTTGTTGCACTATGGTGGTCAGTAAACAAAAACGTGTGTCTGGGGTATCCTTTTGGTTGTCCTAAAAGATTGAGCTGCTAGGCTTAAATGGAATTTGATGGGCCAAAGAAAAAAACAGTTTGTTTTTGTGCATGGACATAGGCTTTTCTTTCATTCATGCAACAACATTCTTTATTAGCTTATTTCTTTATTCTTTCCTTTATTCTTTCGAAAAAGTAAACAGTTCCTTGAGAGTTCATTCGGCGCTCACGAAAACTTCTGTTGTCATTTTCAGTTCACTGTGTACGAGTGTGGGGCCACGGTGGGCCAGAGACTTCTGGGACTGGAGTTCTTTGCAAATGGGACAAGCCTCAGCCGCATTACCAGGCGCCAGACGTTGGCTCTCATACTTCTCAGCATTGGCTTGCCGTGGATTCGGGAACGAGGCCTGAACCTTCTTCTTCGGTTTCTTCCTCAAATGCAGCGTAACAAGGTCCGTTAATTGGCCATTGGAGGTGATTACCTCTGCCTGGTGCATGTAGCTGTGTACGCAGGGGCGGATCCAGCCACCCACTTTAGAAGGGCAGCCGCTTGAATTAACACTGGAAAGAAGGGGGGGGGGGGCATGACCTTTACTTCTTTGTTTTTACTAGCACAGAAACCCTGTAATGGCGTAACTACTGTTAATGTGCGCTCACAGTGGTCCCACTCATTTGTGCTAGCTGGTGAAAGCAGGTGGACAGCAAGCACTGAAGAGAGGGGGAGGGGATGCTGACAGGCTTTGAGGAAGACGATCGCCCCCCCCCCCCCCCCTTTTGGATCCGCTACTGTGTGTACGTCGCACACATTCAGTCGTCTTTTGCACAGGTGGTAAGCACGGCTTCAAAAAGCACCTCATTTCTCCTCGTAGCGACAGCCTGTACCAGTCATGAATTGTGTTTTATTAGAAATAATACACTTGAAACTATCTATAGTTTTGCAGGAGATCTGACAAAAGTGAGTCATCACCTTATTTGGTTAGGTGATGCTGTCATCTAGATAACTTTAATAATAATTACAATTTCTTCATTTCTGGCATAAGGACTGATTCTAAAACAAAAATTTACTATGACTTCTTTGATCACAAAGAGTTACATCTACAAATGGAAATTAGAAATAGTTAATGGCAAACATAAATGGCACAGTGATATCATGATCATGTATCTAGATTCTTAGTCAGCTAGGCTAGTAATAGAGAGATGTTTGAAAACAGATGAAAGGGAATGGCTTAAAAAAGGCACATATGTCACAAGGATATGTCTGTACATGTAAAGCACAATGTATGTAATCTAATTGACTTAAATAGTTACATAGGGCTCATACTATGATGGCACTATGCACATTTTTATTGATGTGGTGTAAAAAACTTAGGTTGCTCTTTTTCTTCTTTAGGCTTACGGGGAGGCTTAGGCTTACGGGGAGAAAAGGCATCCTCCAGTGTATTTACAAGGTGTGTCTAAACACGTAACGCCAGACATACAAGGCAGAGCCAAGTCCACGCGGATATCAGCGAGCTGATGCTGATGACCTCTGATGAATGGCGCTTACCCACAAAGGGGGATGGGCCAAGAACCAGGCGGCAGGATACTTAAATGAAACTAAAATGAAAATGAAGCCAATCTGAAAAAGTAGCTTAAAATAATACTACCAAAAAACAAAAATGTTTGCTGAGCAAGCGGTCAAACCATCTTTTGTTTTTGAAAGACATAACTACGAATTATAAACTAAAGATCTGAAAAGGTAGGGGATCACTAGCATGGTAATCTTTTAGTTGCGTTGATGTAATCAAACACAGCGGAGCATACATCCCTGTGGCAGTAACCAAATGAAGTTCCACCAATTTATAAAATTACTGGTAGATTTACTTGTATTCCTAGCTTTTGTAATGGGGCTACTAAAAATCTTTTTCTCTGATAAGAATAACGATGACAGAATAAAAAGAAATGTTCAATTGTTTCAATTTCGTTGCACCAAATGCATAGCGGTGACGCCTTGAGCCGAGCTTTGTTAAGGTAATAATTTAGTTGTGGAACTGTACAGCGCTATCTGGTATAAGTGACCTCTAACTGGCGAGATACACACCACTGTTTATTCCAGCAATAGCTCAAATGCTCGAAATCTTTGAATTTATCCAAATTACCTTTTCTCCATTGCAGGCAAGCATTTCGGAACCTTAGCGCGGTTACGTAAGCCGTATCTGGCAAAACTGGGATGGTGGGCCCACCCAGGGATACTGCTGCTAAAGAGTCCGCCATTTCGTTCAAATATAATCCGCGGTGGCCTGGTACCCATAGCAAATGCAGTTTTTTTACGTTTTTCGGTACTAAATGCCGAAACGTATTCATCAGCTCTGAATTTACTGCCGCAGAAAGTGCATTACAAACTGATAACGAGTCTGTAATGATAACCGCTAGTGATTCGCTTGAGGGCAATTTGCGTAGGGCAAGAACAATGGCCAATAATTCTGCAATGAATACCGGGGTATAATCTGGGAGTCGAATCGAAAAGGACCAGTCCAAAGAAGGAGAGAAGATGCCAACCCCAGCCTTTTCTTTTGACACAGATGCATCAGTCGCTATGATATTGCTTATCTCTAGGTGAGCTAGATAATCTGCTAACTGGTCATTTAAATACCTATATGCCAATTGTTTCGCGTTATGAGGAAATATATCATCGAATTGTATGCTAAGCATTGACTTTAGGTTGTGTATTGGACCAATATGTCTAATTTTTACATTCAGTTGCTTTAGTAGCGCTTGTGCAAATACTATTTGCGGGGTGTGTAGTCGCGACCAATGGGTTTCGAAAAATAAAGTCGGTTCTTGAATGAAAGCATAAAATGAAAGTCTTTGTTGTGAACTGTATATCTTTAAGAATGCTTGCACAGTAAGAATTTTAAACCTATTTAGTAGAGAAGGTAGGCGAGCTTCCATATACAACACGTTATTTGCAACAAACTTTGGTAGACCCAGACAAAAACGCAGCGCTTCTCTTTCCAGCAGTATTAGGGGTCTCATTTTATAAACTGCGCTGCCAGAAAATAATACACATCCGAATTCCATGATGGGGCGCACATAAAGTTTATATATCATTATTAGCACATCTCTTCTTAAACCCGCTTTACGGTTTGCAAGCTTCCGTAGCCATCCCATGGCCCGTGTTGCCTTGGAGTACACATCATCAATGTGACTTCTCCAATTTAATGTGGCATTATATATGATGCCCAAATATTTAAGGGAATTCGCCTGCGGAATGAGCTCATTACTGTACATTAACAAGATGTTGATAGGCTGCAGAAAAGAGAATGCAAGAAGCACACTTTTCTTTACGTTCAGGGTCATATGAATATTTTTAAGCCATCTTTCTATCATATAGAGATAATTTTGTAGACTCTGGTATAATGATTGAAGGTCGGTATTACTTGCAAAGAAAGCAATATCGTCCGCGTACACATATAACTGAATATCCTTAGTTGATGGAATGGAGCTTAAGAAAATGTTAAATAAAACTGGCGACAAGACAGCCCCCTGTGGAACGCCACGTGTCTGCTTATATCTATTCGATGAGTACCCATCTTTAAAGCAGTAATATTCTCTCCCTCTTAAAAACTCCGACACCCACGCAGTGATGTAGTTGGGAAAGTGGTGATATTCCATCTGTTTTAATAAAATTGAATGCTCAACCCTATCGTACGCTTTAGCCAAATCTAGAGTAACTAAAGCACAGTATTGGCGGCGACGCCGAGCCAGTTGTATTCGGCTTTCTAAATCAACATGCGCACACCATATTGAGCAACCAGATCTAAAACCAATTTGACTGGGGTTTAATATTGCGTTATTATTAATATATGTTATTACCCGGGTATTCAAAGCTCTTTCAATTAGCTTAACCAGATTTGACGTGAGTGATATCGGCCTTACATTGTCCAAGGCGAATCCTTTTTCCTGCTTTTTAAGAAGTGGAATCACTTTAGACAGCTTCCATTCCGCAGGTATCCAAGCTTTTGTCAAAGAAAAATTCACCAGATTAAGTACTTCAGTTGGACAAATCTCGAATATTACTTTTATCATTGCATTTGTTACCCCGTCTGGTCCAGGTGCCGAAAGAGATAAGTGCCTTATTATCTCTGCCAGCTCATCTAAAGTAACCTCCTCGAAATCCTCGCCTGCCATTGGGTTCACAATGTGCAGTGGAATAGTTGACATAAATCTATCTTGGAGCCCTTTCGCAATATTTTCTACTAAATCAGAGAGCTCACGGGGGGAAAGAACAGAAGAGGCAATGTTTTCAGCGGGTGGTAACATCTTTTGAGATCTTAAAAATCTGAAGAGCGCTTTTTTGTTTTTAGCCCTAGAAAGATACTCATGTCGTTTCATATTATAACCATCTTTTGCTGTACTTACTGTGCGTTTGAAGTCTGCTGCTGCGAATTTATAATCACACCAATTTTTTGGACATTGGTTCACCAGTAGTTGTTTTCATGCAGCTTTCCGTTTTCTATAGCTCCTCATGCACTCTTCAGTCCACCATGGACTAAAAGAACCTCTTGTGGCCGAGTCTAATTTAAACGTTGCGTCTTTTACTGATCTTTTTAACACTGCACATAGACTCATAGCCCTAATGTCACCTTGTATGTCCTTGCGGTGATCAAAAGTAGCCCTCAAGTCTTTTTCTAATTTTCTATAGTTGAGGAATGAGCGGGCCTTTTCGGCGACATGTATTCTTGGAAAGTTCAGTACAAAACTAATAGGCAAGTGGTCGCTGTTAGTAGCACAGTCTAAAGTTTGCCACGAACATATATTTAGAGATGAGCTTGAAAATGTCAAGTCAATTACAGATTTAGAGAGACCTCGGACAAAAGTTGCAGATTGCGAATTTAAACAAGATAAATTCTTGTCAATAGCCCATTCCCACAAGCGTTTTCCGCTTAAATCTGTTTTAAAACCCCAGGCCACATGATGTGAATTGAAGTCTCCAGTGATTAATATATCCTTTCTGCAGGCAGAAAACATATCGTCTAGACTTCGTGTGTCTTGCACCCCGGCTGGGAAATACGCATCTACAAACGACAAGGGAGAAGCGTCTGGTAATATTATGTCTACTATCAAAATTTCACAATCTGGAGTCACACAACGATAAGAGATCGCAGCTTTGTGACTAAACTTAGTTGCTATCAAGACAGCAAGCCCACCACCTCTGCTAGGTCGGTCCAATCGAAATAGCCGATAATTTTTTAGGGAAAACTTCTGGCTGGTTGAAAGCCAGGTTTCTTGCAGTGATATAATATCCGGGGAAAGTTGTGAAGAAAGGTATGATAGGTCTGTGGCTGCGGAAAATATAGATCTGCAATTCCACTGTAATACGGTTAGTGAACCTATTTTGGCGACAGAACTGTCGCAGAAACTGCTTGGTCCAAAATGTCCTTTCGCAAAAAGTCTTTCTTAGACATATTCTCAAAGAAATCTTTTTTGGATAGATACTTTTTAGATTTCGAATTATGCGAAGAGTTTTTTGATTGGGGAGATCGGGTTCGCTTCAGAGCCTTATGAGAGTCCATATCCATATCTGCACATGCTTCCGAATCATCCGTAAGATCACCGTCTTCCGTTGTTTTGGAAGTCCCTGCCTCAGGAGAAACCACTCGCTGACGTGTTGTCGCACTTTCTATTTCCGTACGCTGCGATACCAATGATGTCTGAGGAGCCCAATCGTTCGTAGATGCTACACCTAGAATTTGAGATAGTTGATTGGAAACCAATTGTGCCATGCTTTCAAAAAGATTGTTTGCGAGGCGTTCCATTGCCTTTTCCATAGCCTTCTCTACGGCCTCTGCGATAGATGTTGCGAGAGATGCATCCATGGCGGTGGTATTACGTGCTGCAACACCTGCATATCCTTTGGATCTCTCCTGCATTTCTGCAACGGCTTCTCTCCGAGAGCACCTCTTGCGTTGTACAATATCCAATATGGCAAGCTCCCTTTCTTTTGCTGCACAGTCTGCGGAGTCTGCAGGGTGCGCCCCATTACATAAGCAGCACCTCTCTTTTTCAGAGCTGCACTTGCGGCTGTCATGATTTTCACCACACAGACGGCATCTAAGAACTGATCGGCACCCTCTGACGCTATGTCCATATCGCCAACATTTCAAACACTGCAGGGGTTTGGGGGAAAGTGGCTCTATTTTATAGATCAGTGGCCATGCCTTAATTTCGGAAGGTCGGACTGTTCCTAAAAAGGTCGCTATCACCGATTCCGTTGGGGATTTTATGTTGTCAATTGTACGGGTGCACCTGTACACTGAAATTACACCCGCCACCGAAAACAAATCGAGCACTTCTGCAGGTGTCAGGCTTGTGTCTACACAGCGGACTAATCCTTTCGAGCATGCGAGGTGTGCCGGAATAAATGGGCTTACCGGATGCGCTGCGAATTCGGAACATTGCAGGAGCTCACGAATGCATTCCTGATCTGCGGAACAGCATATGATGCCTCCGCGACCAAACTGGCGGACCTCAGTGATTTCCTGGAGATGCGAAGTGGCTTTTCGAAGCTCCACTTGAATCGCCTTTGGGTTCTTCATCGGAATACTGCCCCCATCTGTAGGTACCAGCGCCACAGGGACACTTCTCGCTCCACTGCGTAACAAATAGTCTATCGGCCAATCCTTGGCAGGAGTGGAAGCTAACCAAGGGGAGTGCCCTTGGCCGGGGGAAGACAATGACATCAAGATTGAATGACTCGCTTCAGCTGAGAAAGACCAATACAGTTACCGGAAAATAATGAACTCTCAAAGAACAATAAGGATACTGCCGCCCGATCCTGAGCCCGGGCAGCTTCTTCACAGTCGAGCCTCACAGTCACAGTCGACGAACTCTGTTCTACAAGGATGGAACCACGTCGTTCTTGTTCTTCTTCTCGTCTCGTGCGAGCGTTGTCTTCCTCTTTGCTGTCTTCCTCTTCATCTCCGACAGCGCTTCATAGCATCACCCCTGGCGGGGAAGGCACTGACCCGGTGCTCGATCAGTCGGAATGGAACGGCTTTAGTTGCATGACGTGAACGATGTCATATGATCGCGCTGTGGTGGTCTCCAGAGGTCCGATTTTGTACTTGACATCGGTGACTTGGTGCAAGACTCGCAATGAACCAGAGTATGGAGAAGTCAACTTTTCGCAAAGACCAACTCGTTGTGAGGATGTCCAAAGAAGGATCATGTCACCAGAATTGAAGTGGATATCCCGGTGGTGAATGTCGTAGATTTGTCGTTGTTTCTCTTGCGAAGTGTTAAGCTGAAAGCGGGCAACTTCGTGTGCCTCCTCAGCTCTAGGGATGGCATCACGAGTGTATTCTGATGTATCAATAACGGGTGGAAGGAGCGTGTCGAAAGGCAGCGTGGGTTCTCGTCCGTAGAAGAGAAAAAATGGAGAGAAACCTGTAGAGTCATGCCGAGACGTATTGTACGCAAATGTTACGAACGCCAAAGCTTCGTCCCTGTCACGATGATCCGGCGAAACATACATGGTGAGCACAATCGTAAGCGTTCTGTTGAACTGCACCGTTAGGCCATTGGTCTGCAGGTGATACGCAGTGGTGAACTTGTGTTTTGTACCGCAAGCGTACAGAATGTCTTGGACCTCCTTTGATAGAAAGTATCGACCCCAGTCTGTAATGAGCTGTCGAGGTGCGCCATGGCGAAGTATGATGTCCTCGAGGAGAAAGTGGATGACGTCGGTTGCTCAACTGGGGAAGATTGCCCGTGTGATCACATACCGAGTCATGTAGTCGGTGGCAACAGCTATCCACTTGTTTCCTCTGATGGATAGAGGAAAAGGGTTGGGGAGGTTAACACCAACTCTGTGAAATGGTTGAGATGGTATCTCTATGGGTTGAAGGTGTCCTGCTGGAAGGGTGGCGTGTGTTCTGCATTGCTGACACGATTTGCATGAACCTACGTAACGACAAACAGAGCGGTAAATACCGGGCCATAAGAAGCGGTGTCGAACATGGTCGTAAGTTCTTGAGATGCCCACGTGACCTGCAGTAGGAATGTCATGCAACTGCGCGAGAACAATCTGACGCATATGTGTAGGTATGACCAGCAGCAAGTGAGGGGCGTCAGGATGAACGTTGTAAGGGTATGCATGTTGTAAGAGAACACCATCATGGAGCACAAACAAACGAAGCTATGGAGACGTCGTAGGGTCACTCGGTTGATGATTCCTCTCAAGTGAGGATCACGTCGTTGCTCCTCTCCGATGTTTGCCAATGTGAAAAGCGCCAGGACGCACATGGACTGTCCACTCTCAGGAAGATGTGGTGGATCTACTGGGTGACGAGACAATCAATCAGCGTCATCGTGTTGTGGGCCCGTTTTATAGACGATGGTAATTGAGTACTCTTGTAGCCGCAACGCCCACCGTCCCAGACGTCCGGTAGGGTCTTTCAACGATGACAGCCAGCATAAGGCGTGGTGGTCCGTGACTACGGTGAATGACCGTTCATACTAATATGGGTGAAATTTGTCTATGGCCCAAACGGGTGCAAGATATTCGCTTTCAGTGATGGAATAACTGCGCTCCGCTGGTGATAAAAGACGGCTAACGTATGCAATGATGCAGTCATTACCATGCTGTTGCTGTGCCAAAACAGCGCCAACACCATGGCCACTGGTATCGGTTCGCACTTCTGTTGGAGCGGATATAGTGAAGCGGCCAAGAATCGGTGGCGAAGTGATGCGCATGGTCAGTTCAGCAAATGCAGTGGCTTGTTCAGAACCCCAGACAAAAACCACATCCTTATTCAATAGGTCTGTTAGATGGCTTGCAATGATGGCGAAATTGCGCATAAATCTTCGAAATTAAAAGCAGAGGCCTACAAAGCTTCGAACGTCATTTGCACAGGTTGGCACAGGAAGATCTTTGACTGCGCACACTTTGTCGGACGAATCAGGACAAACACCTGAAGAATCGACAAGATGTCCGAACACAGTAAGCTGCCGACGGCCGAAGTGACACTTCGAGGAGTTGAGCTGAAGGCCTCCCTTTCAGAAAATGGAAAGAATTATCGAGAGGCGCTCGAGGTGTGTCGCAAAGGTCAGCGAAAAGACAATGACGTCATCAAGGTAACATAAGCATATTGACCACTTGAAACCGTGTAGTAGAGTGTCCATCATTCGTTCGAACCTAGCTGGGGTGTTGCATAACCTGATTGGCATCACTTTAAACTGATAAAAGCCATCACGTGTAGTAAATACAGTTTTTTGATGCTCCATGTCATCAACTGCAATCTGCCAGTACTCCGAACGAAGGTCTATCGAAAAGAAATGTTTCGCACCACTCAGACAGTCGAGGGCGTCATCTATGCGTGGTAGAGGGTTGATATGTGGGGTTTAACGTCCCAAAACCACCATATGATTATAAGAGAGGGTACACATCTTTTTTTGTTACCTTATTGAGGTTTCGGTAACCGACACAAAAGCGCCAGCTGTTTTCCTTCTTTCTGAAGAGCCCAACAGGGGAAGCCCAAGGGCTTGAAGAAGGTTCTATGATGTCCTGGGCAAGCATTTTGTCGACTTCTTTTTGTATGATTTGACGCTCAGTCGAAGAAACGCGATAGGGTCGCCGGTGTATCGATTTGGCATCGGCGGTATTGATCCGATGCTTCACAATGGTTGTCTGGCCAAGTTTTCGGTCATTAAGGTCAAATAGGTCTCGGTATGAAGCTAGAAGGACACGAAGAGTGCGCACATGTTCAGCCGAAAGGTCTGATGTGATCATTTTTGGGATCTTTTCGAAAGCAGTTTGACCCAAATCAATATTCGTGGGTGATGGGTTATCCACTATTAAGGCGGAAATGTGGTAGTCACAGGCCGGGGCAAGGGATGCAAGGGTGATACCCTGGGACAGAACTTGTGAGCATAGTCCAAACGAAGATGCTGAGAGCAATACAGGTGACTTGACGGCGAAGAAGAGCGGTGCAGTCATGGAGGCGTCGATGGTGTAGCAGCATTGTCTTCACGGTTGGGCAGTCGAGAACAGGAGAACGCTGATTGCTGGAATAGTTGTACCAGAGTTGCGAGTTCCAGGGACTACGGCAGTGGCAGGAAATGTGGCCTACGCGTCCACAATAGAAGCAAATGAGCCTGTCGTCAGGAGTTTGCTATTCCGCCAAGTTATGGTACTGGGGACGGGCGTACGAGTTTCGGGGCAGACAGGAGGACAGGGTGGACGGTAGTCTGATCTGTTCATGGGGCAGAGCGTCTAGAGTCCGATGTTAGCAAGCTCCTGGTGTACAACGGACTGTATTAAAGGGGCCGTGGTACACTTTTTGAGCATGGTCAGAAAATGCTGCCAGTTGGTAGTAGAGGCTCCTGACAACACGCAAGCCAAATATTATAGCGCAGCACGCGGCGTGGAATTACAGTAAATTATCAAAGTCAGCTAAGAATTGCTTTCTCTTTTCTCGACAAATCACGCAATAAGCCCAAAAACCACTCGTAGTAAGCCCATAAGCCCATCTATCAGCCATTGGATGATTTGAACATGGCGCGCTCGGTCGTTGCAGAGATCGCCGCAGGAAGCCGTCACTTGTCCACGCATGTGTGCGCGATCGCACTGAAAATGCCACGCATTCGAAGAAAGAAAAAACTACTCCAGGTTACGAAGCACCCATGATGTTTTTTATTTGCCCCTCCCATCCCTTCTTGCTTAGCTTCCAGCGCTTTCGTCGGGACGAGAGAAGAGAGAATGCAATTGCAGCGTGTGACAAATCTTTGTAACTCCGCTCATACTGGACGGATTCTTAAAATATTTACGGCGTTGAATTTGTGAGGCGATACGCTTTTCTAGAGAATCAATTTTACTGAAAAAAGTGTTTCTGGGCCCCTTTAAAGAAATCGTGTGGGAATCATCGTGGCCACGACTTTGCATGGGGACTGAAGCTGCAGCCTCGATTTCGCGGCGAACAAGGCGTACAATGTTCTCGCCTGCAGCAGAAGCAGGTGGCGGATGGATATCCTCGCAATTAGACGTTGCCGCTGTGTTGGGAAGGCGTGAAAAACTAGGAGCAATGCGACAATTTTTGGTTTCTTCATAGCGCCGACATTCGCTAATAACGTCGTCGACTGTCGACAAGTTGCGGAACACCAGGAGAATGAAGGCATCATCCGGGTTTCCCTTAAGGATGTGCGCAACCTTTTTGGATTGCGGCATTTTTTCGTCAACCGTGCGGCAGAGGGGGAGCACATCCTGAATGTAAGTCACGTATGACTCGGTACAGGACTGCAGTCGGCACGCGAGTCCTTTCTGTGCCGAACGACGACGCTCAATGGTCTTTCTGAAAACGTCGATGAATTAGTGTTTGCATATGTTCCAACTGGTGATCACTTCTTCGTGGTTGAAAAACGAAACTTTGGCCGTGCCCTCAAGGTAAAAGAGAACACTGGCCAACATGAGCGTCGTGTCCCAGTTGTATAGTGCGCTCACCCGTTCTTATAGCTGAAGCCAATCCTCGACATCTTAGTTGTCAATGCCGAAAAAGGTGCCCGGGTCGCGTGGTTGGGTCAGGACGATGGTGTGGTTAGCGGCAGTTTGTTGCGGCGTGGCAGGCCCGGCTGGCCAAGACACGGTTGGAGACATTTCCGATGCATCCTCGTATTCCTCTTGAGCAGACATAGCAAAGACAGCCAAGGAACGTCCGCTAGGGAGAATCGTCGTGATGGTGAAAGGGAGAACCCGCACCTCCACCAAAATGTTACGGGGGAAAAAGGCGGCGTAGAGTATATTTACAAACACGTAATGCCAAACATACAAGGCAGAGCCAAGTCCACGTGGATATCAGCGAGCGTTGCCTTTCTCTTTGCTGTCTTCCTCTTCATCTCCGACAGACCTTCATAGCAGTATGTTAGGAGAACTCGCATGCGAAAGAGCTTCTTCTGTGCTTTGTCGCATCACGGGGGGTCGCTCGCCAACCAAAGGCTTTCTTGAGTGTTGGTGTCCAATAAGATTTGACTACCTGTTGGAATCAATGGTTTAAAGTTTAGGGGAATCTAGCGTAGTTGCTGATGTTAGAGAAGGCAGCGAAAGACTACTGAAGATAATGAGGATTCGACTAAACAAATGTATGTTTAAATATGTTGTGTATGTGCTTCATTTTCTAAGAAATAATGTCAACAAACATGCTTTCACTTCGCAAATGCTTTGTATCACGTGATGATGTACTCAAAATTCCGAGCAAGCCCCCCTCCACCCCTCGACAAGTCATTATTACCAGCAAACAAGAGAAGGTGTGGAGAGAGAGGGGGGGGGGGGGGGGCACATGGGGGCTTTTTATAACAGCGCACCACACTTCGAGAGGATGGTGAAAAAAAATTTTTTTCACCATGAAAAAGACAGAAAGAGGGCATATGCACTTCTTCAGAAGCCTCATACTCACTCATGTCATGGTCCATTACAATAACTGTTTACAAACACAAGTAACGCAATGACAATGCTGTAAGAATGTAGAAAGCATGGCATAGAAGCAGCTCTGATAATAAGCAAATCCAATAGCACCAAGTAAGAAACACTGATCTCAGAGCCCCTACATTTGCTGATTATGTTGTCATAAGTACCTTCTTAAAATACCAATGTTGAGGGCCATGTTTTTGCTTGCAAGACTCTGCAAATCGTAGGAGGTTCTGCAAACCAGTAGCAAAGTTTAAGGTGCTACCGCTATTCAGCAAGGAAAAATATCTTAATTTTGGCTAAAAATCTCGCACGCAGGCGCTTGAATATGAAGCTGCTAAGCAGCAGGAGATGGATGAAATTTAAGCAGGCCGATGTTGCATGGCAGTAGACTAGCAATGCGAAGACAGAAAGATGTCATAGTGCACTGTTGGCACTGTGCCGTCTTCTTTCATGTTTCTGTGCCGTCATGCTATCAGTTTACTGTTGGATTTGGAGCAAGTCCAAGCCTCCAACCTTGTCAGTGTTGCATAGACGTGGTGCATGATGAGAGTCCAGAAAGAAAAGGGGGGGGAGAGGGGGCATACTATAATGATGTCAGAATTTGATAATAGCTTTAGCATAACGTTCCTGCTCAAAATTTCATGGTATACATGAAACGCTATTTCAGTTAATTGGGTGAACAACACAGTTTACAGTGTGCAGTATGAAAGGTGCACATTCAGTTGTCAACGGGAGCACCCGAACATGCACCTTTCATATTGCTTCGCCAATATGCTTGTGGACGTCGAAACATTGGTTGTATACTGCACAAATCTGTCAGAACGAGTCAGAATGTCAACCTCCTGCAGTCTTATGCAAATCTACGCCACTGTGCTTTTACAAGAGAGTGAAATTCACACATGCTATTCATGAAAGTGTTCCCTTTATGCATCTGTATCTTTTCTTATGCAATCTTCTTGTCTCTATACAGGTTGAGCATGGAATTCGCCACTTGGAAACAGCTGTTCGCGTGGCTTCCGTGGCCAACTTCGTCTTGTTTCTGGTTCGAGGGAGCTACTGCTCGCTGAGCAACAGGATCGTCGGCGTTGTCAACGGCCATTCAGCACGACCTATGTTACGTGAGGTAAGTCACATCACGAGTGAAAGCCGCGTCTCGTCATACGAGGAAGGCAAATGAAGCCAGTTGAAAAGCATTAGATTTATTTAGGAAAGCGTAAGCTACCAATCACACACCTGGTCTTGATGGGTAGCTTAGGCTTTTTGAAAAGAAGCTACCCACTTGCGCGAAAGGTGGGTCTGGTTCTTCCTCCATGATGGCCACGTGCCAACAGGAGCAAAATGTGAAAGGGCCTGTGTCCACGCATCTAAGTGCACAACAAAGAAACAATAAGTTGAAAATAATGAAGAGTTTCCTGCTATGCAGTGCTGTGTTAACCTGCACTGTTTGTTGCATACTAGGAAAATTGGGTAATAGTGGTGCAAGACTGGGACAGACAGGCTGAGATAGACGAAGCGCCGAATTTTAACCAGAATTAATTCATTCGCACACTGTATTACTGTCTGTGAACCTAATAAACGGTACCTGATAGACAGTGCTTTGCCTGCCTCACTCTATGTCTTTTTCCTCGTACTGTTACCCACCTCTCACAACTCTGCACTGCCTCATGACCCTGTGGATCATGCATCGCCAAGCAAAGTTCGCATTTAGTTCGCTGTAACCACTCATTCGCTTTGTCAGTGTTTGTTATTCCAAGATTCAATCACAGAGCGTCTGCCTCCTTTGCAAGAAGCACTCGGTTCAGTACCCGGGGTTGCCAGGCATTCGCTGGTTTTTCTCATGGGGTGGGAGGTACATCAGTGTGGTGCACTGTGCCGTGGGTGCTCACTATCTCGAGAGGGTGGCCTCTCGTTCCCGCTCTCTTCTTTCACTCCTTATTACTCTCCTCCTGGCCACTCTGCCCTGCACTGTGCTCCCGGATGGGTTGCAGAAAGAAGTGTCTTTTCTTTTCTTGGACCACTGCCACAACTCCTGGAGGTGGGATAGTAATTAGCTTTTCCAGTAACAAATCAGCTTGAGAAATTCTTCCATTCGACCTAGACAGTGCCTTACGTATTCCAGTGTTTAACCAAAATATGCAACTGGACCCATCGAGGGGCTCTGCGCCTCATTTCGGTTTTTTGAATACTTTTTGGGTATTCTAGGCAGGTTTTTAAAATCGCGTGTACATGTGTGCATTGAAAAACACCTGCATTGTCCTTTTTTGGCTTTTGCGACTTGCGAAGCATTTCGTAATCTGACCACCATTTTTCTTGAAGTGTGTTTATTTTTTTTTCACCTTGCACATACTTTTTTGTTCCTTTCTCTCCAGCCTGGCGAGTTCGTTGATAAATCTAGCATGAATGCATAGATACTTATCTGGAAGATAAGTGCATCTGAGCAATAGTGGCATGTCTGTTATGCTTGCTCATTGCAGGTTCAGTTTGACTTCATGAATCGGGAGCTTCTGTGGCATGGCTTTGCGGTAAGTTGGAGCTTGTTGCTCAATATTTTTTGGTGTAATAACACTTGCGGTGTGGGGTAAGTCTGTAAGTAAAGATACAAGCACACAACTTTTTTGACCTCTAGTGCTATGGTTTATATCAGTGCTCTATTGAGCCTGTGCAGGGAGCAAGCCTCTCCTGCTTGGAAAATGCAAAAGGATGCACACATTTTCGCTATCGGTATTTTCTGTCACTCCACAGATTACTGTGACGGATATCAGCAAAGCACAGATATTGGCATGAGTCAGGGTTTTGCAGTCTCACTGAGCTACAAGGTATCAATAGCTAGTGTGTCTTGGAACATTTAAAATTCTTGTCGATGTGTATGCTGTGAAAGTGAGCGCAAGACGGAACTCTTCACGGTTTTGACGTCAAGTTGGCTTTAATGTAAACAACCAGCAGCCACTTGCGTCACTAGTTTTTGTTGGATGTCATGCTCATCACATGTTCTCTCTGCTGCAGTTGTCGGGGCAGTACTTACATGCAGGCAATACAACGCATAGAACGTGCTTCAATGCTGTTGTGTGGTCGCATGGTCAGCTGTGTTCACTTGAAGAGAACTACCCTGATTCCTCTCTCGGTGCTCTCTGAAACTGAAACTGATGGGGCACTACAAGAATGTCTTCAATATAATTGCAAACAAGGCCTCCCTTGTGCAAACAAGGCCTTTCATCGTTGTATTTTGGTCATCAGCTACTCATGGACACTGAAAAAAAAAATACGTAGATAAAAAAATTTTTGTGTCGGTACTCCTGTAATAATACTCTATGAAGAGTTACTACACTATAAGTGTGTTAATGTTTATGCTTTGTCAAGTAGAACAACAACCCTGGTGAAATGATTGAGCTGTAACGAGATGACAACATGGGCAAACAATGCAGTGTGCCCTAATCACATTCTCGCTTTGGGAAAAGGCAAATTTGTACAAGATGGGAATGGTGATTTTAGCATCAGTATAAGACCTGAGGATTAAGCACTGTTACGAATACAAGCTGAGGATTAGCTAAGAAGTGTAAAAAAGTCAATGAGATTAGAGGCTTGTGCATGTGCCATATTAAATCACTCGAGAAGAGCTCGTGTAAGACGTGGACTGGTAGAATGGCGTACAGCAAGTTGGTATACTGTATTGCCCCTTTCCTGAACTGTGTTTTGTTTGTGTGGTTCTTAAAGGATGCGCTGGAATGGAATGGCACACCTGGGTGCCAGCAGTAAACAATCATTTCTTAAAAAATATACTATGCATAAGGTGCTCCAGTAAAAAACAAAAAAAAATCATCCACTGGACACTAGCACAAGGTGACAGAGGCAGAATAGACCGAAGTGCACACCAATGCCTCTATGCTGAAATCACCTGTACACGCAAACCTTGATTTAACAAACCGAAGTATAACGAAATATCAGTTATGACGAAGTAAGCGAAAAACAGTCTTGGAATAAATGAAGTGTTAGGAGTACACCTTTATAAGAAATTATCGGTTATAATAAACCTATCTTTGTGTAAAATGCAACTTTGTAATAGTTAGGTATGAGTCTATAACAAAAAACTTTTTTTTCTGACTGCGCTGTATTGTGGGTGTTACAGCACACTACCCTAATAACAGACTGAGCTGTTTCGTAGCAGATAGTTATAAAGGCTCTAACCATAGATCACTAGGAGACAACTGCAGCCTGAAGCAAACCAAAAGTAATGTGATGATGTTTACTCTTATTCAAACCAGTCGTATCTTGCTGCAATGTCGTTCAGATTTAACATGGTTGGGTGTGTCCATCCTTGCCTATATACAGTAACGCTTCTGGTGTCCGGTCCCGCGAGAAGCCTATGGACACCTGTGTATTATAATCTCGTCTTCACACATCGTTCTCACAGTGTTCCTGCCCAATAGGTTGCAAACAGCCCCTGTACTAAATTTGCTGCCGTAGTACGCCAATAAGTTTGGCCAAACGTTCTACCAAGAGGTCATTCAAGGGCTTGAAAAGAGTTTCGTTCTAGCAGATACGTGAAAGCAATGCCAGAATTTCATTAAGGAATACTTTAACTGATAGGTAAATGTAAGAAAAAGATTTTTTTTTTCATTGAGGCTCGTTTTTTTGTTAGACTCAACTAAAAAAGTCCCACAGACCATGAGACCAATGAAATCATAGGTGACATTAATTATTGGTTGTAGTTATAATGTAATTACTGTCTACAATTTTCTTGGCCTAACTGCCCGTTAGATGGGTTACTTCGGTTCCGTCAAACTGACTTGTAAATTCTTCTGTGGTAGAGCTGTGGGCCACAGAGGCTGACAGACTCCCTCAGTCTCAGATCGGGCCACGTGCAAGTTCGGGTGAGTAATATTTGGGTGAGCTTGAGCCCGAGTAAGTCGGGTCAAGAAAATTTTAGTGAATCTGAGCCCGAGTGAGTTCAGTGTTAGGAATTTTTGGTGAGCCTGAGTCAAAGTGAGCCTCGGGCACAATATATAATTCTTTAGTGGGTCTGAGCTCATGAGCTCGACGTCTTGCCGACCTATGGTTCTATCTATTCGACTTCAACAAAGCTATCAGCCTTGTGTTTGCTCGTGTTTACAGTCATGTGTACTCACACATGCTGCAACACACTAGTAACATTCCTATCGCGCATCAATATTTATTGATCAGAGGTGTGAATTAATTATGGAGAGGGTGCTTCTGGGTGCCTTCTTCACCCCCCCCCCCCTCCTTAAACTCTTTCGTGGAATTCCTGAGAAAATTACCTCATGTGAGTTCAATGTTTTATGAAAATTTTCTTAGTGAATCGGAATCGTTTATAATTTGTATTTGAAGGTACAAGATCAAAAGGTGCCACATAGAGCACCGAATATGTGAGATGGCGGCGTTAGGAGAGCATTGGCACAATAATTGAAAAATGTAATTATACGCTAATGCACTCCTCAGTCAGCTAACTCGGACTCGGATCAGGCTGCAAGTCCGAGTAAGTCCTCCTGAGAAAGTGCTCCTGAGAAAAATGTTTGTGAATTTGTTCGAGTGAGCCCTACGAGCAATATATATTTTTTGGGTGGGTCTAAGTGAGCTTGTATTTTTTTTTTACACTGTCCCATACGAAAATTGTTGGAGCCATTCAACTACCTCACTTTTCTTCAGCCCCTGATTTCAATTTTGTTTGCAAAATGTTCCCGCAGGAGTTCATTGGCTTTCTTCTACCTCTGGTCAACGTGTACCCAGCCAAGAACTTTGTGAGTCGGCAGTTGTTGCGCCGTAAGTTGCGTCCGACGCATCCGAATGAGCGGACACGAGGAGACATGGCCGAGTGTGGCATCTGCGGTGGCTGTCCGACGCAACCGCACGAGATCGGCTGCAGGCACGTCTTCTGCTATTATTGCATTGCGGTAAGTCGCTCAACTATAACATGGAATGCTACTGCCTCGTTGATGTAAATGTGCTACGTTATAAACGGTCGTAGCAACGTGCACAGCAAGGTGTGCACATTGGGTACGACTTTGATATCAACCAGCAGCTGCAGTAGCATGCCAGCTAATAAGTTATATTAACATCTCCAACACATCATCTGTAAGATACAGTAGTTGGATACAGCTTGAGCTGGGAGAAGCCCAACTCAAAGTACCCAAGTGCGGCAGGTGATATATCACCCGTAGCCAGAGAAATAGTCCAACTCTTGTATTCAGCTATGTTCTCCGACAGCAGGGTCACTAACCATGTGGAATATGACATCAATCTAGATTGCACACTCATTGCACACTAAAAACACAGTATACTATAGTGATGGGCGACTTTAATGCAAAGGTAGGGAAGAAGCAGGCTGGAGACCAGGCAGTAGGAGATTATGGCATCGGTACTAGAAACGCCAAAGGAGAGCTACTAGTAGAATTCGCAGAACGCAATAATGTACGGATTTTGAATACCTTCTACCAAAAACGAGAAAACCGCAAGTGGACATAGAGGAGCCCTAATGGCGAAAATAAGAACGAAATAGACTTTATAATGAGTGCACACCCAGGAATCGTGCAGGATGTGGAAGTGGTTGGCAAGGTACGATGCAGTGACCATAGAATGGTACGGTCTCGAATTCGCCTAGACTTGAAGAACGAACGACAGAAACTGTTATACTAAACAACATATAAATTTAGAATACCACATGTATTCGCGTATAACGCAACCAGGATTGTAACGCGAGGGATGTCTTTTCACTGCGTACAGGAAGAAAAAAGTATAACAAAAATGAAGGATTTGGATGCATCACGGCATTTTTTAGACTACTTGAATTTCGTGAATTTCGTTATTCAATTGTAATGAGAGGCTCGACTTGAGGTAGCAAAATGTTACAGAAAAAAAGAGTGGCATTACATTCAAGAAAACACGGTAATAAGCTATTCCTTGAGACTTCTATTGGAAGTAATATTACGATGATAGGTTCACTGTCAGAGAAGACAGTGATGATACTATTAAGTTTTATTCTTGAATTTCACACCAAACTCTGCCACATTAGAAGTACCAACCTGGTAGGATGCAATGTTTGTGATGTCACATTGTTTCCTCCTTAATGGGCAGATGCTGAAAACATTCCAGAGGTATCATTATCACAGCGAAACAGGTAAACTGCTATGTGATTATATACTGCCTTAATGTCATCAAGGCCACCGTGTGTGAGCACCATTACGTTAAAGGACCCCCGGCACCAAATTTGGAAACTTGAGATTATTGTGTTGTTTAAGAGTCTGGCGTGTGAGTATATTTCTGACCGATTTTTGGTGACAAGCATTGAATAAGATATTCCGACAATTGACAATAATGTACAAAACTGCAATAGAAATCATGTTTATTTTCAGCACATATGTCACTAAGTTGCAACTTACAAACATAAGTTACAATGTACAAACATAAGTTACAAGCAAAAAACAAAATTTTTTATGCGACATTTAGTGTTGAATATTCCTACCCAACTCACAAATAGTATCTACATCAAGGTTCCTCACAAACAGGCACAGAATTCTCGGGGATTTTCATTGTTTAGTCTGCAACAAACATTCATTGTGGCGAACTTCATTCTCATGAAAATACGTTTGCAGGCATATGGGCTGCCAAACACTGTTATCATGGCTACTGCTATTTACTTCAAACTCAAATACCTTAACATGGTAATTTTAGTGCGACAAAAGATGCACACATGTGATAAACAAATGACAGAAAGGTGCTAGACAGGCACAGACAGGTGTTTGTTCTCTCTCTCACTTGTGTACATCTTTTGTAGCACTAAAATTACCATGTTATGTAATCACTAACTCAACCAGCAACAAGTTCTTATCAAACACTTGAGTCTATGATGCCAATGTAAAACTTACTGTGCAAGCTTCAAACAAGTTTCCTATGCGTCTTTGAGCTCACCATCTGCCTGCAGATCTTCAAGTTCTAACTGGTATATATTCCCACCTTAACAAGATTCTGAAAAGATTGAACGCTACTCGAATGTTTTAAAAATCAGAGTATTTCTGTGGGAATCGGTGTGCTCATTTCTCCCCCAGTACTTCTGCATCAAGGTTATACTCACTAGCCTGCTGTTGGAAAAGATTGAGTTTGAGCTCAAAAACCTTAAATTCTGCGAGCATGTCGTGTACCAGCTTCCTTTTTCTGTGAATGAAGGGCCTTCTCCGATCTAATGCTTCCACAAAGAATCTTTCTTCCCCAATTTTCGATCTTGTGTGAAGAAATGAAGTGAAGACGTTAGCTGGCTAAGGTGAATATAGGAGACAATGCCAGCTGAAAGAAATCTTTTTTCTTTTTTTGTTCCTGTTTAACACCATTTGATGTCAAAACTGTCGTGTCGGCTTTCAGGTAGGAAGTGGCAAGGAGAGAGCATGCCACGTTCTGCCGGGGGCCACGTCATAATGCCCCGTGGGCTGCATGCTGCTTGCAAGCCTCAGATTGTCGACACTTGCACTAGATGATTTCGCATTTGCACTCATAGTGTGAAATGAATTGTTAAGACAGTCTTAATTCTGGTGATTGACATGACGAAGCAGTTATTATATGAAAATGAGGTACATCTTGGAACCACGTGGAGTTTTTCAACATGCACCTACCGTATTTACTCGATTCCACCGCGCCCTCGATTGTAACGCGCGCCCGGTTTCCACGACAAAAAAAAAAACTAAGAGATTGATTGCAACGTGCACCCATTTTTCTCGTTGGCCCGCTTGATCACACCACTCGGGAAAACGACTCCTTTTGAGAGCGCCTTCCATTTAAATATGAGGTACGGGGGCAGCTTGTGCCTATCTGACGTGCAACAGAGCATTGCTGTCACTCTAGTTTTACCGTGGCCCGATGTCAGCACACGAACTTGCTTCGCCCCCTTCTCCTCGACGGTTGTGGTGCCAGGCATGTCGAAGTAAAGAGGCATCTGATCGGCCTTCCCAATTTGCCCAAGCTGGTAGCCGTTGTTGTGCCGCAAGTTTAGGACGAACCTCTGAAAGTTGTGAAGCTTTTCATTGTACTCTTCTGCAAAACTTTTCGCATATGCATGTTCCCCTTCGAAGGGAAAAGCCTTTCCTCTTCATAAAGTTAGTTAGCCAGCACCTGCTCGCTTTAAACTGGCTCCGTATTAGACCTTTTTCTAAGAGTAATTGCATAGCCCGCACTTAGAGCAGTTCTGTCGTCACGGGCCGCTGTGCCGCTCGCTGCTCAAGCACATACTCGCCGAGCAGTTCTTAAATTTGTGGAAACCGACCCTGCTGTGGTCCACTGAAGCCTTTGCGTGAATGTTTGCTGTCGACAATATTCTGCTTTTGTTTCTGCCAGTCCCGCACGCACGTTTCGGGAACTCCGAACGACCGCGATGCGGCCCGATTTCTCTCCGTTTCGGCACATGCGATGACTTTTCTTTTAAAAGCAGCATTGTGGTGCACTCGTACAGTTTTTGGAGTCGGCCCTACCATGTCCTCGATGCTAATGTACTAAAAGATGAGGAATTCCTCAGCACATGTACGAAGTGCCGCACATGGGAAACACATAGGCAGAAATGGCCGACGCACCATGCCGACACACGTAAGGGGCGGCCATTTTGGAAGTGCCGATGGCACTATAATGACCATATTAATTTTTTTTTCGTACTCGATTCTAACGCGCATGCGATTTATGAACTCTCTTAACCGGAAAAAAGGTGCGCGTTAGATTCAAGTAATTACGGTAAGTCTAAGCATGCAGGAAATTCTGCATTTATTTGCCATCGAAATTCGGTACCACCACGGTTGTCAATCAAACCTAAGTCCTTGTACTGGTCCACAGACCCTTCGTCCATTGTATACTTTTTTGTGCTTCAGCTGTAAAAAATATTAAACACCAACTAGCCCGCTCCAACACCTTGCTCCACAATCATATTCTGTTAGTCAGTCTGTATTATATTTTGCTTATGTGCTTCTGATGCTATTTGATTTGTATTTGTTCTAACCTCAACAACTACAATTTGCATACCTCGCTGTAGTTGGTTACAATCTAAGAATAAGTATAAGCTTTACCTTTAGCCATGTCCATTTCACACAAAAAGTACACGCTCCATCCGTTGGTGTTAGCATATTTTTGTGATTACAAGCACTTTTGCAGGTTTAGCGTAGCCAAATTCTGCCGTATGTGTCCACATTCTTGTCCCTAGTTTTAAATAAAAAACTTTAATGTCATGGAAAATGTTATCAGAGGTTCATTTATGAGTGCTCAGTAAAATATAGCATTTTATTTACAGATAGCAAGCATTTTTTTTCCTATGTGCTTATTATTGAAAGAAAGCAAGTACATTGCTACAGCTGCCTAAATCTTTACCTAGCGGGTGCGAGTGGTGACTTTTGTGGGCATCAGCGCCATAAGGCGGAGTCATGTTGCAAGCAGGGCGAGGATAGTAAGCACATGTTCAAAGAGTGTGCTTAGCTGGGCCCATTGTTTGCTGCGATACTCCTTTTTAACATTTGAGGGTCAAAGGCGAACATGTACATCATCTGTCAAAAGCCACAAGTCAGTTGAAGTCTTGCGTGCACGTCCTTTTCGGTATGTTTAAAACGCATGCCTTTCTCAATCATTTCTCTTGTTTGGCACGTGCTGCCAAACTGTGGGAATATATGGAATTTTTTAATGCATCCATGTTTCTCTGGTTTTTGGTATGCCTTAGTACAGTGGTGCGCAGGCTCGTTCCGGTTTTGTTCTTTGGCCGGTTCCCACTTGTTGCTCCTGTAAGACTGATAGCTGTACAGTTCAGGATCGTTTAAAAAGTGACAGACTTGTTACTCTCTCGTTTAATGCTCTCCGGTGCGCGATTACACCTGCTTCCGTTCAGGCACTGACGGAAACAAAGGATGCTCGTGTGGTTGCGTTTATAGTTTTGGGGACTCACAAAAACTGCTTTCATCACAGGAGTAAGACGAAAAATTAGAGGTTTCGGACTTGTTTTAATTTTCCGGGTGCGCTCTCAACTACACAGTTTTCTTCGATGCCTTCACCCGCAAAGTTTGCTTTCACTGTGAAAGTACTCGCTGGTTTCTCTGCTATAAGTAAGTCTAGTGACTATTCCTCTAAAATGCCACTCATTGCCAAATCATGATCTGATTCAGTAAATGCCAAATTGGCATATGAGGAGTAACTTTCGAGTTAAGACTCGGATGTTGTTGACTGAGATCTCAAAAACGAGCCTGGCGCGACGATGCTGACTAGATCGAAAGAGGCTTCTCCCCCCCAACCCCCCCCCCTCCTCGTGTTTCCACTAATGCCTCTTTGTGCACTTATTTGCCACCTTGAACACTTTGTCACGGTCAGCAGAAAAATTTTTCAATTTATTTTTCTTGATTGGATTAATCTGAAGAATTTATTTCAGCAATAAAATAATACTCATTTCAGGGACAGATTTTGCAAAAAAAATTCGACCCTCAAAGGGTTAAGAACATCGACCCATATTGGTGCACTTCAGAAAAACTGTGTTCTTTGGCTTATATTGTAAGTGGTGGCCTGTGGAATTTTATTGTACTGTATTTCATTTACTGATTGCTTGCTCCAATGCTTATCTTTGGAATATGAAATTTGAGCAGAACCATTTGCCTATCTATGGCGCCTGCTTGTGTGAATTGCACTGATATAGAGTGACATCTTTCCAGACCAATAGCCTATCAGATGATGGCCCCAGCTGAGTAAATTTTGTGGGCATGTGCTTACCCACACCCTGCTTGCAACTTAGCTCCATCATATGGTGCCGATGCACAGAAAAGTCTCTGCTCGTGCGTGCTACTTAAACATGGTAGGTTGTACTTGAACTTCAAATGAAAAGCAGCGCTCTTTCAATAGGGTGAAGAAAAGGCACGCTACGTTTTTGTGGGTTGACCTTATATTAATCAACTGAAGCTTTTATAATTTGCAGGTTTAATCGTCACTCATGAGAAACCCAGTGCCGGCGACTACAGAAACACTGCCTGTAAAAGTGTGCCGGTCACATGCGTAATTGCGTGGGCCGTTTCTCAATAAGTGGTGCTCTCTTAATTGTGGGCTTGTTGGCGGTCATTCGTTTTCGATACTGCAATCCGATCCTTTATCAAGGTGACTTGTCATTTTGCATTGCGACATTTCACTGCTGCCTGGATATGAATGGACGACCGGTGTTGCTGCCTGTAGAAACTGAAGTGTTACGTTGCTATGTACGAGCTTGAAGGTCTAATTCCCAGCAAGTAGGGAGGAAACAGTTAGGAGGGAGCATTCTGTAATGCTGTAGAAAGAAAGGGAGAGAAGTAGCACGTCAGGCACGCACACGCCAAGCTTCACTTGCTTCCGTTTCCGTTCCCCCAATAGGCCAAGGGCTCCTGAATTTTTCCGAATTTGCGTCTGGCTGTAGCAATGTCAGAGGTCTACCTAGATACATATACAGCTGGACATTCCATTAACACCTTACGCCTCCTTTTTTTTTCTCGCAGAGCCAAGTTACAGCCGATGCGAGGTACTCCTGTCCACTCTGCAATTGTCCGGCCCTGGGACTGGAGAACGTCAGGAAAGCGGCACTCCCCTTTGTCACGAGCTGATGAAGAGGAGAGAATCGATTCGTCGAAGCATAAACTCAGGCAAGCTCTCTGTTTCTGTTTTTTTAGAAACTTATTTATTCACGTCGCACTTTTATTGGACTGGAAACTTGACAACACACGCACAATCGTAAATAAATCACACACACTTTCTATACAGCATCACAATTGCACAGATAGTTGTCTTGGAGCTTATTCTTTTTCTCTGAAACTAGTTATGTTCTGCAGGACAGTGCACAGGTGCGGTTTGGCTTTTTTTTTTTCCTCGTTTGGAGAACTTGGTCGACAAATGTCCTAGAAATGGAATATTTTGTCAGCATTACATTAGTACTATGATTGTACTATATCGATTATCTTGGTCTGAATTGATTCTTGTGTTTTAGAGGCAATGGCAGCCAGAGCTGTGATCTCGTATAGAGCAGTTAAGATATATGTGTATATGCTAGTACACACTACTTTGTTGCAGTAATTACATACTTTCCAGCAATACCTACACTTCTCTGCGGCAGGGTAAGTGTGACAGCTAGCTACTGCGCACCTTAGCGAAATGCTCTCATAGCTACTCGTGTGACTCCTGCAGGATTTCACTCTGCTATTCCTTGAATGGGAGGATTAGTGGAAGACGACACGTGAGCTCTTCTGGCTTAACTCGAACTTATCCACTGATGACAGATGGTACAAATTTCTTAGTGACTCTCGCATTAATCCCATACGAGGGCTGCTCTATTTTCCACCATTGGTAGTGATCCAACCAAATGTCGGAGTACGTGTACCTTGATATACTAAATGAGCTCGATGATGTCAGGCTCACTCGTAATGCCTAAAACACAAATTGCTACACTCCCTATAAAGTTGGCCCAAAAGCTGATCGCATGAGAAGGTTAAATTTCATCTAATTTCGACAACACTTTTACAAAATATTGCTAATTTCACGGATGAATGGTTGTGCATTACCCTGACAATTTAAAGTGTATTTTTACTAAGTACGACATTGATCACAACCACAACACAAGGCACTTTGTTATCATAAAGCATAGAGGAAGAAAAAGATGCATTGCCCCTGTTGTTTTTCTCATCTATCACAACCAACCACACTTGATTCGCTGACGTGAAAACCACGGAAACATTTTTTTTTCTCGTGTCAGACATACGCCAAGGCTAGCACATTCAGTGCCTGCCTTTCCAATTTTTTAGGGCTGAAATGATGCCGTGATTCTGTTCCCTGCACACGGGTACGTGGTTGAAAAATTAACCCACACATAGTAATACATGTATAGCAGCTTCGTACCTCGTTTCTAAGCATTTAATCTTTTCAAGCATAGTTCTTTGTGGTCTGTTATGACACACTTGAAGTGCAAGTGTATCCGGAAACCAAACACTACAGTGAAACGTAGTTTCAATTAACATTAGCATTAACACATGATAAGGAAATGGTAATGAGATTGAGGTAAGACTGTTATAAATGTGTTCGAGCATTGCCATCTTGGGCTGTAAATGTTGCCGTATTTTATCCGTACCAACTTGATGAATGGTACTATAGCGAGCTCAGACGCACGAAAAGAGCCGTACGAACGTGTGTGGCATTTTGTGACCTTGTTCGTTTGACGTCGGGAACTGTGCGAAATAAATCATGTGTTAAAAGCCCAAAGTGGCAGTGCCCCTGGCTCATAAACAATGTCATCTGTAGAATAAAATGGATTGGGAGAAAAACAGCGATGAACAGAAGATTAATCGAAATCAGTTACCACTCGTTGCCTTGTCACACCCAGGAAAGGAGGTAGTGCACCAGAAGCTCACCACTTCCTTCGTTTGATTATTTTGTTTTCTTTACTGTTTAATTTTTATTCACCTTCTTTATCTCTTTTAGAAGGAACGAAATTAAAATTCGTTTCTCGTCTGGCACTGTGCATTTTACGATTCTCGCTGTGTATTATCTTCATCGCATCACTCTGCAAAGCCCCATGCGCCAGCATTTGAAAAAATCTTCCACTAGGTTCTCTTTCCATTGCACTGGAACTCTGGTGACTTTTTTTCTGGAGGCCGTAAGTCATGTTGTACCACCATTATATTCGGCACAGAGCGGACCAAGTGCCAACACTAACAAGAATGCATTACCACGTATAATTAAAACTAAAAAAATCAGGGCATTATTCCAGCCTCGACACACACTCATACAGGCTTCTCAACACCGACGTCACGAATCGTCATGTCTGGCCTCTCGTGCAGGTTGACGCTGCTCTCCCAGCTGTTGTCGAGGCAGTGTCACCAATCTCAACACGTCACCAAGCTCCTTTCCACACGCTATGTACACTATATACAGATGATGGATTCCTAGACGATGTGCTTGGGAACACCGCTGATCATCACCGCTTCTTTGGTCGTTCTGCAGAGAAAAAGAATGTTGCAGTGAGCTGGCTTTCACCACGAATGTGTTGCTGCGGTTGCGGAGTGTGTTCACTAACTGCTAACAGTATTGCAATAATTTTTAAACCATGCACGCTTATACACCAGTGTCGTTGTAATGATCGTTGTATGTCTGTGCTATGGGCTGGGTAACATATATGCAATGTTTTTTTCATGTCTCCCCTGTTGATTGCAAAGACATTTCGTGCAAGGTGATTAAGAACGTTCGAAGTAAGTTATTTTACTTTGTAATATGTGTATCCAGGCCCGTAGCCAGAAATATTCTTGGGAGAGGGGGGGGGGGGGTCGGTTGTGTTGAATGCCTTGAAAAACGCCTTTTTTTTATTATTTGTCTTCTGTAAAACACCCCCTTTATTGCAATTTCGGTGTGTGTGGGGGGGGGGGGGGGCTAGGACTACCCCTTCCTTGGGTACAGGCTTGCATATACGTGTATTTCAGTACCTTGTATAGTGTGATTTCTTTTTTACCTGGTGTGCAGAATTATGATTGTGCCTATATTAAGAGTAAACAGTGACTTCTGGAGAAATTAGACTTTTAGCTGAGAGAAATCTTGGAACTGCTAGAAAGAACAAAGAACACTAGATTATTAAAAATGCTGATTACGGTTTAGACTGCTGAAATAAACAGGCCAGTCACGATGCCACGAAGATGTAGCAGCACTGTCATCACATTTCATGTATTGAAATAAAAGCTTCCACTCACTTGTGGAAGAAACTTTTTTTGCGGCCAGGATTAATTGATGTGGCTTTGTCTACCAAAGCTACTTTACAAACTACAGTTCTCTAAGTGAATCCCAAAGTGAGTTTGATGTTTGTTCACAAACATACAAAGCACTAATGCTGGGTCTTCTGCTCATTAATTGTGCTAAGTGCTCTGTATTAAGTGTGTAACTTATACGTTTTTTAACATGTGCTCTCGGTAAGGATGTTGAGGGGAAAAATCACGCCTTGGGAGGGGAGCAACTTCTATACTTGGTTAAAAACGTGAGAGAAAAATTCAGCAATGCTTATGATACTGCCTAAAGCAAATTGTGAGTGCTGCTGTATAAGTGTCTTGATTTTACAGTAAGTTGAGACAAATTTCTCTGCTTTCAGAAGCACGCTTCTCCAGATTTTGGCATTGATGGCATAGAGCCTTTGCACGGGCACCTCATTTATCATCAGCAGAAAACAACACACTATCACCTGTTGCATTTTTCACCATTCAGAAAAAATTGACTGAGACAATTTTGTGTGTAGGTGTACGATTTACATTAAGAAGAGAAGTTGCGAATAGCGTGACTGGCGCCGACAACTCCATGCAGCCCATTTCGCATCAATTGCCGCAGCCTGAGCGTAGCGCAGCTGCCTCAATAATCGGGATACTGCAGAAAGCAGCGCGTAAACATGTTTCACAACAGCCACTGCAGGCAGGCCTCCATTTATGCAGAGCTTTATTTCCGTATATGGCATCAGTGGACATTCCGACCACATAATTTAGTGATGTGGAAGCAGGGGTGTAGGTAAGATTTATTTGGGGGGGGGGGGGGGGGGTGCAGGCAAATGGTCATTTTGCACTATGTCATCATCATTGTCAGCCTGACTACGTCCACTGCTGGACAAAGGCCTCTCCCATGTTCCGCCAGTCAACTCGGGCCTATGCTTTTTTCTGCCGCTTTATACCCGCAAACTTCTTAATCTCATCTGCCCACCTAATTTTCTGTCTCCCCTTCACCTGCTTGCCTTCTTTTGCAATAATTCAGTCTGTGATTCTTAATGACCAGCTATTATCTTGTACTATGTATGCCATGGCAAAAAAATTCGGGGTAGGGGGGAGCATGGGCCCAGTGTGCCAACCCCTTGCTACGCCACTGCGTAGAAGCCGCTGTGGAACCGGTCGTTTAGCCACCGACGTTCCCTCCTCCTCCCACTCCCCTCGCTGTCATTGTCGTTCATCCTCCACTGCGCTCCACGTTTGCTCTCTCTTGTTCTCGTTTGTGCTCATTCTCTGCCAGTTACAACGATGCTGACGCTGCTCAACGCAGGAATGGGCGCCTAGGAGTGGCGCTCTAAAAATGGCAGCAGCGCCTAAAGAACTACAGCGCACCTGACTTTCACCTGCGGAATACACCCATGCTAGCTGATTTCCGTTCGAACGGCAAGTGCTTTTTATAAGCTGACCTAAGTACTACTCAGGGTAATAAATTGGATTCCCAGAGAAGGGAAGTGGATTAGGGGGAGAAAGAAGGTTAGGTGGGCAGATGAGATTAAGAAGTTTGCGAGTATGAATTGGCAGCAGCAAGCACAGGACCGGGTTAACTGGCGGAACGTGGGAGAGGCCTTTGTCCTGCAGTGGACGTAGTCAGGATGATGATGATGATGATGATGATGATGATGATGATGACGACGTACTACTCATATAGGAGCTAACAGTTCGTTGTTACTACCTGAAACATAATGTTTGGTTCAACAATGATGGCAGAATTCTTAACCAAGTTCACTGGGACCTCACAGTTTCTGACCTAAAACCGGCGACACAGATGCGTATCTGTATGAGAAAGTGGACTATATCTGAAGCACCAGATAAGTGCTTGGTGTCATGACAAATGAGAAAGTGCTATTGGATGAAGCATTTATGCAAGTTCCGTCTGTGGGAGGAACGGCAATGGCTATTGGTGGAGGTGACGTTTTTCTTAGGCTATAACGGAGTATAACTGCCCCTACCTCTTAAATTACGGTGTGAATTACTTACTCTACACTCTATCTCAAAAGCTGGTTGCAGCATAGTGGCATATGTAAAGCACCAGGCATATGTAAACCACATGCTTACACAGCGAAACATAGTTCTGTTTGTAAATGTGTGGTAGTGGGAAAAGGTCGAGTCAACTGTATTTGCTTTGGAATATCCTAAGTCACAGCAATACATGATACGTTAGTCGCGATTCATGCGTACGTTATCAGCATTTAATTATTGTATCAGGAGGTGCTTATAATTTGGTGGCGAACCAATGCGGCAGTGCCCATTCATATGCAACCGCCGCTCTGATCTGACTTCGTGCTTGCTACTTGACCAGTGCCCTGACAGCAACAAATAAATGGCGGAATGGGCTCTTGCTTCATGTCATCTCATGTCGAGGACAAAGTGTCAGGATGTTTTGTCCTTGTTATTAAGATAAGCTGTTTGTTCAGCCACACCTTTCAAGTCTTGTGCCCCAAAATTTAAGAATAAATCTTGAAACAGCGCAGTATAGACACAAATACACTGCTGTCGAAGTCATCACCATTATGATCATCATCAGCCTGACTGCGTCCACCGCAGGAAAAAGGCCTCTCCCACGTTCTGCCAGTTAAACCAGTCCTGTGCTTGCTGCTGCCAATTTATACCCGCAAACTTCTTAATCTCATCTGCCCACCTAACCTTCTGTCTCCCCCTAACCCGCTTGCCTTCTCTGGGAATCCAGTTAGTTACCCTTAATGACCAGCGGCTAAGAGCGTAGGATGCTACCAAGTGCTCCCTTCTCTCACCCAATGCATGTTGTGTTGGGCAGCAGTGGCGCTGCCGCTGCTGCGCAATACTGAGTCTTTGTTGCTACCATCTGCTTGCTCTACTCGCCCAACGCATGAGCGCAGATGCTGCAGGCATGCCGAGGAGACCACATGACCACGTGGCGTAGATGAATAGATCGTAAGCTGTGTTTGCTCTTCCCATTGGCTAAGCAGCTACATAGCTTCCATTGTGCTACAAACAGCTTGTTAGAGGATAGCCGTAGCCTAACCACTTACATAATTTCAAAAGGCCATTTCAGGGATCTTTAAAAGCAGTAAAGAAATCTGTTGCCCTTTGTATGCGGACTAACCTCAGCCGAAGATTCACAAGAGCAGGGTTATCGTTTTGGGGTTGATGTAGGAGCAGTTATAAGGGGACTAAACGGCTGCTGTAAGCTGGAATGACAGCCTTTGAATTCTTATACTAGGAAAAAACTAGCTTATACCATGCATAGATGATCATGAAACAAAGAAGACAGATAAGTGGTTGTGAAGGTTCCGTCTTCAATCATAGGTTTTTCTCCTGTTTTAATTGTCTTTGTACGTTCACTGTTTGGTTTATGGCTAAGCACGGTGTTTGTTTCATCACTCAATGCAGTGGGTCCAATTTGAAGGCCTCTCCTCGTGCCTGCTTACTGCATTACTCATTTTGTAGACACAAGCATTTAGAGCTTATGCCTTTTGGACTGTCTGGAATTCATATCTTTCAAGCAGAAGAAATTCATGCCCATGTTATTACGAAGCACTCTTGGAGCACCACGCCTCAAATCATATTGAGACTAATGTGTTTAAAAATCATCGACCTCTAACCTGTTACGAACCTTTAGCATACCATTAATGACTCGGGTGTGGAAAAAATATTTAGTGCGGAGCAAGACAAGGCATACTCACTGCGTTCAAAGCTCTTTTCTGTTGAGATCTTGCATTCCACGGAGCCTTGCTTGCACGTACTAAAGAAACAAGAGAAGCCATATGTAAGCACTCGGAGCTCTCCGCTATGACCTCGTATTTATACTGAAATGACTCACTATTTCTCAGACGGTTGCGTATTTATACTAACAACAAACTTTGGAAACAGCAAAAAAAGAAAGCGGTTTAGTGGTAATGGTACTCGACTGCTGACCCGTGGGTCACAGAAATCGAATTTTGGTCGTGGCAGCCGCATTATCGACGAACGAGAAAGTGCTTGAAGCCCATGTACATAAATTTAGGTGCACCTCAAAGGACCCCAGGAGGTAGAAATTTCCAAAGCCCTCCACTATGGCGTCTCTCATAATCATATGGTGGTTTTGGGATGTTAAATGCCATTCTTTATTATATAATGAATCTGTCATTTAAGCTCATCATATTTTTTACCACGTTGTGCAGCCTTTCAGCAATCATATTTCAGAAGAAAAAATAGCCATATCCCGGCATGGTTTTTGTTGCAACCACGCTTCTGTGATGGTCGAGATTGGTCTTAAAGCAATGTTTTTTTCATTTGATGTGAGCTATCTACAGCTTTCGTACGTTTTGCTTACATAGAGGCTGCTAACGTAAGATGTTCCTTTCTTTGTTTAGCTGCTTGTCTTAGGAGCTTCCACTCTAAATCACAATAGTATGATCATATGAAACAGTTCCACTACACAGAAAATGTGAAGTATAAAATCATACATTCTGCACTGAGCAGCATAAACTGGCCTATCCATGCCAATTATTCTCAATTTTGTTTTATAAAAGTATGGTATTTCATAGATGAACTTTAAAGGAAGGTATAACAAACACAAAATGTGTTGGTAACATGCACTAGGATCATGATTAAAGCAAAATTTTGTAGTTTTTTGCAAATTACACCAGGCTTATTTAATGTGTACTGCTGATAATGAGATTGACATGAGCCTTGACAATATGAGATTGTCACACAAGTAGCTGGCTGCCATTGTGCAAGTGCTTTGTGTTGTGAGCCTAGTAGGTTCTTGGTGCACAATGCAAACTATAAGAAAATGAACACGGTGTTTCTGACATATTTGTGGGGTAGGTTCGATGGCACTGCCTTACCATCCAGTGATGTACGGCTTCTGCTTGAACTCTTCCATGCTCTTGTACTGCTCCTTGGTTAGGATGCATCCACCAGGAAGAAATACTGCATGATAAAGGGTACAAAATTATGTGTAAGCACACTCTGGAATGTGTTTTATGGGGTCCCAAGTTCTGATCAGTGCAAAGACAAAGGCGATCTCAGAGGAAAGAAATTGTCTTCTATTGTTGTAAAATACAAATATGGGTTTATTTCCGAGTATTAACTAGTCTGATTATAATAGATGGCACTAAAATGGGAGGAGAAAAAAAAATGCATGGAGCATGGCTTCTGCTGTCACAGACCTTTACAATGTAACTAACTTCGTGACAAAGTATTTACTTCTATGCTTTGTGACAAACATCAAGTTTTGCATCCTGCTAAAGAAAGTGACTTCCATTTCAATGTATAATGAAGGTCCCTACTTTCTTTTGTGATCGCGTTTGATCTTCTTCGCTGTGCAATTTCTGCACACTTCTTAAAACTATTTCTTGTATCACTGTCCGTAGTGACTTCTTTTCTCTATAACTACAACAGTTGAGGGAAGGTTCTATGCAGCGGTGATGTCACACTTTTTTCTTCTCTACGTTCAACTGTGTTGATTATCGCCAGCTTCGAGAAAAATGGTCAGGTTCTTCCGTTTTACAGCAGTCATTGCATTAGCAGAGGGTAGTATAGAAGCGAACAGCGACCCCGCACAATGGCCACGACGACGATGAATTGTAAAGCGTCTTCCTAATCACACCACCCACTCTCCTAAATGCGTGCGGGGAAAAGCTTTTTCATGAGCAAAAGCGCTAAGATCTCGGGGCATATCGCACTGCCCAACATTCGATATATTAAGTGTTGCAGCTATGTATTTCTATTCAGTGTACCCGTAAACTTTTCCATGCACTCTCGTTGAAGCATTTTCATGTTTGAAAATTGTTCATTATGAAGGATGATTCAATTTATCAAAGTTTGATATAGCCAAAGTTGACTGTAGTCGCAAAAAAAAAAAAGATATACAGTAGACTCTCAGTAAACGGAACCTGAAGGGACCTGGAAATTGTGTTCCATTTAACTGAGAGGTGAACAGGTGAACATGGGTGCAGAATACAAGGCCAAAACCAAACATTACAGAGGCAATAGTTCCGTTTAAGCAGTAGTTTCATTTAACATATTTCTGTATACTGAGAGTCTACTTTTTTTTTGTGTGTGTGTGTGTGTGTGTGTGTGTGTGTGACTACAAGAAATGTTTGCATATACATTTAGCCTATTTACTTTAGACAATGTATCAAGAGCCACAGTTTAACGATGGTCGTACGGCTCACCTGTTTCACTGCCCAAGCTCTCCAGTTGTGATTGGCTGCCATCACCAGAAGATAGTGCTGCAAAGAACAGGTCAGGGATGTTGATTAGAACTACAGATAGAGGAGATAGTTGGTCAGGATTCATTGAAAAATGGGATGATACCTGCAAGCAAGAAAAAGAACAAGACAATACAAATGCTTGAGTTGTCTTTTCCTCCTCTCATATGTTTCCTCTTCTCATGTTTGCATGCCTTAGCATCTATTTTAATGTTTTATCAAGGATGACGAGCATGCCCAGCAATTCAACACAAATGAATGTCAAGTTGCCTTATGTAACTTCCGCTGCATAACACAGCAAAATGCCCACTCTTGCCATGATAATCTTTTTTAGTCAGAATAGATACAAAAATGAAGGGCAAGAGGCTGACACTTTACCCACTATATCTGTGTAACATCCTTGATGTTGCCGGTATGTTCTCTGGCCTCCTTAATAAGCCGTCAATAAATTATGATTGCGTTGCAATCAAACACCCCACAGCCTGGTTCCTTTTTACATCAATTTTTTCGTGCTATAATGGTAGTGTATATTGACGTTCAGTGACGTCTCTGACAAAATGCTGATTTGCCATTGCTGTATTTTAGGTGCCACTTTTGAGAAACAAAACATTGGTCTTGTTTCACTCTTCTGGTAATTCATCATTTGCTGTCTCAGAACCAAAGACAGTTTTGCAAGCACTAATTTAGCAGCACATCCTAACATGATGCTGCTCTTTCGTCCATAGTCCTCTCTGTCATGCTTTATACATTGATCTTGTGCACAAAAGAAACTAGCGAACTTCATGTTCACCAAAAGCCAGAAGAACTTGTGAAACTGCATCGGCGTGCACTGTATTCTTCCCACCAAGTCTTCATTATGGTTAGGAAACTACAGGACATCCACAGAACGCAGTAATTGGAGCCCATAGTTTGACGTACGGCACACGGTTGCTCAAACCTTGACGCTCTCATGCTCGGCATAAGGCAACTAGTTATAGTCCTTGCTGGAGATGGGTGTACCAAACGCAAACCAGTTTGTTGCATTGGAGTGTAAATCAGCACAAGCAGGTGATGATAAATAATTTATCATTTTTATTACATTATGAAACCACAAGTGCCATTTTCGTGGCCACGAAAGCTTGCTGTTAATTTTGTAAAAGTTTGCACTGAGACATATGCATGCTCGAGTTTGCCATGCTTTATTATTACTATAGGTAATATTTTACCTAAAGGACATCAATGCACCACATGAGGGTGAGGCATAAGTGCTGTAGTAACGGGGACTAACATGATATGCTCATCATTGATGGACTTGAACTGAAATGATCAACTGTTGATTGTGCTTCTTTGTGTAAGTGCATAGTACTTAAAGGGTTCAGCTTGTCCACTCTCTCATGTCCTGTGGTTGCACGATGGTCAATACCATATGTGTAGCCAAGGGAGGGGGTGGAGGGTTCAAACCCCCCTCTGGAATTTTTCAATATTGCTTGCATATTGTACACTTGCGCATACAAATGCAAGCATAAACATTAAGTGTTGTTGAACCCGTCTCCGCCCCCTCCCCCCCAAAAAAAACTTTCTGGCTACGCCCTTGGTCAATACAAATCTAAAACAAGACTAGCAACGTTCACGCCAGGAGAAATGTCAGCTAACAAAATCCAAAATAGTATAGACTACAGAAATGACCAAGTATTAATTGCATTAATTCACCCAACGTAGCGATAAGCGCTTCTCAATACTCTGGCTAGTGCCCGTACCACCGCCTCGGCCAGAAAGGCAGTGGCAGGCGCTGTGTTGCCCTTCGTCATGTTTCATGGTACTGGAGCTGCATTATGTGCAGGATTTATAACTACTCAGGAACTATAGCAGTGGATATTTTTTATAGGGAGGATGGGAAGGGGTTGTGTTTAACATGCATTATTATGCTTTTATTTGTACTGGCCAAGCTTTTAGACTTGTAGAACACAACAAGCAAATACCACAGTGCACAGATATACTGGTTCCAGTACAGCTATTGTATGAACGACGATATACTGTTTCGTTAAGCAGTACTTATTGGTCAGTCTCTCGTTGGCGTTGACATTAGGAATAACTGTACCGGAAGGAGCCACCGGCGGAGGCCGAGTGGCCTTCGGCGATTATAGTGTTAACCCATGGCAGCACCAGTGTAATGTCTCTCGTGACCTCGGGTGTCGTCGTGAAGTGTGGCCATTAATCTTTTACTACTCGCTGTCCTTGATGTGTGCACGGTGCACAAGACTCACTGGTCATGGCGTGCGGGTCGACGATGCACTCGCCCATGCTGGGCTGTCCGGTGAGCGGGTCTCCGACGTCCTTGGTGACGCACACCATGCCCTCGGGGCACTGCAGCGGCGCTGCGGGCGCGTACACTGGCGCCGTGCTGCATGCAATGCCTGCGCACGTCAAACACCCAACACGCTGTACTCGGTGCACACTTTCAGAGCTGTTTAAGTACGCTTGACTGAAACAATGAATCAGTTTAGATTGGTGTGCGCTGACGACTCTAATGTCATTAATTTCACTACAACGGGTGGGTTAATACAGCGAAAAATAGAGGTCAGCAGTTCGTTTTTGAATATCGCGCTGAAATATCCGCAGGTGACCTCATAGCATACTCTTCGTATTTCGTCGTCATGTGCTCATCCAAGTATCCTGAAGCTTTGTGTGTCAAATCTGTGGCCCGCCCGATGGACAATGTATTTCATTTTTGCTTATTGGGAACTGCGTAAGAACTAGTAGGTGCACCGTCGAAATCCGTGACGCCACGGCGTTAGGTGCGGGAACACTAGGGTAACATGTTACTCTGTGGGGGAACTTCAAGGTCACCCGCGTTTTCTAAGTGACTGATATGGAAATAAAAAATTGCCCGCAGCTTCCCTCGGGGGAACACTGAGGAGGATGCGGAGCATATAATTGGTTAACGGGGTGTTAAAGTGCGACTTACTTGGGTCGATGGCTAAATTGGTTAACGTGGTTGTGAAATGGGGTGTTAAATTGCGACTTACTTGGGTCGATGGCTAAATTGGTTAACGTGGTTGTAGGAGGGGGTGTTAAATGAGTGAACACGTACACACGTATGCGAAAGGGCGGCGCTGGTCGAAGGGACGTCGATCATTGTGTTTGTGGATTCGTTGGAATTCATTTCACCGCGACCTTGGACGTCGACGCGCCGTACAAACCAACCGACGAGCGGCAACTGAGCGAGCGAGCGCCGACCTTGAGTATATATACAGCGCGACGGCGCATGCACTGTCAGCTGTCGAATGTTCGAGAAGGGGGAGAAGCGCAACGGCGCATGCGCGCGCGTCAGCTGCCGATGTTCTCGAAGCGTGACGGCGCATGCGCGCTACATTATACAGCTAGCGAATGTTCGTGAAGAGGAGAAGCACACGCGGTGTGTAGAGGAGGAAGGGTGCACAGATGGTGGAGGAGTGAAGCGCGCGCGGTGTGTAGAGGAGGAAGGGATGCACAGATGGTGGAAGAAGGAGGGGGAAGCTTGCGGACGGCGCCGCACTACAAGCCTCGAGTATTAGATGCTCCGCATCTAAAAATTGGTTTCCCCTTCCTGGACAGTTCCGGTCAGCTCGGTGTTGGCGAAAGACACCGGACGCGCCAGATGTGTGCTCGCGTTGTCGTCCGCTGTGTGCTATAGAGAAAGTGTTCAACGATTACGACTCCACTATAGAAGATCAGAAAGGCGTCCCAACGATTTCACGCCTGAGGCAAGGGGGGGGGGGTGGAGGGGGAGACGAAGTGGGTAACGATATAGAGTACAAGGTACTCTACTATGGGAGAGCTTAAAGCCGTCCCGTAGGCCTCAACTAGAGGAAACCCAAGTTCAAGAAAGTGGGGGGGGGGGGGGTTTAGAAAAAGTGGGTAACGATTTAGAGTACCAGGTACTCTTCTATGGGAGAGCTTAAAGCCGTCCCCGAAAATTCATAGCAAGAAAGTGTCAAAGGCGAGGGATGCATTCTTGCAAACAGCTGGCTCGCTGAAAGCGGCGATGACGACCTTACAGAAACGCGACCTTTTGAGGTGCACGGGTGTGGATGCGTTTTCTAAGCGCCGCTCTCCTGTAACTAATGTTCTCGGGATCGTGCGCTTGTGGGCGATCAGCCGTTCTTGATATGGCAGTCTGATCTTTTATCGAGCTCTTGTCATTTCGCGTTGCCTCGTTTCGTTGCTGCCTGGATATGAGTGCATGACCGTCGTTGTTGTCCGTAGCAAACGAAGCGTTGTGTTGCTAAGCGCGTGGGTGCAGGTCCGGTTCCCGGCATTGATGAAGGAAACAATTAGGGGGGAACATTACGCAATGCGAAGGAACGAAAAATACGTCAGTCTAGGCAAGCTTAACTAGCCTCTCGATGGGACAACGCAACACGCAAAAGGGTAAAAAAAATTGCCCGCAGCTTCCCTCGGGGGAACACTAAGGAGGATGCGGAGCATATAATTGGTTAACGGGGTGTTAAAGTGCGACTTACTTGGGTCGATGGCTAAATTGGTTAACGTGGTTGTGAAATGGGGTGTTAAATTGCGACTTACTTGGGTCGATGGCTAAATTGGTTAACGTGGTTGTAGGAGGGGGTGTTAAATGAGTGAACACGTACACACGTATGCGAAAGGGCGGCGCTGGTCGAAGGGACGTCGATCATTGTGTTTGTGGATTCGTTGGAATTCATTTCACCGCGACCTTGGACGTCGACGCGCCGTACAAACCAACCGACGAGCGGCAACTGAGCGAGCGAGCGCCGACCTTGAGTATATATACAGCGCGACGGCGCATGCGCTGTCAGCTGTCGAATGTTCTCGAAGGAGAAGCGCGCGCGGCACAGATGGTGGGCGACGGCGCATGCGCGCGCGTCAGCTGTCGAATGTTCGAGAAGCGGTGCGGACGGCGCACTACAAGGCGCGAGTATAAGATGCTTCCGCATCTAAAAAAAGACAGACGAAAGTCGCAGATTAAAATGCCGAGCAGCGCAACATACCAGTTCCACGTGAAGCAACGACAAGTACCATGGCTTACCGGTGAAGTGCTTCAGCGCCTTGCTTGTGTTGCTCGGGCGAGCTTCTTTCGTCCAGTCAATAACTGAAAGGATAAAAAAAAAGAAAAACGTTATACATTACGCGTGTATGTACGAATATTAGATATCATTGCTGATTGTGCTGCGCTCAGTCGCGGCCGAAATAAATTTTGCTGGCTGCTGTTTTTTTTTCTTGCTCTGTCCTTTGCCGAGTGCATATGTAATAACCCCCGACCAGTGAGTGACCATGTACGAAAACAAAATCGGTATGGAAATGGCCAGGGCCATTACACGTACGGGAGAAACGAATGGCGAATATGCAGCATTAAGTGGCTTTCAAATTAAAGAGGCGTGACGGCTATTGCAATTAAATATTGCGCTCATTTGCGAAGCCTACAGGTTTCGGAAATGAGCGCTATATATATATATATATATATATATATATATATATATATATATATATATATATATATATATATATATATATATATATATATATATATATATATATATTTATTTATTTATTATACCTCAAAAACCCCAGGGAGGGGTGTTATATGAGGGGTGCGCAATACAGGGTTTCTTCCATGTGCGCTTTGAAAAGAATGGGGCTGGAGTGGCGCACGACGTGGGACGGAAGGTCATTCCAATCCTTCGCTGTCTGAACGAAGAATGACCGAAGGTGAGCAGTTGTACGGGCATGCGCAGGGTAAACTGAGTTGTTGTGGTTAGTGCGGGAAGATATGCGATGCGCGGGCATGATAACAGATGCGTCGGACAGTGAGTGAAAAAATTTATGAAAAAGAGCTAATCTAGCGACTTTGCGTCGCAGTTCAAGGCTGGGAAGATGGGCTTTAATCTTTAAGTTAGTAACGCTTGTGTGGCGCGAGTAATCGGAATATATAAATCTAGATGCTCTATTTTGGACATATTCTAATGTTTTGGATAGATTAGGTTGGTGGGGATCCCAGACGTTATATATATATATATATATATATATATATATATATATATATATATATATATATATATATATATATATATGTGTGTGTGTGTGTGTGTGTGTGTGTGTGTGTGTGTGTGTGTGTGTGTGTGTGTGTGTGTGTGTGTGTGTGTGTGAGAGAGAGAGAGGAAGCTTCGCAATATAGTGATGCGTAGCTTCCCGATTCCTCAAGCTATCAGCAAGCGAGCCCGCAATAGCTTCAACTTCCGTGAACGTAGTGTACACGTATTAACGCATACATTATGCTAAGTATACGCCAGTTATACTTTCTTCTCAATTTATGCTTGCCCGTGTCAAGCCATATACAAGAAAATTGGCCCCGTATCTGCATGTAACACTGTAAATGTCGTCGAAAGACGATAGTCTTGCGTCTGGAGAGACTGAACAAAACGTTTATTTGATGTTGTGCGCAAGAAAATCGGTGAATGGTATTCCGGAAGCGCTGCGTTGGAGTGCCTCGAGCGTGCAGCGGAGGCCAACGAACGCATCGAGCCACGTCACACGTGAGACATGAGCGCTATCTGGCAGTTTTCCTAGAAAACGGGGCGTGCGCGCCCGTCTCGGAGGTGACAGGTGCAGAACGCAAGGCGACGGGTAGGTGCTACCACCGTGTCGTCTTATCAAAGCTTTGGAAATTAACACTTGCCTTTTCGTGCAAGCGTTGCATGGTCAGCGCAGCGTGATAAACGCTATGGTCTTTAGAATTATTTATGTACGCTTTTTCTAGTAAAAGGCACACAGAATATTAACGTGTTGTTATGGTGCCTCAGTTTTGTTTTCTAAGACGACTGCCTGATGGCGCTCATGTCTCACGTGTGACGTGACTTGATGCGCGCGTTCGCCTCCGCTGCACGCTCGAGGCACTCTAACGCAGCGCCTCCAGAATACCATTCACCGATTTTCTTGCTCAGAACACCTAATAAATGTCTTGTTCACTCTCTCCACACGCAAGACTTTCGACGACATTTGCAGACTACATGCAGATACGAGGCCATTTTTTTTTTTCACATTCCGTTTTTGATTAGACGACTACTGGGGCAAATCATTGGCACCAGAATCCAATCAAAACACCCATTATTAACAGAGCTACGAGTACTACAGAAGTATCTTCCTCCGCTCCGCCTTTTGCCCGCAACTCTTCCTTCGAGAGCTCGGGGCTAAGCTCCGCCTTCAAGGCGCCTGCGTCACGATGTTGCGTGAGACCGCATACGCGTAAATCCCGCTGCCGATCCAATACCGGCACTCTGTGCTGCGCCTTCCACAGCCAATCAGATCAGCTGGAAACGATGACGTCAGTGGGGCAGAGAGTGTCGCTTGGTGTATGGGCGGTTGAAAACACGTTTGGCCGAGTCACAGCGATCTGCAGCGATCTGGACTGACTCGCAGCTTTAAAGCGTTCTAATGAATTACACAGTTTACGCAGAGAGCTCAAATCTGCCTCTAAATTACCCTCGAGACTTGGTCTACTGGCCCAATGTGTTTCTAAAAAATCGACAAAACCGTTTCAGTGTCCCTTTAACGTCGCATCGCGTTCTTCGGAGAGAAAAGGAGTTTCCGAGCAGCAACCGCGGGTCGCCCAGTTGCCAAGCTCCTTGATAACAGATTTGAGCCTACTAACCCCCCACCCCTTTATCCGGGGTTGTGTGTTCAGGAAACAACAAAAAAATAGTACAAGTACACAAATTAGATGAATGAAACATATAGCGTGTAGCGGATAGATGGCGTCGCCGCTCCCCCCCAAAATATGGGTGCGGAGACCTGAGGACGATGACACGCGCTCTCCCCTCCCATCTCTGTCTATTTATCTTAACTCCCCCTTCCCCTACTCCCATCAACGCCTATCTACCGCACCACCATAGGGTAACCTCACACCGCCGCATGCGTCGCTAATTGCGCGCGTCGCCGCACTTAATTGCGCACGCCTCCAGCAAGCATGGTGGTTGTGCAGGAACGAGCGAGAGCCACCACGACGTACCACATGCATCCGCGCAACCGCAGATGCTGCACACCCGTGCCACTACCCTGCTGCTACTACGAAGTACGCTGTACTGCTACTACCGCGAGCACCGGTGGATGTCGGGAAGCTGGCAGATGGCCCCTCGGAGATGGCACGTCCCCGCCTGGTCGACTGCGTGATCCGAGACCAACCCCTTTCTCGAAATAGCGGGCCCATATCTTGCTACCGCTTTCGCGGTAGCAAAATCTGTCCCGACCGCGCCGCGCCTCGTGCTAGCCGACGTAGGAAGGAGAGAGATTTAGAATGGAGCATCACCTGACACTCGCGAAGCCTGGAAGAATGTCACAAGGACCCTAATGAATTTTAAAGACGACCGGATGACGAAAGCCAACTTATTTTTGTTTCGAGTCGTATTGATCCCGCCTGACGGCAGGAGCGGCACCAGTGGGGGCACGGGCAGGCTGGCGTTCCCCGAAATTCTCGCCTCCCCCCCCCCCTTTGCCTCTTCCCTCCCAGAGAGCAAGTGTAGTAAGAACACAACACGCTAGTTCTGTGCCTCCATGCCCCCATGAAGGAATACAATTGTCGTCGGTGCTCACCCAGAAAAAAAAAAAGTCCAACGTGCTTTTGCGCTGCCTCCGTGATCGGGCCACTTTTGACCGAGGTACGATGTCATGCGATTACGTCCTTTTATGGCCTGATATGACGATAGAATGACGTTACGACTACGTCACAAATTTCGGCGTGCTACGTCATCATTGATGATAATCTTTTTGCATCACTCTTGTTTACGCGCCGCCGACGCCGACTGTCGCTTTTCGCGTCTGAAGAGGCAAGTGGTCTCCTCTTCTTCGAGACAGCAACAGATGACAGACCACTTGTCAGAACGTTGGCTATCCAGCTATACACACCCTGTTCAAAATGTTTTTCATCTCTTCGGGTCTCCATTTTCTGCTGTACTTTTGTTTTGTGATAGGCAAGCGCATGATAGGGGAACAAGTGGTAATTTCTGGCCACCGAGATTGTATGGATGGTAGAACGCAAATGCTGTTGGGCGAAGGCTTATTGCGACCAGGACATTCCCGTCGGCCAACACGGGCACAGCGTTCCCTTGGTGGGTATGGCTATGAAATATCCATTTTCCCATGAGTGAGCACAAACACAAGAGACGTATACGACGCTATAGGGTCGACCTAATCGACCCAGCTGAGGTGATGTCATGTTCGCCTCAGAGTCTCATTAAATTTACTGCCATTCCTTGCTCGTCCCAGTCCTTGAAAGGTACCCCCGGCTTCAGCTACAGAGCTATGAAAGAAGTGCGGGGAGATGTGAAAAACTTAGTCGTTGTGTTTTGACATTGTTCGTTCTTTGGGGGGCTTTTGGAAGAGGGCGGGAGCAGGTGAAAATGAGGGGGGCATTGCCGGCCTCCTCGTTTATCGTGCTGCTCTATAGCGCAACCTCTGCAATATACACGCGTGAGGCCACGTATCGAGCTATTGGGTGTTACCGAGTCTCTGAACAATCGTTGGGGGCAAAAAAAAAAAAAAACAAAGCGGAATGGTTGTCAAATCCTTTGTGCGAGAACCGTAATTGTTGTACCCATATTCAATTCCATTTATGAGGGCGTATGCGTCCACTCCGATTGCGCGCAATCACACTGAGCATAACTCGATCCCGTCCGACTGCACTTTCCTATATAAGTCTATATGTCTTTCACCCATCAGGCTGTAAAACTAGGTTATATAACATGAGTGGGCTATAGAAAATCATTAGGCTAACGCCATACAATGTACATAGGAGATGGGGTCCAAGTATGGGTCAAAGAACGTGCCTCAGTTCAAGAGATGACCGCGTCTGGGTAATTTTCAATTTGGACGTTGGAGGCTTGAAGCTCTATATTTAGAGTAAATACAATCGCATGCATAGATGAACTTGTATACAGTGGGAACACGTTATAAGGACATACCGTCGATATGATAAATTATAGTTCGTCATATACGACAGTCATTGTAACAGTAGATATAAAGATGGACCCTGACGAGTCGACGATCTGGCTCGGGCAAAAATTCTAGATACAAAAATGCACGTACTGCGTGCAATGATCCGCGCACCATGCCCCCCCCCCCCTTTTTTTTTTTTTACTTCAGCAGCTTCAATCGTCAAAAGCTTCGTCAAGTAGCTTTTCAGTCTCCTGGCCTAGTCAGCGGTGTTCCCAACATGAACGAGATTTCCACAACCTTTTTAAGTACATTCTAAACAAACATTTTCAGTATTTTTGTGCTACATTTCGAGCTTTACACTATGCGCGAACCAAAGTTTTTTTTTTTTCGTTGCAACCAATAATTCGGCGGCTCTCGCGTTTCGTGATAAAAAGAATAAGTGTCACGGAAATGCATCGTGACCAACAAAAGTTCGTGTTTAGTTCGCTATAACTCATAATTCACTATGTTCGCGTTCATTAAAACGACTTTTGGCTGTAAACATGTAACTTTGTATTCTAAAACCATGTGCATAGATCAAGCACACGTTCATACGATAAGTACGGGCCATGTCGGAAGCCCCGCCGCGGTGGTCTAGTGGCTAAGGTACTCGGCTGCTGACCCGCAGGTCGCGGGATCCAATCCCGGCTGTGGCGGCTGCATTTCCGATGGAGGCGGAAATGTTGTAGGCCCGTGTACTCAGATTTGGGTGCACGTTAAAGAACCCCAGGTGGTAGAAATTTCCGGAGCCCTCCCCTACGGCGTCTCTCATAATCATATGGTGGTTTTGGGACGTTAAACGCCACAAATCAATCAGCCATGTCGGTGCACCCACCCACCTGGTGGCGGCGCCAGCTTCGGCAGGCAGGTGAACACGCACCCGTTGAAGCAGCAGCGGTGGCTGTTCCAGCGGCAGTCGTCGTCGCTCGAACAGGGCTGGGCGCGGCACCGGGTGCGGGGCACGGGAACCCGAGGCGCCGGACAGTCGGCCGTGTCCGGGTTCAGGGCCAGCAGGTCGGCCAGCAGCTTGGACAGCTCGGACTGCAATCGAGACGTGTATGTGTGATCTTAGGAATGTAGGATAACCATGGGCGGATCCAGAGAAGGGGCGAAAAAAAGCTGTCGCCCCTCCCCCCCCCCCCAAGTCCTTGTCAGCAGCATCCCCCCTCCTCATTTCAGTGCTTGTAGTTCGCCTCATATCACCACTTAGTATAAACGAGTGAAGCCACTGTGAGCACACATTAAGAACATTTATGCTATAAAGGAGTTTTGCTGCTAGTAGAAACAAAAGATCATGACCACGCCCCCTCTCAGGTGTTACTTCAGGCGACCGCCCCCCCCCCCCCCCCGTAAAGTGAGTGGCTCGATCTTTCCCTGATGATAATCCCTTTTCCGAATACGCATCGCTCCCTGGGAAAGTCGTGGGTTCGAGTCGTTATTCCTAAACATGACCACATGAATTCTTCTATGAAACGTAATAATAATAATAATAATAATAATAATAATAATAATATCTGGGGTTTAACGTCTCTTTGAAACGTGGCCATGAGTGTTTCTTTCATGACCACCCGAGTTTTTTTGTAAGGGGTCCCTATGTCAGATAATAATGCGTGACTCTGCAGTGTTACAAAATCCAACACACATGGTAAAAGCTTAACGTCACACCTTAGATTCCGGCATGGGAGCAGCCAGTGGCGAGTTGAGGGCCCCTGCTGGTCCTTACCCGCTGTTCCCTCAGGACTTCATTAAATGTTCATTGTTTTTCGTGCCAGAGGTTAAGAAAAGAATACTCTCAACTATACATTTGAATAAACAGCTTTTAAAGTACATTTATTATGCGACGCAGTAAAAAGATATTCAGCGTTGCGGGAAAGTGATTGAATCTGTGTGTGAGGGTGTAAATTACTCACGACAGCCGACCTCGATAAGGTGCGAAATGCAAGACGCGAGATGCATATAGGAGCCATCTACTCAAAACAGGTTTTTCGTGGCCTCCTGTTAAGAGGCTTGGTAAAAAGAGAAGGCTCGAGCTTGAGGTCAAGCGAAAGTTCAGAAGGTGATAAACAAGCGAAACTATATACGAAGGCATTCGACAGACTGGAATCGATACGCCGCAAACGAAAAGAATTGCAAAATGAAAACGCGTACCGAATTCGGCACTGACATAAGGCCTGATAAGGGTGACATATGTACATGCGTGCATATATATATATATATATATATATATATATATATATATATATATATATATATATATATATATATATATATATATATATTATATATATATATATATATATGTGTGTGTGTGTGTGTGTTTGTGTGTGTGTGTTTGTGTGTTAGAGTGAGTGTCCACTATTATAAGTTATGTAAATGTTTTCGGTTTCTCGACCCTGTTATCGGCTTCGCACCGAAGCTCCTGACACCAACTCGAACTCTTTACCGTGTCCACTCTTGTACCTGTATTCCGGTTTCTATTTTGATCTTTCCGTACACTGTTCGTGGAAGTACTGATATACCTGCTGACGCTTGAGGAGGGACGAGACTCGACAACATCGAGCACCACAAAATACGAACACGTAATGGTATACGGCCGCTGAAAGCAGTGGTCGACGATTGAAACAGGCCTGACTGGGTCGTTGTCGTCGTGCGTCCTTAAATTTGTGCAGCTATAAAGGGACTCTGCAACACTTTCTCGGCGTGGTCAGAAAACGCTGCGCCGATGGATGGTCGAGCCTCCCGACAACACGCGAGCCGAACATTACAGCGCAGCACGCAGTCTGGAATCGAGAATCAATTCTCAGCCAATTAGAAATCGCTCCTTTCCACAGATGATGCCACATACCCAAAACCACGGTCATTGGCTAATTTGAGCATAGCGGGCTTCATAGTTGCCGAGGTTGCCGCAGGAGGCCGCCACGTTCGCAGGAGGCTGCTCGCGATTACACTGGATGCAATCCGCACGTTCGAAAAAAAAGAAGAGAAAACAGAACGAAAGGTCATGACGTGGCGTGACGTAATTTATTTCCTTCGTGCCGTAACTCTCTGCTTAGCTTCGAGCGCTCTAGTAGGGAAGAGAGAAAGCAATTATAGTGTACGTCAAATGTGTCTGTAACATTCGTACTTGACAGATTCTAAATACTTTTGTGCGGTGGTCGATTCATGAGCTAATAAACTCGTATATTTTAGCTATACAGTGGTTACTTGAAAAAGTGTTGCAGGGCCTGTTCATGAAAACGGCTTTAGACGTCTCATCAAACCCTAATGTTGTTCGTCGGCGGCGTTGGCACGAGTGACGCAAAAAAAATAGTCACGTGATGATGTCGCTTGGTCAAACCATGAGGGCCGATCACTGAGACAATGCAAATTTAGGGGAGGCGCAATAAGCTGCAGCAATGCCTTCGATCTTGGAGGCACTATGAAACCATGTTATCTGCAGAAAGTTTTCGTATTGGCGCGGCGGAGGATCAATACATCGACTTGGAAGGACAAAAGGGTGACTGTCGCCTTCGAGTTGTCTTATGTGAATGCGTGAAAGACCATATGATTGCCTTTTTTAATTTTAAGTTGACGCCGTAGCTTGGCATGAGCATTAAACCACGAACCGCGGAATAGTTCAGCGGGTATGTGTGCGTTGCTAAAGCTCGAAAACACATGAGTTCTTTTCACGCACTCGGCGGCCTCCATGGGCTATAACTGCGAAAACACCCATGTGTATATGTAATACTTTAAGGGCTCGTTAAAAGAACTCCGAGCTTTGTCAAGAGTAATCCGTATACTCCCTGAAATACTGCCGTGTCGTGCCTATCCACACATAAATCTATGGAAATGAATACATTTTTCAGTGGCGCGCCAGAAATATTGGTAGTAATATGAGTGCAATCTGAAAAAAAAAAAATTCCGTAAATCCTTATAGGTAATCAAGAAAACAGCGCTACAACACAAGGACGAAAAAAAAAGAAGAAGAAAAAAATGGGCGGCGCCTGTCCGGTTGTTTCTTCCTTTCTTGTCCTCGTGTTGTTGCGCTGTTTTCAAGATGAATACCAACCGACTTGCCCAATTTTCATTAGTCGATTGTATTGGGGGTCCTTTCGCATCCTATACTGGTCTTCTGACTGGTACAGTAAACAATGACGTGCTTACGGACCAGTGCACGGTATATGGTGTTGCGTGTCTTTGTGAACACGCACTATGCATGCATTCGCACTTTAATATTGTCACACACTGCCCTGCAGCTACCACCTCGACGACCATCTTTAGGCTATACTCTGTAAGCCCGGGAGACGAAGATCTTCTTCACGTGGGAGACCTATACAGGGCCAGCCAGCTGCTGGTTTTTATAAAATTGTGTTCCTCCTGTTCCTTCAACCCAGGCCCGTATAGGAGAGAGTTAAGGGAGTTCTGATACCCAGAAGTTTCTTCATGGTTTAACTTTTCGAGTGACACTAAAGTATGTATTTACATATCTTTACATCGGCCACATAAACGCCCCCCGGAAAAAGTTCCTGTGTACAGCCCTGCTCCAACCAGTCTGGTTTTCTGGCAGCCATTTCATGCTTACATCTCTCGATTGCAGGAAAGCCGGCATTTCTTTCTTCCTTTTTAACGACTATAGTCTTTCTTGGAGTACTTCGACGCAAAAATTTTGGTCTGCCTGTCTGTCTGTCTTACTGTCTGTACATTTGTCTGTTTGTCCGCCGTAACGATACCCCAAACGGCCAACCCTATCCGCAGCGCCCGCCAATACTGCTCGAGTTTCAGCGTGCATACTTACTTGTGCGATTGTCAATTAAAAAGCAATAATACGGAAAGACGGGCTAGTTGGTACTGCTGCATAATTGAAGTTTTTGCGCACACACACAAGGACACAGAAGAAGGGAACACAAGGACCAGCGCAGACTAACAACTGATTTTTATTAAGTAAGAAAACAGAATATATACGCTTCCTTGCACCCCATGATCACCGCGCATGAGCAAAAACGGCATCGTACAATCTTAAAAAACCATAAATATCACATGTTGTTCAGCAATTCAATTTCTTTTTCACTAAGCGATATCGACGGATGGCTGATGCACATATCTTTAAGTCTAGATATGTGCCACGCTTCTACTATTTCTCTTGTTGTCTGATTTGGGTGTACATACACAACCTTAGTTTGATCAAACAACGGCTTACATGCACTAAAAGAACAACGCGCACAGTGCATTGCTAAATGTGTTTCTGGCCTCCCCTTCACGTTGGTCATGTGCTCCTTCAACCTCACATTTAAGCATCGGCCAGTTTGACCGACATAAAGTTCCCACAACTGAAAGGGGTCTTATAAACTACCTTTCTTTTGCACTCAACCACCTGATGACCTGCACGCTTGGAACAATTGCCACTGATATCCTTCGTCCTTTCCTCGTACAGATTATTTACAGCCGGACACACGCCCCCTAGTTTGTTCTTTGCCGAGAATACAACTTTGACACCATATTTAGCTGCCACCTTCTTAAGTTTATGGGAGAAACCATGCTCGTAGGGGATTACCGAAATTTTCTTTGTATCTTGGCTTCTTTCCTCTTTCTCCCCTAGAACAGAGAAGCCCCTGTTGCAGTACGCTTCCTCCCATTCAAGGATAGTAAAAAACGGTATAGCAATGGGGTGTTTCAATTCAGCTCTGACAAAAACATGCAAGCACAAGTTAAAAGAATCTTTCCTTGAGCAGAAGGTAAAGCTGGAAAAGGCAGGATACCCTAACTCGTTTCTTCTAACTGCAAGCGAAAGATTAATGAAGAAAATGAAATCCGGGGAGAAAGAGGAAAGAAGCCAAGATACAAAGAAAATTTCGGTAATCCCCTACGAGCATGGTTTCTCCCATAAACTTAAGAAGGTGGCAGCTAAATATGGTGTCAAAGTTGTATTCTCGGCAAAGAACAAACTAGGGGGCGTGTGTCCGGCTGTAAATAATCTGTACGAGGAAAGGACGAAGGATATCAGTGGCAATTGTTCCAAGCGTGCAGGTCATCAGGTGGTTGAGTGCAAAAGAAAGGTAGTTTATAAGACCCCTTTCAGTTGTGGGAACTTTTATGTCGGTCAAACTGGCCGATGCTTAAATGTGAGGTTGAAGGAGCACATGACCAACGTGAAGGGGAGGCCAGAAACACATTTAGCAATGCACTGTGCGCGTTGTTCTTTTAGTGCATGTAAGCCGTTGTTTGATCAAACTAAGGTTGTGTATGTACACCCAAATCAGACAACAAGAGAAATAGTAGAAGCGTGGCACATATCTAGACTTAAAGATATGTGCATCAGCCATCCGTCGATATCGCTTAGTGAAAAAGAAATTGAATTGCTGAACAACATGTGATATTTATGGTTTTTTAAGATTGTACGATGCCGTTTTTGCTCATGCGCGGTGATCATGGGGTGCAAGGAAGCGTATATATTCTGTTTTCTTACTTAATAAAAATCAGTTGTTAGTCTGCGCTGGTCCTTGTGTTCCCTTCTTCTGTGTCCTTGTGTGTGTGCGCAAAAACTTCAATTATAAAAAGCAATCATTGCGCATATCTGAGGCACCATAACAATACGTCATTATTTTGTACGTGTGTCTTTTTACTAGAGAAGGCACAGACTTCTAAGGACCGTAGCGTTAATCACGCTACACTGACAGTGCAACGCGATGCTAAAAAAAAGGCAAGTGTTTCCAACGCTTTGCTTAGGCGCCACTGTGGTGGCAGCTAGCTGCCCGTCGCTTTGCGTTCTACACTTCATCGCCTCCGAGACAGGCGCGCATTATTCTCCGCGGGCGCGCACGCCTTCCTTCGTTTTCGAAGATAACTGCCTGATGGCGCTCGTATCTAACGTGCCTCGGTGCGCTCGTTCACCTTCGCTGCACGGATCGAGACTCTCTAACGCAGCGCTTCCAGAATACAATTCACCGATTTTCTCGCGCAGGACATCAAATAAACGTTTTTTTTCACTTTCTCCACACACAAGACTATCGTCTTTCGACGACATTTGCAGTGAAACATGCAGAAACGGGGCCTTTTTTTTTTCTTTTCAGGTCGTATCTATAACAAATCGTGGAAGGTGTTTAGACCCATATGCCGTGCATGGTTTCTATCGGTGATGCACTCGACAGCGATTGCCGAGTAAGATCTGACGCCCAGATCTCATTGGCGCAGACGCTATGGATACGATAAGAAGCATTGAGGAAGGGAAGGAGGCAGGAGGGTACGAGTTACATTTCTACGCGCAATACATACCGAGAGCCGATGGTGGAGGCCGCCGCGACGGGAGCAAGAGTGATTCTTCGAAGAACCACAGCGCGAATGTCAGCACTCGAAATGACGATAAAATCGCTATGGCACTTTGTACGGAGTCGTGCAGCGCCATCCTTCCAACCTGGACTAGCCATGTATACCTCGCCGCTCATCGTTGAACTTCTCGTTTTGTGCTCGCGTTCACTGCGGTACACGTGTTTTCGCTGAAGCCTTTTTTTTCTTATGCAAACATCTGGGCGCGAGGCAGACGAGGACAAAGAATACTGTGAATAGGACGGGAATAACTGGTTTTATTCGTTACTGAATCAAATCATGGTCAAGCAACCACGCCGTCGGAACTTGCGAACCACCGTTAACACCATAACATCAAAAGCTGTTACCTGTGCATGCTCACAATATTTTGATAGAAACAGAGTGACACCAGCCGAGATGTCGATAGAAAGAGTGAGTGAGTGAGTGAGTGAGTGAGTGAAACAACTTAGGTCTATAATAGACGCGAGTTGTTTACTCTACAATAAAAAATGGTTTGTGTTTTCAGTAGTGAAGTTGGTGCTAATTACTCTGTTCCGACCATAATTTCCTTCACAACCGGACAGAATTTTGTCTGATGTTCATAATCTTCTGTAAGACAGTGTAATACAACGGGAAAATGATCAACCAATAATGGCACTTCTTTGTCCAGTAATAATATTGATGGAATGCTGGTACATTTTCAGCCTTGTTCACTTATACAAGTGTATATTAGCTGTTATCGCTGTTTCTGTGTACCTTGTTTGTGCGGATGCCGCGCGAATTGATGAATCATCGCAGGCGTGCCCGTGTATGGAAGCGCGAAGCCTCGCGATGTACGCCGCGTATGAACCCTGCAATCGAGCTCGTTGATTGACGGGTCGATCGACTGGCTCGAGCTGATTGACAGGGCCTTTCTTTATCTGGGAGTGCGCAGCGAGTATTAAAGCAGCGATAGACAAAGCGGTTGGCGAGTTTCTCACGGCTGGCTTTTCCCAGCGTGCGCCTTCCATGAACCTCTTCTTCCGAGAAAAGCGTGGCGAGAACCTTCGTTGAAGGCTCAGTGCATGTATAGAGTTGCGGGTTGCGGAAACGCCCTCATACACACGTGGACGGAGAAGAGGAAACAGGCGCAGGAAGAGAGGGGACGAGGAGACAGAGAGAGAGAGAGAGAGAGAGAGAGTGGGTTGAATAGGTCAACATTTACGGCATACCGGGGGTGAACCCTAACACTGCGGTGGTTTGACTACCTTGAGAAGAGCTGAAAAATGATGAAGGCAGCGGAAGTACAACAGCGCGAAATGCGGAAAAACCAGTAAATTAATAATAATAATAATAATAATAATAATAATAATAATAATAATAATAATAATAATAATAATAATAATAATAATAATAATAATAATAATAATAATAATAATAATAATAATAATAATAACAATAATAATAATAACAATAATAATAATAATAATAATCTGGGATTTAACGTCCCAAAACCACGATATCATTACGAAAGACGCCGTAGTATAGGGCTACGGGAATTTCGAGCATCTGCTGTTCTTCTTTGAGGAGCACTGACATTGCACGCTACACGGGCCTGAACCATTTCGACCGCTAAAGGACACAGACAAGCGATCTGAGAGAGAGGCAAGGACTGTATCACGAGGCAAGAAGTGGAAGCGAAAAATGGGATTCACTACAGACATACTCGTGTGTGCGCTGCTGTTGCGATGAGTCTCCTAGACAGCGTCTGTATAGAGACACCTTTGAAAGCTTGGATTGATTCTATTTGCCTGCGAGTGTAGCACAATACTGCGCAGTTTTGACGCACGCCACCATATAGACGAGCAGGGCAGGAGGGGTGCCCCTTCCTTCCCCCCCCCTAACCGGTCACCTGGGATCTTCTGTAAGGCGTACATGCCTATTTATTGTCCGATATCACAGCCTTCAAACAAGACAGTGTTCATTTTTCAAACAGCACTATGGGGGGGGGGGGGGGGGAGCGTTCCTTGCTGGGGCGTGCCGCTGCCATTGTTAGTAATATTTCTCGGCGAAAATGTATTGCCCTTATTGATGTATCAATTGCTCTTCTTGCAGTGCGTTGTCTACCCCGCCCACACACACACACGCGCGCGCGCGCGCGCGGCCTTGGTTAAGGTTATTTTGGCCGACTAAGGGGGAAAACTATGTTCGTTCCTGAACAAGAGAGCACACACCTTCTTTTTTCCCATCTTTTTCCCATTCGCGAGGAAGAAGCATAGAGTTATTATACTAACTGGAAGAAGCTCCTGTCGAGTCTACTTCACGAAGCCTGCAGAACACGTTCGACGAGCGCGGCGACGGGAGAAGATGTCACGGACGTGCACGCAACGACCGCTTCCACTTTTTGCCTCGTGATAAAGCTGTCCTGTCTCACCTTCTCTCTCGTCGCTCTTGTCTGCCGCGTCTTTCTTTTACCGGCCCTACGTCTTTCGAGCTGTTTTTTTTTTATTCTGGTGGTCGTGGTTAGAAGAAAAAAGACGTCCGATTCTGCAGCCCGGTAGGGAGCACGGCGCAGCGCCTTTATTTTCAAGATTGTTTTACCAACATATCCCAGCACCAACTATAGCTCTCTCTCTCCGTGTCGCGCACACGCGTTGAGGTATTGACGTATCTGACTGTGACAGAAAGGAACGGTGACAGAGACACTGACAAAAAAAAAAGCGAAAACGTTGGACGTCAAGGAAGAGTTGCGGTCCAGGACTGGTACGGGAGCAAGGGGCAGGCTTTAGTCACTCCGATAGTGTGGGCTCCGGTGTGTCGCTGTTTATTTTTTTCTTTGTTTATTTTTTATCCGTAGTTTGTGTACTCTGTCACCTTTCGAGAGACGCAGTGACCGACTTTACTTCAAGGCTAGCTCTCTCCCAACCGGTGTCGTCAATAAGTGCGGCACACTTGCGGTTGCGCCCTACATATAACCGTATCCTCTGTGCCTGTGGCCTATAGTTATGCATATATTTTTTGCCTGTGTTTTGTACATGTGATCTGTATATAACTGTGTTGTCCCGGACTGCGCCCGTATATATTCCTTTTTAGATATCATCGAACGTAGTTAGAGTGAAATCTGTTATAGATAATTATCGGTTATAGCGAATTGAATCCGAACTTTGGCTAGTAACGTTTGCTTTCAGTGACATTTATTAAGGCTGTATCGTTACAGGCCTCATCTAACGCGAAATTTGACCTTGGGCGCTCGTGGCGTCGGGTACAAGTGATTCAAAATATCATCATGACAGGATGACGTCACCATCTGCCGTAGCGATTACGTCAGAGATCGCGAAAGTTTGTGACCCAGACTAAGGATACCCCTCACCGATCTACTCGCGCAGAAAATCTAATAAAAGTTTTATTTTTTCTCTCTCTCTCTTTCATCCTGGGAATAAGTTTGCGCTTCTTTGGTTGACATCCCTGACTTCTCTTTTTCACAATTTAATCAAATTATTTCTTTCTTTCTTTGATCCCGGGAGCAGAGGTCGCATTTCGATTGAGACGGTGGCCTACGTATTCGTGTATAGTGAACTAGAAAACCTTCTAGAAGACTGTAGTCGTGCGATGTCAGTGTGCTAGTTAAAATAACCCTATGTGATCGAAATTTTCTGAAATCCCCCACTACGGCGCCTCCCATAGCCCTAGTGACTTCAATACGTTCCATATTTGTTTTATTAAAGACGATAGCATTTTTGGAATACATGAACTCCGCAGTGTCTGTCTGTCTGTCTGTCTGTCTGTCTGTCTGTCTGTCTGTCTGTCTGTCTGTCTGTCTGTCTGTCTGTCTGTCTGTCTGTCACACGATTTAGCCACCCGGCGAAAGTTTAAGCACTTCGCCAACGCCCAGCCATCTTGATCTGGTTGCTGCGTTCGTACTTTTCATTCAAAAAACAAATATTGTGCTTATCTGAGGCTCATTCCAATACCCAAGTATTAGGTACGTTCCCTTACTAGAATATACATAAATACGTAATTCTAAAGACCCTAGTGTTTCTTACGCTCCGCTCAAACTGCGACGCTATGCACGAAAAATCGCTCTGCCGACGATATGGTGCTGCCACCTGGTAGTGGCCCTGTGTTCTGCACAAGCTCATGTTTTCCAACGGCACTGCCAGATGGCATCCATGTTTCACGCAGCGCCTCCTCTATTTTATCGATGCCAGCCATATATGCGCCCGATTCAACGCAGAAAAGGCGCTGTCCGAGGCAGGGCAAAACATGAATGGCCGTTTGGCCAGCAGAAGACGACCGCCTTTCGACGACATTTGCAGCGAAGCGCGCAGATACGCGGCTGATTTTCAATGCGAAGCATTTCTTAGCGAACTTCGGAGACTTTGAGCGTATCTATCATTCTAGCCGCCTACGACTTTTACCTCTCCTGGCCGTTTCGATAATGATATCGGCCGTTTCGCTAGCTTGGTATGGCATGAAATGAGTGTATGAAAAACAAATTTGACTAGTCACAAGATGAAAATCATGACATGGATGTCATGCATGTCATGATTTACATTTCATGGTCCTGCAGCTCTTGCGGCGGTTTCGTTCACATGGCATGTTGCAAAACTGGTATGGTATGACATGATTGCATGGCGAACACAAGAGACAGACCCCAACATGAAAATCATGACATGCGTGTGATGTTACAACATGACTGCATGCCACGCTCATGATGCGCTCGCGGCCGTTTCCCTAGCGTCACATTTACCAAATTCGGTATTACGGTACGTGGATGGATGACGAAGGTATGTGACTGGTGCAAGCATGGTAATCATGAGATGCGTGTCGTTGTAACATGACTACATGCCACGCTCATGATGCGCTGGCGGCCGCTTCGCTAGCTTCACTTACAACAAGTTTGGTATTACAGGACGTGAATGAATGACGAAGGTATGATACTGGTGCAAACATAATCATCACGACATGAATGTCATGTAACAACATGACTACATGCCACACTCATGATGCGCTCGCGGCCGTTTCGCTAGCTTCACATATGCCCAATTTGGTATTAAGTGACGTCAATGGACGACGAAGGTATGTGACTGGTGCAATCATGATAATGATGAGATGCGTGTCATTTGAGAGCATGATTACATGCCACAGCAAGGCGCCAATACATTTCGAGGTGACGCGGTGCGCCTGCTCGCCGGCGTTCATTTCGTCGCGTCACGCCGGCGTTGACACGACAGGCGCCGGCGAAAAGAGAGAGACGCAGTGTTGTCTGGGTAACGCATCGGCATAGAGTAATCTTACTCTGGGGCATCGGCGCGAAATGCAGCATGTCGCATTTCGCGCCGGTTGCCGTCGGGCCGCACCGACAGATGCTGGTCGCGCCTGGCGTCAGACTATGGAGTGCTCGCGTTTTGCAAACGTAGCGTCGCTGTGTCCAGCGTGTGAGCGCGTCAGCGCTACACTGGAGTATATTGGGCCTTTAATGATGCGCTCGCAGCCGTTTTGCTATAGCTCCACATATAACAAATTTGGTGTTAAGTGACATCAATGGATGACGATATAATGACTGGTGCGAACATGATAATCCCGGCACGCGTGTCATGTAAAAACATGACAACATACCACGCTCATAGCGTGCTCGCGGCCGTTTCGCTAGCTCCACATATACTAAATTTGGTATCACGTGACGTGAATAGATTACGAAGGTGAACGACACATCCAAACATGATAATCATGACACGGAATTCATGTACGGCGTGGCTTACCTCCACCTCGTAACGTTGTGCTGATTTTGAAGTGGCATATCAACATTTCGTATTTCTGCTTCGCATATCATCGATTTCCACTGTACGGAATCTGCCTTTTTTTTTTAGATGCGGAGCATCTAATACTCTTCGGGAAAGAAGTCAGTGGCAGTGGGAGGAACCGACGTCTTATATTGTGTTCTAGCGGGTTATAGTACAATTTAGTGAGTATATACATTTACTCGTTTAGAATCAACCAACGTTCTCAGACGACTGCATTTTGTTCATAGGGTGACACCTCTTTTTTAGATGCGGAGCATCTAATACTCGAGGCTTGTAGTGCGGCGCCGTCCGCAAGCTTCCTCCTCCTTCTTCCACCATCTGTGCATCCCTTCCTCCTCTACACACCGCGCGCGCTTCACTCCTCCACCATCTGTGCACCCTTCCTCCTCTACACACCGCGTTCGACATCTACAATTCTCCTGATTCTCCAGTGGACGCGCATGCGCCGTCGCGCTTCGAGAACATTCAACAGCTGACAGTGCATGCGCCGTCGCGCTGTATATTTACTCAAGGTCGGCGCTCGCTCGCTCAGTTGCCGCTCGTCGGTTGGTTTGTACGGCGCGTCGACGTCCAAGGTCGCGGTGAAATGAATTCCAACGAATCCACAAACACAATGATCGACGTCCCTTCGACCAGCGCCGCCCTTTCGCATACGTGTGTACGTGTTCACTCATTTAACACCCCCTCCTACAACCACGTTAACCAATTTAGCCATCGACCCAAGTAAGTCGCAATTTAACACCCCATTTCACAACCACGTTAACCAATTTAGCCATCGACCCAAGTAAGTCGCACTTTAACACCCCGTTAACCAATTATATGCTCCGCATCCTCCTCAGTGTTCCCCCGAGGGAAGCTGCGGGCAATTTTTTTACCTCCGTGTGTTCCTACACAGCTTGCAACGCGGAGTTTTAACATTTCTTAACTTGATTCGCTAGTTAACGCCCCAACAGGGCACAATGACCGCGAAACGTCAGCTGATGCTCGCACGTTGGCCAATCGGAACGCAAACGCGTCTTCGCGTATGCGCGCCTGCTATTTCTTGCGTATAGTGCCGATAGGAGATACTTTCAGGTAGACGCTATACCAAAAAGAAAAAGAAGACCAGTCGAGAGCTTGAGCTGTAAACCGTTCAGCTGTAAACACTCATTTCGACATCAGACGGGGAGCTCTTCTGACACTTGAAGTGTTTCTTCTTTTTGCTTTGTTCCCACTGACATGCATGAGGTTGCCCACCGCGTGGGGGCCGACGTTCTCCGGAGGACTCGTACTCGATAAAGTATAGACGCGTACGTTTTGACAAGCTGCAGTGATAAAGTTTATAGCTCGCTTCGTGAGCGAGTGGTGGAGCCGGCGGCAAACCTCGTATATCAATACTCTTCAGAACTCTCGCGTTGCACGCCCAAACGTGTACGTATACACGGTGTGCCGATGCTTCGTATACACGCACACATTGCTTGCCTTACGGACACTTGTGTCGTTTCTATTCTTGCGTATACTCGATAGGCAGATATTGAAGGATGTTCTTATCACTGTGCTATTTGTTTACTCCCCTTCCTCGCCTTCGTTCATCACTTCATCTTGTTTCTGCGTGCGTTGAGCGGGTGGCGTTGTTTCCCGTGCAGGTTGTACGAAAACCCTTTGTTGTGCTCTTCTTGCGCGTGGTGTCAGCTGTCAGCAACCCTCGTAACTTGCGTATATTCCTTCTTTACGATTGTTTCCTGCATGCATGTTTGAAAACACTGCTGCCGTCTTGCGCCGGAACTCTTTTTTTATGCGTTTATGTTTTCATGAAAATGACTACATCCGTCACTCGTGTTGACTATATCACGGTGGGTTTGAGTGCCGCCGTCATGGGCCTTTGTGTTTTGTATATTTAACAACTAAAAGAACAGTGTTACGGTAAGCACGTACGTATGAAAACGCCCTATTATTTCACGTCGCGATAAACAAAAACAACATAACGTCGGCTTAACAGCCCAAGATGTCGGCGTCCAGATGTCTTACAACAAGTATATAGTGTATAAAAAACGCCAACGAATTCATAAATACAATGCTGAAAAGAGAGCAGCAATAAATACGTGTACTCGCCGTGCTATTGCTGTTCAATGGCAAAGCGAGGGCTGTGGTAAATGAAGTCGCAATGTTACCTTGTTGGTGTGCCATTTTTCTGGTTACTCTGAAAGCGACGAAGGTGCGCGTGTGGGTTGTGGCATGTCCAGCCCTCTGACGAACTGGACGAACACAGATGCCACTCGAAGAAAGGGCATGTTTTCTTTGCGATTGAGCTGCGTGGCAGTTTCAAAGCTCGTTGCTCCGGCGAGACTAAATCCTGTGTTCCTTAATATTACCAGCCAACTCACGGACGTCCAGTAACGCGAGCGAGAACGAAGCGTCCCGCACATTTTCGTACCATCGGGAGTTATGTTTATGCAATATAAACCGTGTATGAGGGGTGCACGCAAAATTTTTTTAATAAAGGAGGAAAGGAGGTTAATTATACGTTATGAATGTTTGTATGTTTGTTGGTGCGTTTGTACGTGTGCGCGTATATGCACACGTGAATTTGAAAGTTTTAGGAGTGTTTTCAACCCCCTAACAACACCCCTCCTACGCCTACCCCACCCCGGGCTACAGTCGGCGTCACAAGTTTAAAGACCGCAAACACAACCCCCTAACAACACCCCTCCTACGCCTACCCCACCCCGGGCTACAGTCGGCGTCACAAGTTTAAAGACCGCAAGGTTCGAGAAAACTGAACTTCTCGGCAATTCATGGCTGTATTCTGCCGAACTGCGGAGCACATGCTATAGTGCGTTTTAGAACAGGCCATACAAACCTAAATTCAAGGCTATCTGCCGGAACGCACGAAATTTTCGCCTTCTTCCTGCGTCTTGTGGTCTCGAAACTTTCGACGCCGACTGTATACACGTGCGCGCCTTAAGTCGTCACCCCGAACGACGGACATGCACTGCGGGAGGGCGCGTTCTGTAAACGCCCTACGAAAAGCTGTAACCTAACTTAAATATACAGCAGCGTGACGTTTACGTTCGCGACTCAAAACGCGTGCTAGCTAGAGGTGGATGGCGTACACAAGACTTGAGTCACGTCCGCACAGCACTCGTGCAAGATGACATGACTCGGCAAAAAAAAAAAGAAAATTTTAGAAGGAAAGAAAAAGGAGAACCCCGAACTGTGGTGCATAACGAGCACATACATAGACACACGCCGAGGGAGAACATACTCGCGACTAATGTTTATGTTGCATACTTCCGTCGCGCTAACTCGTTATGCGATAGCACAAGAAAGAAAAGAAGAAATATATCAATTTTTGCTTCTCCTTTCTCACGCGTAACTACGCGCGCTAAGGAGCGCGTTTGGCAATTGTGCTCTATCGCCCCAGTATAGCATCTATGTACCTGTGGCAAGCGACACATAATTGCTGCAACGAGGTGAAACAAGCAACTCAGCAAGTTGCAGGAACCTATGTGCGTATATAAGTCCCTAAAAAAATAGATTTTGGGACCGCGTAGCTCGCGTGCCGGCTCTTCTATATGCGCAGAGGTGTGCTTCATTGGTCGGCACCAGCTTGTTGCATACGACTTTTGCTGAGCAAGTATTCACCGTAAAGGGTGGGCCATGGTGATTGGCCATCAAGCCGTGTATAGGTGAAGCAGCGCGAAGAAATGGAACCAAGAAAAGACAAACAGTTCATTGCGCATCGGCTTGACAAAGTGAGGTTCTCCAGCGTTGACGTTAGCGCATGTGACGTCATGTGCACGTTGACGTCACGCGCGCTGGTAAATTGTGGTGTAGTGAGATATCACACATTTTGGTGAAATACGGCGTCGTGGTGACGCCGTTATGTATACAACTGTGATTTTTTGCCTCGCAGTTGTTCACGCCGCCGACGATCGCCTTGCGTGTTTGATAAGTCATATTCCCAGAGAAGGCGAGCGGGTTAGGGAAAGACAGAAGGTTAGGTGGGTAGATGAGATTAAGAAGGTTGCGGGTAGTAAATTGGCAGCAGCAAGCACAGGACCGGCTTAACTGGCGCAACATGGGAGAGGCCTTTGTCCATGCAGTGGACGTAGTCAGGCTGATTATTATTATTATTATTATTATTATTATTATTATTATTATTATTATTATTATTATTATTATTATTATTATTATTATTATTATTATTATTATTATTATTATTATATCAGGCTTTCGCCTCTAAAAGTGTTGTGTTTGGTGCTCCTTTCTTAGAAGTCTTTGTGCTGTGGCCTGCTTCGCCTACATGGCACGATTGTAAATCACTAACTAATCCACTTGCCCGCTTTAGGACCGTTTATTAAGTTCGTATTATTGGCATGAAGAAAGACAAACAAAGCAATGAAATCTGAATGTACATCTTTATGCTTTCCCCACATGATATCCTTACTCAGACACGCACGTCTGCTAATGATGCATGAGCTGTCGCAGGACATCGCTATCGAGGTCTTCATAATTATTAATAATTGTTGGGGTTTTAACATCCCAAAAACCACCATATGATTATGAGAGACGCTTTAGCAGGGGGCTCCGGAAATTTCGACCACTTGGCGTTCTTTAACGTTCGCCTAAATCTAAGCACTCGGGGCTCGAGCATTTTCGCTCCAATCTAAAATGCGGCCACCGCGGTTGGGATTCGATCCCACGACCTGCAATCAGCAGTCGAGTGCAATAGCCACTAGGTGGCATCAGTGTGGAACTCTTCAATTTGGGAGTTCAGAAAGAGATTGACCTGAGCAATGATTTCTTCGTCGTCCCGAAAACATTATCAAGCAGTGAGTGAGTGGGAGTGAAACAAGTTGGTCCACAATAGGCACGAGATGCTCTCTTCATGAGAACTAACAGGAAGATGTCATGCACCTAGTGTAAGGTTATAAGTGAATACGCCGCATGAGGCCATATTACTTAGCCCAAGGAGGCTGCGTACGTCGTCGCCGTCGCCTGCGCTGAGTCAGCCGGACGTTCCCGATGGGTGCACGCTGCCGTTTCCGTTTTTGATGCCACAGTGGTGTTTGCACGGTATATTGCAAAGAACATGCATGCTACTATATATAAACACGCGCAGCCTTATGTTGATGTCCGTCTTGTACATCTGATATTAACTTATCACGCTGATAATCCGAACTTCATGAATGTCCCTCTATATTGAACTTTGATGAACAGTGTTCTGACTACGTGCGCGTGTCCACCCATAGTGTGATTTCGTCTGCCCCTTCTTTTCTTTACTTTCCCCAAAAAACAGAGTAGCTAGCTCAGGCCATCCTGGTTAACGTAATTAACTCGGTTGCGCATGAGGGCACGACGTAGAGGCCTTATGGAAGACAATTTGTTAAGGCTCATCAACGCGTTTGTGCTCTGCCACTTTAGCTACACTGTTGCCATGCACAACTGGCTTAGGTCGGAGTGAGACAAGCTCGACGTGATTATCAGAAAGATCGTCAAGAAAGCACTGGGGCTTCCCGTACGCACACACACCAAGAACTTGCTCGCGCTCGGTGTGCACAACTCTGCTGCCGAGACAGCGGAAGCGCAGCAACGCTCGCAGCTGGCTCGCTTGTCCACTACGACGGCTGGTCGGCGCATACTTGGCGAGCTATGTTTTAACCCTATGGAGCTGGAAACAAATAGCATGCGTATATCAAAACATATACAGGAAAACGTCATTGTTGCCCCAATACCCCGCAACACTCACCGTGTACACAATGAGGGACGTCGTCGGGCAAAGGCGACGGCTCTGCTGAAGCAACTGGGAAAGGTGGCGTAAATGCAAGTTTCGTTGACGCTGCAGCATATCGAGACGGCAAAAAGTTCGCAGCGGTGGTCGTGGACCAGACGGGCTCGACTACGAACTGCGCCACGGTACGCACAACGAACCTCCAGGTGGCCGAACAAGTGGCCATCTCACTCGCTCTGCTAAATGGTTGGTGCGAAGAGGTGTACAGCGACTCCAAATCCGCAGTCAGAGCCTTCAAAAGGGCCGAATATCAACACAGGCAGCCAGGATCTTGAACAGCTCCACCAGCGATACGATTGTCCCTCACACCATACATTGGTTACCCGCGCATGTCGGCACCGTAAACGGCGTTGCACTGAACCCGAACGAGTCGGCCCACACAGCAGCGCGCGCGCTCACTGACCGCGCTGCTCTCGACCTGGGGGACGGCTTCAGTGCCGACGACGTGTGGCATAAAGACACACCTACTACACACAACCAGATTACCAAGTATTACTACACGGCGAGGCGGGCATTTCCAATGCCACATTCAAAACTCAATAGAGCACAGGCCGTCTCGTTGCCCTTACTTCAAACCCATTCGTACCCGTCGTTAGCATACCTAAATGTAATTTATCCTCACAAATTCCCTGATGCCGCCTGCGCTGCTTGCGGGCAGACCGCTACATTAGCACACATGCTCTGGGAGTGCGGGTCGCTTGGACCGCCTTATAGCAAACCCGAGTGGGATGCGCTTCTGCACAGCCCAGAACTCCACGACCGAATCCTGGCCGTCCAGTGTGCCGGCCACAGGGCCGTCAGGCTAGACCTGCCGGTCCCCACGTGGGAGTGGCCGGATGACGCGTGGCAACCTCAGCGTCTGCACTGGACCATAATAAAGTTGTTCTCACTCACTCACTCACGTCACCCCTCAAGCGTGGCTCGAGGAGCACGATCTGAGTGTTCACGAAACCTCGCGATGTTCATCTTACTACAAAATAAAAAAGTGGCTTGCCTGTCACTCTGGAAATTTACTCGTGGTTTTAGAGAGACACATAACTTTGATAAAAAAATAACACTTGTGTGTTGATGTAGAACCTCAAACATGCGTAATATTTGATTTTAGATGCGGAGCATCTAATACTCGAGGCTTGTAGTGCGGCGCCGTCCGCAAGCTTCCTCCTCCTTCTTCCACCATCTGTGCATCCCTTCCTCCTCTACACACCGCGCGCGCTTCACTCCTCCACCATCTGTGCACCCTTCCTCCTCTACACACCGCGTGCGCTTCTCCTCTTCACGAACATTCGCTAGCTGTATAATGTAGCGCGCATGCGCCGTCACGCTTCGAGAACATCGGCAGCTGACGCGCGCGCATGCGTCGTCGCGCTTCGAGAACATTGGCAGCTGACGCGCGCGCATGCGCCGTTGCGCTTCTCCCCCTTCTCGAACATTCGACAGCTGACAGTGCATGCGCCGTCGCGCTGTATATATACTCAAGGTCGGCGCTCGCTCGCTCAGTTGCCGCTCGTCGGTTGGTTTGTACGGCGCGTCGACGTCCAAGGTCGCGGTGAAATGAATTCCAACGAATCCACAAACACAATGATCGACGTCCCTTCGACCAGCGCCGCCCTTTCGCATACGTGTGTACGTGTTCACTCATTTAACACCCCCTCCTACAACCACGTTAGCCAATTTAGCCATCGACCCAAGCAAGTCGCAATTTAACACCCCATTTCACAACCACGTTAACCAATTTAGCCATCGACCCAAGTAAGTCGCACTTTAACACCCCGTTAACCAATTATATGCTCCGCATCCTCCTCAGTGTTCCCCCGAGGGAAGCTGCGGGCAATTTTTTTGATTGGCAACGTTCACAAAAAGTATAAACGCAGCCACCTGGGTGTGCGTTGAACAATAGGTTAAACTTTCGCCAGGTGACTGAATTGTTGAACAGGGAAGACCAACAGAGAGACAGACAGAGAGACCAAATTTTTTGCGTTAAATTATCCCACGCAGACCTGATTATAGCAAAATTGCATCTTGCAAGAAAAAGTTCGCTATACCCAAAATTTCGTGATAAGGATTATCTCTAGCACATTTATTTATTGCAAGATCATTTTTATTTACTTTGTTATAGTCGATGTTTCGTTATATTTGTGTTCGTTATATCGAGGTGTATATTGTTAAAGAAATGGTAGCTTCCCAGTAGGGGTGCCAAGCCTGAAGGATGTGCAGAGTTGAGCAGCCTCCTTTGTTTCTCTTCGGTCTTCATTTTCTTTCTTCCTCTATTTCGGTATTTTTTTCCCTTTATTTCGTCATGGCATACAGAGCACTGAATGACTATTTGCCCGCCCTGCCCCCAGTTCAGATTAAAACGATGCCCCCCCCCCGCCCCCTCCGTAATAAATTTCTGTATACCCCGCTGATATTTGTAATGCGAGGTTTATTTGCTAAAATGGGGTGGCGCGGAGGCAGATGAGAGGGCGGTCAGAACGTGTGAAAGGGCTTCTGCGGTTGTTTCGACGCAACCGGTAAGTTTCTCCGCATTGCGCGGACGTGGTGAAGCGAAGTATAACAAACGCAATGCCCGCTAATTGGAAGCGAAGCTGCGGTGAAAGAGAGGCTCATGGAAGGCGAACCGACAGTGTTATAGCCTCTTTCTCCCGCTCATTCTTCCATCCTCGCTTTTTCTCTATCTTCCCGCGAGGTTGTAAATGAGGCTTGCGCTTCGAAACTGCCGGTTTCGACACACAACGCACGGCGTCGTTCATTACGGCCTTGTTTTTGTTTGCGTTGCTCCTTTCGGCTCGTCGCTGCTACGCGAGGCAAAAAATAAACTTGAGAATGGAGAGGCGCGGCTTGACGCCGAGGCCTGGTCGACCGTGTGGACCGTTTCCGGAACGAACGAACCAATTGCTGAAGGTGGCGAGGGTGTGACGGCAAGGAGGCTGAGGCGCTCGAACTGTGCACATTCCCCCTTAACGATGACGTTCGATTGCGTCACATTCCGATGACAGAGCCTTCGAAAAGACGCGCGGGCTCGACTCGCGTCCTATTTTCGAGCGTAGTTGCGTGTGTGAGTCCAGGTCACTTACTGTACGTTGCAGCTACCCCTTCCCCCCCCAACACTTTTTTTTATGATCCAGATCAGATGTGCGTCATCATGACGTCCTCCGCTTTCTTTGTGCAGAGTTTATTGCCGTTTTGTTTGCTTTTGTACCCTTTTTTCCCCGGGAACGCTGACGTGTACCAGGAGAAGTGCCGAATAAAAATATCGCTTCGGCGGTGAGACCGGCCTTACGTCCCCAAGCTTGCAGGAGGTGTCCGCGTATAGGAGCTTTGTAGCCGCGCGAACGTCATGCAGTGACAGATTGACTGTCGAAGGCAGTCGTTCAATTAGAACGATGATCGGTGTAGGCAGATCCGTAGAAATTGTAAACGTATTAGTTGTGCTGTCAGATCAGGCTGCTATGCATGCCGGGGAAACAACAAGAGAAGGTGTGGGAGGAAAGAAATAAGCGGAAGGACAGCAAGGTTAGCCAGTTTATATAGACCTACTGGCTACCCTGTGCTGGGGAAGGGAATAAGGAGAATAATGTTGATAGAAAAGAAATGTTACAAAGACAGAGAAAGAAAAGAAAAAATAGCGAAAGGGGAAAAACAAGATTAAAGATAATGCGACACTAAAGCCTGTCTCTAAAGCCAGCTGCCCCCCCCCCCCCAAAAAAAAAAACAATAAGGTTTTCAAAGCCTTCTGGATTGAGAATGAACTCGGCGAATGACCCACAACTAATTGTCCTGAGAAAGGGTGACCATCTAGTCTAGCTATATCTTCGGTAAGTCCTTGTCTTGGCGCGTTGAAACGGGTACACTCGAACAGAAGATGGGCGACTGCTTCTTCGCAGCTAAAAAATTCCGCTACGAGCGCTTGCCATATCGGGGAAATCGGTGTAACTCAAAAACAAGGCGTGCGCGCACTGTACGCACTTATTTTTTGTCTTTCAGGAGCGAAGCTCCTTATGGTCGAGCCATATATGTCCCCTGTCCGTCGGCGTGACACGCTATGGATATCATATGGATATCATATGGATATCATATGGATATCATATGGATGTCTATATGGAAATGAACTATCCGTATGAATATTCATATGGATACCCATATGAACATCTCAACACCATATGCGCATTGTGAGTAATAAGCAATTTCGTATATACTATATACACACGTATTGTCACGTCTTTGCACGATCGAGTGGGCAATGTACGGAGGTTAATGATCCCCCGAAGCTTCGCCCACTCGTCATCATTCACTTCGTGAATATGCTGTCATTTCTTCCTTTCTTTCTTTCTTTCTTTCTTTCTTTCTTTCTTTCTTTCTTTCTTTCTTTTTTCTTTCTTTCTTTCTTTCTTTCTTTGCTTCTTTCTTTCTTTGTTTCTTTCTTTCTTTCTTTCTCTTTCTATCTCTTTTTCTTTTCACTTTCTTTTTTTCCCTTCAATCGCATTGTGCAATGCAGCCTCCTAGCTTTTTTTTTCTTCATCCATAACCGTAAATCAGACCTTCATCCACGTGTGTTGACGGCGTGGCGCAGTGGCTAGTGTGCTCAGTTGGGAATCCGATCCACGTGTCCAGCCACAGCGCAACACTTCAGCGACTTCACGTAACAACGACGGTCTTGCGTTCACATTCAGGCAGCAATGAAAGGTGGCAACACAAAGTGACAAATGGGCTCGATAAAAGATCACATTGCCATGCGAGAAACTGCCGATAGCTGACAAACCAGAAAGCATTGATTATTGGAGAACGGCGCCTACAAATGCGCATGCGCACCGGTGCATCTTTGAGGGTCGCGTTTCTTTGGGCTTTACGGCGCCGAGTTTTGTGCGTACACCGCCGACAAATTTCCAAAAATGTGTTTCATTTGTTTTATCGTTTAGTGGGACGGCTCAAGGCTCTCCCATAGTTGAGTACGAAGTACTCTTAATCGTTAAACATCCTTTTTTCTAGTCACATGCTACCAAAATCGCCGCCGAATTTCCAAAAAAAATGTGTTTCATTTGTTTTATCGTTTAGTGGGACGGGTGCGTGCACCGCCGTCGAATTTCCGAAAATGTGAGTTTTGTTTGTTTTATCGTTCAGTGGGACGTCTCAGTGCTCTCCCATAGTTGAGTACGAAGTACTCGAAATCGTTAAACTTTTTTTCTATTCGCATGCTACCGAAATCCAAAATTGAATTCATTATTAGCAAATGTGAGTCTCATTTGTTTTATCTTTCAGCGGGGCGGCTCAGTGCTCTCCCATTGTTGAGTACGAAGTACTCGAAATCGTTAAAAACATTTTTTTTCTAAACACTTATTAGAGAAGTTTCTTACAGAATGCGTACAGTTCGACGTAGTCCTTGAAAAACGGGTCTTAAAGGTACTTGAAAATTTTGGAATTTTTCGTCGTCGTTGAAAATCTTCGAATTTCCTGAGCAGTCTACTGCCATATCGACATTTCAACCTCCTTAATGTGGTAAATCGCTGTCGACCTGGCCAACTCCCCAGTTCATAGACAGTAATGTAACGTGAGCGCTCATGTTTCTGTTTTGCAGAATTTCGCTGGGAAAAATCAGTATGTCTGTTGGTGTGGCGTATATCAATGAATGCTATCTCAATTATTCTTACAATATCAACCACTTTTGTAAGCATTCAATGCGTGTTGTGTTCTTCACCTATCAAGACTACTAGATGTTTTTTTTTATAATTGTGATGTCCATTTACGTAAGTACAATGAAACAAGCCATACTTGAAGATTTTAGAGGAAAAAATTCTAAGTTTGCTTGCCGCTCTGAGACCTAGAACAACCTGCAACAGGACCTTCAAAGTCCTTGAATATTCTTGAATTCTCGCTTTGGAAACCTGTACGAACCTTGTTCCTATGTTGATTGCCAGTGTGGTTGTTTGTCAATTTTGGTTGTTGTTTTGCTCTTTATCCCACTTTCTTTTTTAAATTAAATTTTGTCACTTTCATGATCATGCGTATCTTTACTGTCCACTTCCTGTGTGGGCCTGTGCAAAGGCTCACATTATGAATAAATAAATATTTATACAAACGACAAAGCTTCTTTTGAAAAAAAAATTGACAGAAGAGTTCATCTATCACTCGCCTTGAATTATCAAAGATGCGGAAAGTTACCGAAGAGAGGCTAGTAATCTTTCAACAAGAACAATTTCTTTCATTGTTTTATTTTGGTGTCCGCCTACCGTATATAACCTCCGGAGTAGGTGCAACTGTAAGGAGTGCCTTTCATTGAGAGCAGCGCGAGATAACAACGTTTTGATTGATTGATATGTGGGGTTTAACGTCCCAAAACCACCAAACGATTATAAGAGACGCCGTAGTGGAGGGCTCCGGAAATTTCGACCACCTGGGTTATTTAACGTGCACCCAAATCTGAGCACACGGGCCTAAAACATTTCCGCCCCCATCGGAAATGCAGCCGCCGCAGCCGGGATTTGAGCCCGCGACCTGCGGGTCAGCAGCCGAGTACCTTAGCCACTAGACCACCGTGGCGGAGCGGGATAACAACTCTTGCAGTGCATACACACTTCAGGAAGACGCATTCCTTTCAGTTGAGACATCTGGAGGGAGTGACGGAAAAAAGAAATGGGAAGGGAGGAGGGGGAGAATGGGTTCTTGATTGGGTACGGAATGTCAGACTGCAGTACGCAACCAGGGACGGGTATGTCAATGAATGAATCCACCCAAACCGTGCACGACAGATGCGGCACGCGGAACACTTCTCTCAACACTCGGCGAACTGAAGTATATACGCCTCAATCTGGCCATCGTACAACAATTTTCAATGGTGCCTTCGCTCTGTGAAATGCGGGGGCACTTCTTGTGCACGCGTTCATAAAACGTCTCTCAGTTCAAGCGATTAGTAAGACAAAAAAAAAACTTATTTGTGGCACACATAGTTGTCTGTACTTATCAGGCATCCATATCTGTGTGTTAGTTCTCATTAATACTGTGTCTAACGAAGAAAACGAGCCCATAAATTTACACTCACTTCTTTTTCTTCATACGGTACGAATAACTTTATTTAAGGATTCACTGGAGCACCACCCCTCTTACTTCTTGGTCGAGTCCGAAAAAATAGAACATTCGCAAAAGATACGAAAATGAGGAAAAAAATCACAGCATATACACGGAGGGAGTGATGATTAGTGAGGCGAAGCGTCCGTACGTCCATCAGTGCTTCTCTTCTTCCGTCCATGCGTCCATCCGTGTGTTGGTCCATGCGTCCGTTCGTGCGTCCATCCATGTTTGTCTGTCTGTCCGTGCATGCGTCCGATCGCGTTCAACAAAGCAGACGGCGCGCGGGTAACACCGAGGAGACGCGAGCCAAAGAAGCCGAGCGCAAGCGACTTCAACGCGCCTGCCGCTCTGCCTCGTCCATGCCCCACCAACGATCCGCCACGTTCGTCGACTATCCAGGAGACTGAGGGAGGCACTCCTTCCTCGCCCACCCAGGCACAACCCGCGCAGCAGCCAATCGGAATGTAGCGGTACAGCGTCATCTAGAATATCCTCACTCAACTGCAGTTTTTATGTTGTTTTATGAGACAGCGCCGTCTATTATACTGTTCGAGAGATACTGCCTTCCTTTTCTTCTCGTCTTTTCTTTCGGGCTTTCGTACCTTTTTATCTCGGTCGGTTAAACCGCACGTAGCATGAGGTTAGACTAAGAGGAGCTTCGCCCCTAAAATAACTTGGATCATCTCCCTGAAGGGAACCCTAATGGGATGCGAAGCACCAGCGTTGCACAAGGGTGGCATCACAGGTTCAACGGCGCTAACGCGGGTGCTGCGGTGAGTGCTGGAAGATTTGTTTGAAGTGATGGCTGGCGTAGGTATTGTAGGTGACGCGTACAGACATGTTTCAACGCGTACGTTAGGCGCGCGTTAGGTTTATTGTGCGCGAACCGAAGAGTTCGCGGTATAGCGAGCTGCGGTCGCGGAGGTGTTGTGGGCGAACGGACGAAGCGGCAGCTGCGGGTGCCGCGGCGAGCGCGTGGCAGGTGAGGTAGAGGTTGACGTCAGCGGCTAGGGAAAGGGCGATGGCCTACTTTGCCCCGCGCCGACACCTGCGGAGCGCGGCGCGTTCGTACGGAGGGACAGCGTTACACAGGACAGTAAAAAGGCTGCATCGCTTCTAAAACGTCACGACAAGCTTCCCACAACGACCTGCGTTTGATCCCCAGCTTTCCGGCGATAAAAAATGTGGGACGTCAGCGGTTCTTAAAAAGCAACATCTAGGATGATATGATTTTTTTTGGGTAGTTGGTTATTTGCTTTCGAAAAGTAGCAGAGCGCTAACGCACACGGGCGAGAAAGATATGACAGGACGAGTGTCTTTCCCGTCCGTGTGGTTAGCGCTGCGCCACTTATCTAAATATCCGAATCCGGGGACCTTGGCCGCCATTATAGTCGTAAACCTGCATGGCCGTATTGTGGCACTTCAAACTACGACATAACGAGCCCGACTGATTAGAGGTATGGGGCAGACTTAGCGACCCTCCTCTCCTGCGCGCACACTTATGAACGCAGTTATACTGAACCTATACGTGGCATTCAAATCTTGCACATACAGTATCGCAAGTGCTTACAATCGCAACTGTAAAAGCGTGAAGTGAACAGATGAACTTGTTTAGTTTTATTCTCTCCTCGCTTGAGGAAGAGAGGGGGGGGGGGCTAGGAGTTTCTCATCAAGTTGCCGAGACAGGGGACGCGTTGTTTGCTTTCCTTATCACTTCCCCCTTCTTTAATGAGTCGTGTCAATCGACGAAGCAAAACGAAAGACGGGCACATTACTCAAGACGCGCACAGAGCGGGGGCTTTATATTGCGGCATTGCCTCGTTAATCCATGCACCCTCAGCCTCTCTGAGGTCGACGATAAATTGGCTTAGCGGCAGCGGCAATGGTCGAGCGCTGCGCGCCTATATAACACGCTTATACAGACCGAGCCGCACTTGTAATCAGTGCCAAGATAAAAAGGCTTTCTTTCTTTCTTTCTTTCTTTCTTTCTTTCTTTCTTTCTTTCTTTCTTTCTTTCTTTCTTTCTTTCTTTCTTCTTGCTTGCATGCTTTCTTTTACGGTCGCGGTGGCCTTCGCTGTCCTGTTGGCACAAGCTCACGCAAAACCGTTACGTAACGTCTTGAGCGGTCCGAGCCACGTAGCGCATGGTCAGTCGTGGTGCGGCTAGTTCCATCTTTAAGCGCGCGAAAATTTTCACCATTTGCATACGCATACTAAGTGCCCCGCGCCTTTTACGACGTTCCTGCGTACAAGGGGTTCCTTTCTCTCGCAATATTGAAAGCTCGTGCTTTGACGGCTAGCAAGACGCGTTTGGCGGTATATGCTCTGGACGTTCTCAACTGAAGCTGGTTAAAACTCGGCCGTATTTCGAGATACGGTTTCTTGAAAATGCTGCCAAAGGAACTTAAACGATGCATTGCAGCCAGGTCTGGCACATAGCCGGAGGGGAACGTCCAGAACTTCGAAGAATGGCTTTCCTGGATTCATTTTATTCACCTGCAGGTTACATAAAGGGTCCATAAACCACCTCCAATTTTTTTATCATTTCAACTGAACATTTGCAATAAGTTCAGCCTGTCGTCACGATCAGCAGTGTCTGGCACACTAGGCACCGCCGGCGTGCCACAAAATAAAACCGTCCCGCACACCTTTGCGAGCCTTTCGGTATATTCTGCAGAGTTGGTAGACACCAGTCATGTCAGCAGCAGAAAGAACCTGTTTGTCTACCTGCAAATACGCTCGCTTCCTGGCTATCATTATCGCCCGGCTCGGAGGAACACCCGGCCGGGAGGAGGCACGTGCCATCGAACGAAGCGTGGCCAAGGAAAGAGCGCAACGACAAAGGGCAGAATTGCGATCATCAGAATCTTGTAACTCCGCTATCACGGCACCGTTTGGAAAAGTTGTCGTGGCCGCGTGTTCGTTGTGGACTCTTGCACAACCGCAACTGAATTTTTACCTCAGGATGGTTTAGGGGTCCTCTAAATGGTCCCTATGCGCCGTCTGAAAAAAGAAAGAGAGATGAAAAGGAAAAAAAAAACGGACGTGTTATTTTTTCCTGGCGTTTCCATTATTTGGGTACAATATGTGACGCAGGCAGTGTTCACAGTGACGTCGCGAAGAAATAAGCTATCGATTGGTTCACGTGCGAGGTATATCAGTTGTAAATTGTGTCATAGCCTGCTTCTCCCCGCACCCGTTCTGTCATGTCTCGAACGACCGTCCTGCGCGATGAACTGATTTCACTTCGTTTTGTGCGTTTTCGAGTGCGCATGTCAAGATAGCCGCGTGTAGTCGAAGAGCGCGAAATCTCGATAGGCCGCGCGCTTACTGCTGACGTTTTGTACGTGTTTTATGAAGAAAGTTGTGGCGAAGAGAAGACAGTGCCTCAGGTAGAAAGGGTAGTGAAAGCTTGATGGTTGCGCCGCCCGCGACCTCCGATGCCATGCAGCGTAGCTCTCGCCGACTGGTTCGACCTCCTGACGCCGTGCAGCTCTCGCCGTGTTGTGCCCCGTCCTCGGACTTCTTCGACCGGCTCCCAACTTTCCTACCTCCTTCTTTTTCGGTCGCTTGCCTGTCTTATTTATTTCTCTACATCTTTCCACTATTCTTTTTATCCCCCCTTTCCACTATTCTTTTTATCCGCCGTGTCGCCCAAGAGTCAGACAAAAACTATAGGTGCCTTTTTCATCTTCTCAAGAACCACTCATTCATTCTCGTCCTTGAACGTGGAGTGGTTTAGCGACCCTTTAAAACGTGCGTGTCTGTGACAGGAGGTGTTTATCGACGTGCTGCCCTTTGTGACGCCACGCTGCGCCGCCAACCCGCACGTGGACTAGTCCTCGACTCAATCGCCACGGGCGTTCTCTTTGCCCGCCAGCATCGTGTACGCTTGTACACGCGGCGAGAGGGTGGCAGATCGTAAGATGGAGTGGACGTGTGCGCATGCACACCCCTTCATGACCCGAGTTCCTGCTGTATGTGTGTACTCTACTGCTTGTCTGTACAGCGCACGCGAACACGACGCAGCCAGGATTAAATCGCGCCGGCGAAACGCCGGACGGCCGTGATTGATGACCGGCGGCTTTCTGGTTGGACGAGGCTATGAGGAGCCCGCTGACGTTATGGAGAAAGGCGACGCCGCGTGGTAGGGGAATAGCCATGATGCATCGACCGTGTACGACATGCCACCGCGATAGGTAGTGCGTTTACGGGAACAATCCGGTTATAGTATTCATATATCTGCAGACGCGACACACATATGAAAACGCTCGCAGGCTCTCTTATGCAATCAACCAAGAGGACTCGAAGGCCAAAGACGCGTTCTTTTTCTTCTGAATGCATGTATTGATCGTGCCCAGCCACCCACCGAAAGCTTGCTCCACCTAACGTAGTTTTGCACTGCCTCCAAGATTGGAGGCACGACCTTGAGTATTTAGCATTGCCTCCAAGACTGGAGGCACCTGACCTGGTTTCGCGTTGTTTTCGTGGTATGAATACCTTTGACCAAGCTAGGTTGCCATGTGATGACTTCATCGTGTCACGTTACGTCATGATGACGTCAGAAACTCAGAGTCTGTGACGTCATCGTGACGCCAAAAAATGAAGTCATCACGCGACAACGATGTTTACAATCGTTCGACCCCGACGCCGCCGGTCTTCACGTGTGTAGTGGTACTTTTCTTACATGTATACCGCTACCACGTGCGTTAGTTATAGAACGCCATGCAACTCGCAAGGTTATTGTATATGGCCTCGTATATTGTAGCAATGTTGGGTTATGGAGCAGCTGTAGCATTCTCGATTGCCGTCTTTTGGAGGCAGCGGTGTGGCCAGGGGTGTGATTTGATGCGTTCGAACACCCCCTCTCCTTTCGAAAATTTCAGATCTTTATGTGCATATATGTACGCGCGAACATAAAAATACACGCACGCACGAGAGTACATAAAAGAGGGTCTTTCCGGCGACGCCTCTGATTGGCATCATAAAGCTTACGAATACAGATCGAACGATATGTTTTGGTGCTTGCAGTAAAGATTAGGTTTGTGGGGGTATGATAACATTCTGACGTGACTATAAGGCTAATAAGAGACGCCGCAGTGGAGGGATTCCAACGATTTTGCCAACCTTGTGTTCTTTAACGTGCGCTGATATCTCTAAGTACGCGGCATAGAGTTTCCCATAATACTTACTAGAGGGAACTCTGGCGCTAGTGTCTATGGGATTTGCAACACAGAGCGCTTCAGCGAGCATGGGAATGATGGGTAGTACACACATTTGTCTGATTTTCGTACTTCTGGCTCTGCTTCTGGCTCCGTGCGTGTTCGTGTGGCTTGGAGTTGTTTCTTTTTTTTCACGAAAACATAAATTAGGCAATGTTCACCGTTTGCGCTTCACAACCTTATTCTTTTAAGCTTACTATTTCGAATCAAGTCACTAAGCTCAAAAGGGTTCGTTCTTTCTTTCAAAACAAAACCGTGACCAGTAATAAACAAAGCCGCAAGTACGATTCACCGCCCACAAGCACGAAGACTACAGGCGAATGTGTGTGCTACCCATCATTCCCATGGTCGCTGAACGATCGCAGCGCCAGAGTGCTCTCTAGTTAATTTTGGGAAACTCTATGGTACGCGGACTTCGAGCGTTTATTCGCTTCCGTATAGATATTCGACCGCCGGGGCTGGGATCGGAACCCGCGTTTTTCGGTACAGTACCGCAACTACTCGGCGCACGGCGGCGGCCGTTTGGTCCTTTTTTCGGCGGCGGCCGAAAAAAGGACCAAACGACGACGATACGGCGTGTCAGAGACGCGCAGTGCCGGTGCAAGGAACGCGCCCAGGTTTATGTATACGGTTCGTTATTTTCCGGACGTCACAAGAGCCCGGGAGGCAATCGCGGCCAGATGATTTCTGTAATGAGGAACGCCTCCCCCCCCCCTCCCCCAGCGGCGTATACACCTTTTCACAGGAAGGAAAAAAACACCGCCATGGTGGGCTGTGCGCGGGAGTACAAAGGCTAAGGGCGCAGCGTTGTCAGTGCATTTTCGAGGGGACGCGCCAATTTGCACAGCCCAAAAAGGGCTATAGCGGCGCCCAGGAAGGCGTTTATGAAAAGTTGAATAGCTGCAGATATTTTTCATGGGGTGAGGGTTGGGGGGAAAGTCAGCCAGCCATAATTCATATTCTCGGTGTATATATGTATGCGTGCGTGTACATATTCAGATGCAGAACTGAAAAAAAAAACTAATTTGAAAGTGGGGGGGGGGCATCCATTTAGCAACAGCAAAGTGGAACAATGAATCGGCTTAGATGGATAAATTTTATTCTGAGCACTCTAATGTCGTTGATTTCACCACCACGGGTTTGTTTATAACGCTGAAAGTCGAGGTCACGGTAGCGTTCCTAAATTTCGCGCTTAAATCACCGCCCGGGACGTCACGTATTTCGAAGTGTCTTCATATATTTGGGTGACATAGGCTCAATTATGCGACCGCGACGGCCGGCATCGAACCCTGAACTTTCAGGTCAGCAGCCGAGCATTGTAAGCAGTCTAACACCGCGGCGGACACATAGCAGTTCGCAGTGAATCCGCTTATAACAGACCATACCGATATAGCGGAGAGTCCGCTTCTACTCTCCGCGCTGCATAAATCGATGCAGGTTGCAGTAGCCAGATTTCATAACCGTCGCCAGACGTGCCCGTGAAGGTGTATGGATAGCTCAGGATGATGAATGAGCATCCCTCTTTCCTCTGATCACTTTCGCTTAACGTGGTTTTATTATTAGTATTATTAATATTTTATTTCGTTGCACGGATGTCGCGGGTCGCCGATGCCGCAGTGCTGCCCTCTCGTGCGCGCGGGCGATTAAGGAACCCACGCCTCTTCGTATGTGCGCGCTTATATAGGGGGCATTAGTGTCTTTTCTTACTCCACCCTCGCCTTCTTTCTTTCCGCCTTTCTCTCTCTCTCTCTCTCTCTCTCTCTTTCTCTTCTAAGGGTGACGCCAAGGGACCATAATTCTGGCTTATTTGCAGGAGACCGGCGGTTTCAAGGCCATCCACGCACAGCGAAAAATCCTTGGCTATGGACCGAAGAGAACGCGAAGGCATCGCCGTCTTCGGGACTCCGCCAGCGCTTCAATTTTGCCCTGCCGAAAGGCAGGACGACGCGCGCAGTTGTGGATCGTCTGTGCAAACTCGCCCTCTATACGTTCCAGCTATAAGTTCCAAGACTGTTTACTCCACGCAGAAGGCCCAGAGTTGTGAGTTTGCGCTCGTCCGCGTCTGTCATGTCCTCGTGTTCTATAGGTTCGCAACCGCATAGTTACACACCAATGCTCATATATATTCTCGTGTTTCTGAGACCTACTGGTATTCATGAAAGTATATAGTTCCTATAAGTGCCAGCAGATGTTTGGTAAAGCTTATACAGTAAAGAAGATGGCAGAGTGGATTAGGGAACAAACGGGGGTTAAGGATATCATAGTTGAAATCGAGAAGAAAAAAATGTACATGAACCGGGCACACCGCGCGTAGACAGGATAACCGCTGGTCATTAAGGGCAACTGACTGGATTCCCAGAGAAGGCAAGCGAGTTAGGGGGAGACAGAAGGTTAGGTGGACAGATGAGATTAAGAAGTTTGCGGGTATAAATTGGCAGCAGCAAGCACAGGACCGGGTTAACTGGCGGAACATGGGAGAGGCATTTGTCCTGCAGTGGACATAGTCAGGCTGATGATGATGATGATGATGATACAGTAAATACATTTATGCATGGGCATCCGAAATGTGTGTGGTGGGGGGGGGGGGGCAAGCGGGTGCCTTCCCCTATACCCTGGAGTTTCGAATATATTTTTATGCGCTAGCAATAAGCTATATACAAAGCTCAATCAGTAAGTTCGTTGTAAGTTATCAGCTGATCGCTATAAAATCTGACTTGTACCTAAGTCGAAGATGGCGTCCTCTCCCGGACAAGAAGCTCAGGACAGTCGGTGTCCTTGTGCATGCTACAAGTGTGCTTATAACCTATAGTCCTCATAACCCAAGCTCCGGTGGCGTTTTCGTGTGTGATAAGTGCGCTGGGCACGCTGACTTAGGCCGCGTGCTATGTGGCTGTGCAACATGCGACACTTTCCCGAGGAACAATGGCCAATGGAACAGGATGCTCAAATGTGACGTGCCCCAAGATTGGGCTTCGGACGGCCCATAGTCCAGAAGGCCCGCTAGGGCACGCTGGGTCCGAGAGCCTTTCTCTCCGCCACCTCACGGGCTTTCTGGACGGCCTATAGTCCAGAAGGCCCGCGACGTGGCAGAGAGAAAGGCTCTCGAACGCAGCGTGCCCTCACCGCCTGTCTTTTATATAACCGAGCGCGCTTCAGTACCTCTTCAGGACATCCAAGTGCGGATTGTCCCGCTTGTGGACTGTTAGCCACATTCAATCATGTGTTGTGGGAATGTGAAGCCATCGGCCCCGCCCTCAGCCAGGACAGGTGGGCTGCGCTCTTACGCAGCCACGAACTTAAGGATCGAACCCTGGCCGTCCAGAGTGCACGTGAACGGGTCGCCAAGCTCGGCTTGACGGTCCCAACGTGGGATTAGCCGGGTGGCGCGGGGTCTCCCCTGCGTCTTCTCAGGACAAAAATGAACTTTTAATCAAATCACCACACAGCTTCATTAGCGCATTCATGACGCTCATGTCCGTGTGACACGCCTTTCAGGTTTGCGAGCCAACTTCTCACGTTACACACCGACCAATCTTACCCGTCACGTCAAAGCAGTCATTGAAGGCTTCCTTCTCTCGGTAGCGCGAACTTCTTTCGGTATTGGCCTGTGCGTGTATGCATTAAGACGCAAGATTTTGTTTGAGTGCGTTGACATGTTAGGCAAGGGCGCAGTCTTGCTGCAACTTCCATTGCGGTTTAGGTATACTGCTATTCCGTCGTTTGTAATGTTTGGACATTGCAAGCGTATGACAAAAAAGAGTTCTAGTACTGCGGAATGGTGCTACGTACGCATCACGCAAGCGCCTTGCGTTACGTGGCGTGGTTTGCCACTAATTGGCTTTTAGTAGGCCGTAGTACCCGCGTACGTAACGAGCGTGAAGCGTGTTGCACCATCTGGTAGATCAAAATAGAACCACGTGTTTTTGACAGCCATTGTGAGCCAATCCAAGTGTTATAGCCAGATTATGGCCATACTTTAAGCCACAGAGCCGGTCGGTGCTTGCCTTCGATGCCGCCATTTTGCAAAACGAAGTCTCGCGCTGTCGCGAACTTGTTCGAGAGCGGCGCGATCAGCTCATACGTACGCACGCACGCATCTCATGCGTGCGTACGTAGCGGCTGCGTACGTAATGCGATACGTGCGCGTTGCGGTCTGCGCATGCGCACTACGCAGAACGTGGCGTCCTTACGTACGCAACGCCGCCACGTACGCAGCGTACGCAGCACTAAAACTCTCTAATATTTAGACAATGCGAACGTGCGTCCCCGAATTGTGTTGTTGCGATTGAGTCATCGAGCCCCGAATTGAAGAAGCAAGACTCGCATTTGCGTAGCAGGCCAGATACGTTTCCGCAAGTGGCATTATAAATGTCTCGTTCCGCTTAGATAACTAAATAAAATGCACGCATGCAAGCAAAGTAGTGCTGTCATAAAGGAAAGCTCGCGCTATATGTGCGGTCGCACTTACGCATTCAGAACGCGATCCCCACGCAAAGTCGTCCGCGGGTGCTATCTCGGCCGGCACGACGTCGACACCTGCAGGAGGCTGCCTCCGCGCGCTGTTTTGCATTTCCGCTGCATAATACTGTAGGCGGGAGCCACGGCACATAGGTATACGAAGATCTCGAGCAGCGCATGCCACGTTACGAATGGTACACGCGCGCTTCAGGAAGACGCATGCAAGGGCACCAACCTACGCGGGTCATTCATCCGCCTCGATCAAGCAAACGAAAAACTCGCAGGGTTCCGCATATACGCATTCGCCTCCAAGACGACTCGAAGAGAAAATTTTCGTCTTTTTCTTCCATGTATTGATCCTCCCCCCCCCCCACCCTCCGACAGCGTCCTGTACCCTTCTTTTCTTGTCCCTCGTTATTGGCGCTGTTTTTTTTTTTATGTGAATCATGTCCTTCCAACTAGCCCAAGCAACCACGTTAGCTGTACCCTACATTGTTTTGCACTGCCTCCTGGATCGGAGACTTCGCAAGGTTTGTGCGCGTCACCTGCTTTGGGACAGCCTCCGTCATAGCCCATCCTTTGACCAAGCGACGATGACATGTGATGATGTCATCAGGCGTCACGACATCACTAATATTTACCATATGTGACGTCATATGACGTCATCACATAATGATGTTTGGAGCGCTCATGTGCCGAGTTGTTGTTTTTTTATGTGGCGGCCATCATCGTCGCCGACGGTAGTTTTCGTGTATGATGAGGTGTCGAAGGCGTTCGCCTTAAAATGCAACATAAGCTTACGAAGCTGGTTCTCTATTGGGGGAAGGATCAAGTGTAATCGCAGCAACCCCCCCCCAAGCACACACACACACACACCCCTAAGAAAACAATGTTCGCAATAATTCAAAAATCGGAATGAAGTGATAACATGCTTGTCACAACGTCCTGCCATCAGTATAAACGTTGGAAAGTAAGCAATTGCTGAAATGCAATACCAGAGATCCCCGGCCACCATTATAGTCAATGACGTGCTCGAAATGGTAGAACAGGGAAGGTGCGGGATAGACTTGGCACTCCCTTCGATGATTGGGGAAAAAAAGGGATCCCACCCACACACTTCAGCTCTCTTGTGTGCACGCCTGTGATAACGTTGACTTGGCGTTAACGAATTAAACTATTCACCCGCGTGCGATCGCAAACCTATGCACCGCCATCGTCTGCAAGCGTGCGAGACGCGTCGATTCGTCTGCTCCTCCGTGAAACCAGACGACACGGTGCAGTGCGCTCTTGCTCGCCGTGCGCCTACGCTGTATGTACATACAAGATTGCACGCGTCAGCGGTGGCGGCGGGATGTCAACCCGTTGGGCGGGAAGGGAGCGGAGATGCCGCACGTGTGCGCTACATCTAGTAGGAGGGAAGAAGACGCGTGTTCTCGGTCGCCTGCGTTAGATGTTCCGTGACAGCCGCGACGCGGCGCTAGGTCCCGCACGCAGCATCGCGGACAGGAGCGCGCGCCTCTCGACAGAAGAGCAGCAGACGACATCGTTTGCGCCTCCGTAAAAGCGTGCAGTACAGCGGAAGTTGCATGCTCTCATATGGGGGGCACCACCTTGACAGCAAAGGGTACGACAGCAAGGGTAAATTTGTGAGCAGATCCTCTTGAGGTCCATCAACGTAATTGCAGACTCTGCAAGCTGGCTGTTCCTCAATAGACAAAGGAGCGCTTCTAGACAGAAGCGGACGACATTTTCGTTTGCGGCCTTTGTAAAACCGTTCAGTGCAGCGGAAGTCAGATAATCTGAGGAGAGAGAGCCACCGTGATAGTGAAAGTGTAAGAGGGGCGGATAAATTTGTGAGAATGTATGCTTGAATTCAACGAACGTACTTATGCAGACTCTGATAGCTGCCTTTTCTTGAATAGACAGAAGTCCGCCTGTCGACAGAATCAGACGGCATTGTCGCTTCGTCTCCGGGAAACCGTGCAGTACGGCAGAAGTTGGATAAACTGAGCAAAAGAGGGTATAGACACGCGAGCGCGCTTGTCAGAGTTTAGCATCGCGACAATACTAAATATGACAGTGCTGAGTAAATTTGTAAGAATATCCGTTTGAGGCCACATAACGCAATCACATACTCTGCTGGCTGTCTTGATGAAAACTGAACTCGACGAAAACTCCCGCGTCCGCACGGGCACAACTTCCAAAATACCTTTAGCTTACAAATTGCGGCTGTGCATTTTCCCGCGCCCTTGTACATTGGTGACCGGTTTACAGCGCGCAACTCCGATAACACTGCATATAAGTTCAGTGAGGCACGCGTACATACGTACACAACAGCAAAGAGGCTCGCGCTGCAAGGAAGTGCGAGCGGAGAACACTTCGGAGGGAGAGAGTCCAATAAATGAGAGGCGCACGAAAACAAGAGCATCGCAGAGAAAGAGCGGCGACACGGAGGGCTCCAGCGGTCGATGCTCTCTCTCCGAGAGTTCGCTTTGGGGCGAGCGAAGCGAACCGCGGCTTCTTTTGGGGGGGGGGGGGGGAGCACAGTCTGCTGCGCAGTAAACGGCACGCGTAATTTACACGCAGCGTGTTAAACCGACGGAGTCCCGAGTAAGATAGCGAGATGGAGAAGAAGCGACCGAGTTGGAAGAATTCCTGAGCGGCGATAGTTATAGCGCGAGAACAGAACGTCATGTCGTACCAACTACGGTAGCCCAAGCTGCCACGCTCCTATAAGCGGCGGAGCTAGCAGACGAACCTCTTCTGCGACTATACTTCTGTCTCGTGCGCTGAACGCGAAGCATGCGACGCCATAAGAGAAGCAAACGGATACATACATACATACATACATACATACATACATACATACATACATACATACATACATACATACATACATACATACATACATACATACATACATACATACATACATACATACAGATAGATAGATAGATAGATAGATAGATAGATAGATAGATAGATAGATAGATAGATAGATAGATAGATAGATAGATAGATAGATAGATAGATAGATAGATTATAAGGACAGTTGGCGGCGCCCTGGGCTCCCCACTAGAGTCCAGCTTGCCTCCCCTTGACTCCAAGGAACAAACACTGTCAAAACACAAGTTCCCCCTCGATCCACACCGCCCACTAATAAAAACCCCAACTCAGAATTTGAATAATTATGTCTGTGTGGCGGATTGAATGATTGAATGAGCGTCTGTTCCGGTGAACATCATCCATCCCTCTCCTCTCCTTGCAAGACGTCGCCACAGGCTTCTACAAAATCAGAACTTTTTGAGGTCCTGTGCACTGCAGTAATCATGAGTGGTTCCATGCACACTGTACACATGCGTCTGCTTGCGCCATTCCCAATGCATATATTTATTACACTAGCCGACTTGCTAAAGCCTTTTTTTTCTTCTTTTCTATTGCCACAACACCCATCTATATAGGTTCCCCCGCAAACCTTTCTGCGATCATGCAGTGTAAATGCAATCACTAAACCGCTTTCCCTCTCCGATCCCTCGATCCGTGTTCACTAGACCGGAACCGTTTCAAATGCGTGCATAAAACCAACAACCACACGCAGCTTGCGCCGTTCAATGGCGAGAACTGCTGCCGCGGTGCTTTCTTTCGCCACTTATATACGAGACCGACAACGAGATTGGCGCGAAATCTCTTTCGGCGGCACAGTTGGCGAGTTGAGAATAGACCAAGCAAAGTGAAACAAACAGGCAAGAGTAAGCAAATAACCGTTAATACAAGTGGAGCGCATGGCCCGAGGCGTCTTCGTGCCGGAATGAGCCGTCGTCTGCCGCGATGAAAAATCGTCTGTTCCCTCCGCGGCGTGCCGTCTGCTACCCGTTGCGCGAAGAGGAAAGAGTGCGCGACACGCATTTGCCTAGGAGCGGGCTAACGTCCTCGATTCCGGGATCACCGAAAAAGCAGCGCCCGCTCGAGACAAGCGACTAACCCTCAGATACTTGGGCAAGCTTGTAAGAATTCGCGATGACGCTTAGAAGCGCAAAAACGCCAGAAACGCTAAAAAAAGGAGAACCAGACGAGTGCTCTTCTGGGTCAGAGAATAGAGGCAAACCGTTTAGAAACGACTAACAATTAGGTTTAGAAGAACAGACGCTTAGGCCAGTTTCCAAGGATACAAGATGGGATTTAGAAGAGCAAAAACGCGTGCAAGAAAAAACACACAAGACGCGTAAGCATAATGTTACGTAAAATGAGACGGGACGCGACTATATGCCAGTGTATTTACACCGATAAAATCGGAGCGCAGCACAAAGAGCGAGCAAACCAGTCCTCTTCGTCGTCGTCCAGAGAATGGTTCACCCTTCGTGCGATAGCTACGTAGCAATAAGAAAGGAGAACGAGGAGAAAGAAGAGCGGTCGTACGTCCTGTCTGGTTCTCCATCCTTGCGTTCCTGGTGTTCTTGCGCGGCTGAATATACCATCATGAAGCCTGCAGCTCGAACTCGAAAAGGAAGAGAAAGAGAGAATCGCGAAAGTTAAAAGGCAAAAGTGCCCCGACACGACCCAGAAGTCGTCTTCCTCCTCCATCCTTTTGGACTGCAGCCGCCCGCCACGCGCTAGCTGTCGCCCGATATAGCTATGGACCACGCGAAACGCGTCTCTTTTCACGCGTCGTGAACGATGTTTAGGCGCCTTTGGCTCGTGCACATTCTGCGCGGCACTCGGCTACGTGTGGCAGCGAGTCGTCCATCTTACGGCGCATTAGCTTTTTAAGGACGTCACCTTTAACAATGGCACAAATAAACGGTTTTTCAGCCCACTGATTCGGCCGTTACGAGTGGACCTTTCGTGAAACGTTGTTTGCCCGTGCGTTGCCAGTCGGGGTCCTTTTATGCAACGAGTGAAGCCCTAGTACTACAGTGCGTATGTTTTAGACACTATACAGTTATAGTATGCCGGGCTTACCGGAATACCGGGCGTACTGTGATGACGGAATCGAAGTGCGCATGCGCAGATACTTACGGTACCCGTGCCGCTTACCGTCTTTAACTTATCAACCATCCGATAGGTGGCGCCACCGTCCCAGCTGGGGCACGTGAACCACGTAAACGCTATCCCGCTAAACTATAAGACGCTGTCTACAACGAACGTTTGCTGCACGGTAACGTCATTCCCTTAACCTCCGCTATCACGTTAACCGTAAACTATAACTGCCTATTATACCTCTACTTCCCGTGCGCGTTACAGCGCGCGGCGTGCCCCTCTCTCTTTGCGCGCCCTCTACCTACATGAAGGGCGACGTGTTATCTCTCCATGCGTGCCTCCTTTTTCCAGAGAGGGCGTGCATAGAGGGAGAGGGCACGCAGATCGCTGACGCGTTGTAACGCGTACGTGTGGTTAGGGCTTTATCGATGACTCGGAGGGGCTCGCCAGGGGACCGCAAGCACGCTTACAATCATTTCTATCTGGGTTTGCTTTGTAGAACTTCGTGTTTCCTGGTGTGTTCATGCTCTGCGCTGCGCCATACGCACGAGAAAAAAAAAAAAAAGCTCACACGGTTTCTCGCGCGTTTGCCTAAGACTACTTGAAGGTGGAAGCCGTTTCATTCACAATGGATTGTTATAACACCTCTTTTCCTATTTCCAAAACCGTTCAGCACGAAGCCCTTGGGTGTGGCGAATAACAATATTACACCGACTGCCATTGGTGTTTGGGTGTGCGTCTTTCGTTTCCCGACGGAGCAAAGGCACAAAGCCACGTGCCTTCTCTACCATTCATTTTCCCGCCACACGCGGCGTTCTTGACAACTTCGGAGACGGTCACCGGGGAACCGTCTCGCACAAAACAAACACCCACGCACGCCGCGAATGAGAAACGGCGAAGGCCGGGGGAAAAGAAAAAAAAAAAGCAATCAAGGGACACAATATGCGACTCTCCCGCGCAGAGTTATTATCAATTTGACACACGCTCGTCCAGCCGGTTCTGAGCGTGCAACGATACAGCGCGTGTTCTCTCCCCCATCCCTCTCTACTCCCAGCCATAATTTGCATAATTTTATGAACGCCTTCCAAGCGCTTCCGAGTGACACCCAGACAGCGCCACAGCCCCGCCACGAGTTTGCTACTACTACACTCATTCCGCGCACGTGCTCTGCACATACATACATACATACATACATACATACATACATACATACATACATACATACATACATACATACATACATACATACATACATACATACATACATACATACATGTTTTCGTCATACTGCATTTCAACCGTATTAAATTGCTTCTCTATCTATCTTTCTGTACCCACGCAGGTACACACGCGCTACACCACGTATACGAAGCAAAAGGAGGAGGCACACGCACGCACAATCATTCACACGCACAGCGGCACATTTCGTTATTGCGCATTCGCCGACCGAGCGCGAACACGAAAGTGGCACCGAAGCGGGCCAGAGACATTTCCCGCTGGTGCTGCCAACTGCTGCGAGCCCCCCCCCCCCCCCCCCCTCATTTCGCTGGGAGGCGATTGTGATCGGCTCTCCGTCCGTTCCCATTCCGAAACTCACTGCAGGCTCTCTTCGTCTCGACTGTGTGTGTGTGCGCGGTCTCTCTTTCGAACAGCTCGAAGTGCGCACGACATCCACCTCCATCCGCGAATGCCACCACCAACTCGTAGTTCGCGGCTTCGTTCGCCGCTCGGTTTCTGGGGCACGGCGTGCTGAAAAATCCGCTCGTCGCCAGGCTCCGTCGGCGAGCGGTTGTGCTCGTTGCTCGCAGCGATTGCGACTCATCTCTCTCTCTCTCTCTCTCTCTCTCTCTGCTTCGTTCAGAACGCCCCGCCACGGTGGTCTGGTGGCTAAGGTACTCGGCCGCTGACCCGCAGGGCGCGGGATCAAATGCCGGCTGTGGCGGTTGCATTTCCGATGGAGGCGGAAATGTTGTAGGCCCGTGTGCTCAGATTTGGGTGCACGTTAAAGAACCCCAGGTGGTCGAAATTTCCGGAGCCCTCCACTACGGCGTCTCTCATAATCATATGGTGGTTCTGGGACGTTAAACCCCACAAATCATCATCATGCTTCGTTCAGAACGTATCTGTGCATATTTGACGACGCTCCTGCGGTACTCAAACCGTATTGGTCTTTGCCCCAGCCTGTGTCCAGCATTGATCGTTTCTGCTGCCGGTGAAACGAGCCATGTTGCAAGAGTGTCGAGTCGAAGGCCGTAAATGCATTGGGTATGACAATATTGAGGATAGAAATGTGTGTGGCCTATGGACATTTAGACATAGGCGACATAAGAGTTGAAAAGTGAAGGCACGTTTATATTAGAAAAAAACATTTTTCTGCACGTAAGAAAATAAAGAAAGAAACAGAGAAAAACAATACGTGAGAATACCGTCCAAAGCCTTCATAACCTCGCTTCCGAAATGAAGGCACTGACTTTTTGCGCAGCTCGGCAGGCGTCATGACACGTCCCTACTTTGGCACGTGATAGCACTGCTAACTGGCTTCATACAGGAAAATTAGTTCACGCTGTGCAGTCGCCACCACTGCCGCACCGCAGAGCATTGAGCTACACTTTATGCACCCATTGCCAAGACAGCTTGCGTTTCTGCACGATAATGTGTGGCATTCCGGCAGCTCTTTTCACAAGCGCGCCGCAGCACTCCAAAATTACATGAACTCGGTACCAATTCAGCCAGACGTAATATGCCTGCAGGAGGTTGGGCCCAAGATGGTCAAACAGCAGGGATATTATTGTTTGCAAGATCCAAATTATCCCCACGTAGCCTCGCTGGTTAGCAAAAGTATTGCAGCAAAGGTTGAGCACATAGAAAGTCTGCGAATAAATCATAAGATAATCACCCTTCTTCCTCTGAGGAGAGGCAAAGTGAAAACCGTAATATTAAATATATACAGCCCTCCCAAAGAGAAGCACGAGGACTTTGGTGCACTGCTTAAAAATGTCGTCGGTATTGCAGGGGCGAAAGATCGACTTGTGGTATTGGGCGACTTTAACGCACCCAGCACCACATGGGGTTATTCGAGAGATTCCCCTAAAGGAACACGTCTCGAACACGCCGTGTCCAAACTAGGATTGAGCTTAATTACTCTACCCACAACACCTACGAGGCTGGGTAACAGCGTAAGTCGAGACACGTTCCCAGATCTGACATTCACACGTAATGTTAACGACGCTAACTGGACAAACCTGGAAGAGAATCTCGGCAGTGATCACTACATAATCAGTATTTCCCTCTCAACTCCAAAACTACGCAGGGTCATAGGAGACGTGGTGATCACTGACTGGGAAAGATACAGACGACGTGATCCCTCACCCGAATCTGTACCGGAGTCGATTGGGGAATGGTCAGAGTACATAATCTCAGTTCACAAACAAACATCTAAACGTATCGCAGGAACAGCAGAGACTCCTGCAGTCGACAGGCACCTGCTCCACCTGTGGGAGAGCAGGCGCCGTATGCTGAAAAGGTGGAAAAACCAGCGACTCAACCGGAACCTTCTCCGCAGAATCGCTGCTTTAGGAGAGGAGGCAAATCAATACGCTAACAAAATTGCAACTGAGGGATGTATCCAGTTCTGCAGTTCACTACAGGACACTCTGAGCACTGCAAAAACTCGGGCCATCCTAAGGAACATGCTTGACCCAGAAAAATCAAAATCGGCCTCGAACAGAACACTACAACGAATAATGCATGATTTTCCGGGCACAGAGGAGGAGTTAAACAAGCACTTAAGGACAGATACATAGGAGAGAATACCGACAGTTGCAGTATTGAAATGCAGTACACTGGTGCGAAAAACGAGAGACTCGACGCCCCAATCACCACGGAAGAGGTCTTTGCGGCTGTCCAAGAAGCCAAGAGAAATTCTGCCCCTGGTTCAGATCAAATCACAAATGCAATGATAAGGAACCTCAGCGATAAGGTTATGGAGGCACTGACAAACCATTTTAATGACAACTATTGGCTCAAAGGGAAGATACCCGAGGAATGGAAAGTAGCCAAAATTATTACGATACCGAAACCCGGGAAGAAGCCATCCATGCAGGCACTCAGGCCCATATCTTTGACGTCATGCATGGGAAAGCTTTTCGAAAGGGTTATTCATAATGGGTTCCAAAACTTTATAGAGGACAACGGCCTTTTTCCAGCCACTATGCTGGGTTTTCGCAATGGCCTCTCCACTCAAGACGCATTTCTCCTATTACAAAAGGAAGTTTTGAGCTATATACCTACAGGAGGAGAGCATCTAATACTAGCCCTTGATTTAAAAAAAAGCATTCGACAATATCTCGCATAAGGCCATCCTAGCAGAATTAAACAACATGGGATGTGGGACAAACACCTACAATTACATCAAGGCATTCCTCACAGAAAGGCGGGCTTCGATAAGCGTAGCACAAGTCACGTCAGACGCTTTTGAGATGTCAAACAAAGGTAACCCTCAAGGAGCCATCCTTTCTCCCCTGCTCTTCAATATCGCCATGCTAGGACTCACGCGAGCTCTGGATGGAGTTCCGCAGTTAGGATACACTCTCTATGCGGATGATATCACCTTATGGGCAACGCGTGGATCTCTAGCTAACAAAGAGCAGACACTTCAAGAGGCTGCAACAGCAGCTGAAAGCTTTGCGAAGGCAAGCGGGCTCAGTTGTGCCCCAGAAAAATCTGAAATTATCAGGGTACATGGAAAAAGATACAAAAGTAACGGAAGCATTGACATAAACATTAAAGGTGTCAAAGTACGTGAGGTGACCGTCGCACGTATTCTGGGCTACCGGGTTCAAAGTAATGGACGAGCGAATCGTACAATAAACATATTAAAAGCAGCTACGAAACAAGTTGCACGAATGATCCATGGAATAACATACCACAAACAGGGCATGAAGGAAGGAGACACAATTAGATTAGTACAGGCACTTGTACTGTGTAAGGTTACGTATAGTCTACCTTTCCACGTGTTAAATAAATCAGAAGAAGAAATCATCGAGTCTATAATTAGGGACGCCTACAAAGTAGCCATAGGGCTACCGGTAAGCACACCAACCCAAAAGCTTTTGGACCTCGGTATATATAATACATACCCTGAGCTAAAGACAGCGGTACTGACTGCGCAGAGAAATCGTCTAAGTCAAACGAAAGCGGGGAGAGAGATACTTTCTAGGGTGGGCTTTCCGCCATACCCCCAGAACGTGGACGAGGTTCTCGTAGAAATCCCGGATCCCGTCCGCAGCAAGATCTCGATCTCACCGCTGCCCAAGAACATGGACGTAAAAACAAACAGAAAGCGCAGAGAGGAGAGAGTGCGATGGCTCCGAAAAACATTCAAAAACAAATCAAATGTTTTGTATGTGGACGCTTTGAGGTACAATTTTAAACGGTCAGTTGCATCGGTACTTAGCAACGACAACTGCATGGTGACATGTGCATATCACTGTACACGGGTTCGATCGCCAAGGCGGAATGCTTTGCCATTGCCCTTGCAATCAAAGCGCAGGAACAAAGAGATGAACCGCAGACAACTATCATTTCCGACTCGCAGGAAGCGTGCAGTTTCTTTTTAAGAGGCCGCCTTCCGATAAAAATAAGCAAGTTCTTAGGCGGGAGCTTGACGAACAAATACAGGCTGATCTGGTGTCCAGGACACGCAGGCCTGGAGGGGAACGAAAGTGCTGACGCTTGTGCTCGAGGGCTCACGAACCGAGCAGAGCTTCGACAGCACATTCAATCCTTTGAAACACTCCAGGAGGAAGCTATCGAGGAGGAGAATGACCCATCCAGAATGGCCCCTCGCGAAATTCTTGTTAACCAGCGAGGCATGCGACAAAAATACAGCGCCCCCCACAAATCATTAGAAGGGGAGGACGCGATTGACCTCCGCCGAATTCGAACGGGAGTCTTTCCCAATCTTCAAAGATTACACAAAATTTTTCCAACGCTGTATGGGCGTGCTTGTCCGTGGTGTGGCGGCTCGCCATCGCTTTACCACATTTCGCGGGGATGCCTAAAACAACCACCAAATTTAGATACCTTTTTAGGTCAGTACAAGCTTTGTAATACTTTCGAGCAATGGGAGGCACAGCTCGCCAGCTCTGACCCAGAGGTGCAGCTTGCACTTCTGCGTCACGTCAGACAGACGGCGGCAGCCAGTGGAGCCCTGGACTTGGGGCCCCACCCATCAAGCTCATGACCCCTTTCCCAAACCCTTGCAAATAAAGTTTTTCCTTCCTTCCTTCCTTCCGGCAGCTATCAATCACCGCGTTATGTGCTCGAGGACATATGCAGATTTTATTTGTTTGTTTTTACTTTTAATTCTCAATAAGATCTTTTGCTTTCGATTTGATTTCGATACGAGATGGAATTTCACTATTCGCACACCCACAGGCATTTTATGCAGAAAAATACTACATTGCTCCCGGGAAAAGTCAACCCCTCCCTCCCGGGGCCAGGATAAAGGGGTTGACCCTTCCCCCACCCCCAAAATTTTTTCATGCTGCATTTGTATACCATGAACACATACAAAAAGACGCACAAACGTAACTCCCCTCCCCAGCCCCCTTCACCACGAAAAATTTTTCAGGCTTTGCCCTGTTGTGCCTCACTCAGGCACCAGGGTGTCATCATCCTTCGGACGGTGGTGGATTCGGATAATCGTGGAGTTTTCACCTTATCGGCTCCTTCTATTGACGCCAGTTGTCGTTCGCGGAGCCCTTCTCCGCAACTTGTCTTCAGAGCGTGTACACAGGAAACAAAGGAAAGAGAGGACGGGAAGAGCAATGTGGTATTGCCACACACCTACATGCCCAAGCTTCTATTGTGGAAGGTCTCAGCAGTCGAGAGCAACATTCCAGAGCAAGGTGCATGCGACAAACAACAGCACACCGGTGGTGTCGACTCGTTGACGCTCTGCGGGTGTCAGCTGTCTGGCCTTCCCTGTCCACGTGCGTCGTCAACGATATGCCTTTCGAGTACCCAGAAATGTTCATCTTGGCGCGTCTTCAACCAACCGACGTCAATTTACCATAAACCTTTGGAGGCACAGGCGTGCTCATCATAAAGCTCCGGCCAGCCCTGCAGGACTGGCAGCACCTGCTTCTATGAAACGAAACGATTTCTCTCGCCCCACGGCTGTGCCCCAAGCTGGTTCGTGTAACGAAGTAAACAGGAGGTCTCGAGATTTCTCTATAGTGCACCAAAAGTACTAAGTTATTCCCCATAAACAGGGAACCCTGGTAACGTGATCGTTTAGTGGTAACAAAGGGTATTACGAACAGATTTTACTTCCTACTCTTCTGCATAAGTACTTCTTGGACAAGTTGATTTTTACTGAACATCAAGTTCTACACTTTTATGGGTTTCGAGCTTTACGGCAGTGTTAATACTTAGTAAGCTTCTCAGTTTCTTATTACTTCTTGAAAGATTTCCATGAAATTCTTTTTTACTACTACTAATAATAATTGTTGTGGTTTGACGTCCGAAAACCACCATATCATTATGAGATACGCCGTAGTGGAGGACTTCGGAAAGTTCGGCCACCTGGGGTCCTTTAGCGTGCACCTAAATCTAAGCATACGGGCCTCAAGCATTTCCGCGTCCATCGAAAATGCGGCCACCATGGTCGGGATTCGATCACATGACCTTCGGGTCAGCAGCCGAGAGAGCTAGCAGTAGTAGCGCGCACACCTGAACGTCTAAGTGTTATGGAACCGTCACTTTAATCATATGTACATTCTTTGCAGCGCCGCCGCAATGGTCTAGTGGCTAAGGTACTCGGCTGCTGACCCGCAGGTCGCGAGATCGAATTCCAGCTGTGGTGGCTGCATTTTCGATGGAAACGAAGATGCTGTAGACCCGTCTGCTCAGATTTGAGTGCATGTTAAAGAACCTCAGGTGGTCGAAATTTGCGGAGCCCTCCACTACGGCATCTCATATAATCATATGGTCGTTTTCGGACGTTCGTCAATCAATCAATCAACGTTCTTTGTAAAGGGATTGGGACATCAGGATTTTTACGTCGGAGTGAACAAAATGGCTGTGTTCGGCCAAAGCCTCCTTTTTGCAGAAACGAGGCGCTGTTTCGGTGGATACCCACCGAAAGAAACTCTCCTCAACGAGCAGGTATGGTGAAACAGAGGAAGTCGTCGTTACACCCACTTTTCGTTCATTTGAATCCATTGTCCGCGTTTTCTTTTCTTTCTTTTTTAACAGAGGTAATTGATGCGAGGCATGACTATAGATGAGGTGAGTATACACCGCTGTGGTTGCGCGTTCGCCAACGCAAATGAGGCGCGTATCACGCCAGCGGAGGGACGTGCAAAGAACGTGAAAGTCGGGGAGAAAGAGAGAGATTGTTATCACTCGAAAGGATTGGATTGGACTCGTTACGAATTCAGCGCGCGCCGCTGCCGTCGGCAAAGTCACACACGCATGCACGATCTAGTCGCTCTCTGTACGCGACGAAACGGAAGCGGAAAGAAAGAAAGAAAATCAGAACATTACGACTCTCGGTTAAGATGAGAAGAAGCAGAAAGGTCCAGCTTGAACGCGGGCTTATCGTCGCGTCCACTCCTCCCTCTTAGCAGCAGCGGCACCCTGCAGAGTTCTCCTCCTGACGCGTGCGCGTAATTCATAACGGTGTTATCTGGCACTTTCTGCTACCACAGGGCGCGGTAGCCCTTGGCTCTCACGGTCGGTTTCGGTTCTCCACGGTTGGGGTGGTTTACGTCGACCTTACTAGAACCAGGACCTGGCTCTAGTAACGTTGGTTTACGCAACCACATAACTCGCCCGCGTGTGTGTGTGAGAGAAAGAGATGGGGGGAGAGTTGGAAAATAGACGCTTACTTCTGCAACTATAGCGCTGTCCCGCAAGATGCGGTAAACACACATGACACTGCGCTGACATTACGACATATGACGCCGTACGCTCTCATGGTCTCTTTATCTCTGCCCTGCCTTCTCTCTCTCTATGGAGAGAGAGATGGCGCCCAGTTTCACGAAGCCGCGCTTCTTCCTTCTCGATAGGGAAAGGGTATGGCGCCGCGTCAAATAGCCACGCGCAGACGCGCAGCAACGCATACATGTGGTTAGGCCCTCTCTCTCCCCTGGAAACGTCGCCGAGCCCAGGAGCTCACGCGTTGTACCGAGTCGCTGCACTGCCCGGTGCCATTCGTAATCGAACTCAAGACCTCCCGCTTTCCTTTCGTACTCTTTTAGATGCGAAGCAGCTCTTTGATGCGAAGCAGCTCTTTGATGCGAAGCAGCTCTTTGAAACGCTACACCGACGTTCGCTTCAAACCATTCTTCCAGCACCCGCCCGTTTCAACCGGGTCAACGCCGTGCACACCACTGCTGCTTCGCATTCCATCAGGGTTCCCTTCGAGGAGATGGTCCGTCATGTTTCTCCATTTCTTTTCTTTCGTTAGTTTTGCGTAGTATGAAAAGGTGCAGCTGTGAATTAAAGCACCTATAATATATATATATATATATATATATATAGGTGCTTTAATTCAATGGGCCAGTTAGTCTTTGTGAAGGTATGGGATATGGCACAACGGGAGCGTTGTCAACAAGGATAAATATATTTATTTCCCAACAGTTTCGGGAGGGGTCCTTCCTCCATCAGGGGATGAGTTATACTGACATCAACTTCCAAACTTCGTTGCTGCCGCGTCCCTCTCGCCTTGAAAGATGTTTGCGAGAGTGAGAGGGAACTAGAAAAAGGAAAAAAAAAACAAAAAAGGGGAGAAAAAAGACGAAAAAGAAAGAAAAGAAAGTAAAAAAGAGGAAGAACCACTGTCAACACTGAGAACGAAACCAACTGTCCGTCTACATCCACATACGGTTCATATCACGTGCTGTTCCGTTCTTGACGTGTGTCGGGCCACCCAAGATTGTCGCCGCGGTGCCGGGAGGGTCCGTGACGGCGTGCGTAAAGAAAGGGTTTCCCCGTAATGGGTCGGTCGGCGTGCGGCGTGCGTAAAGGAAGGGTTTCCCGTTAATGGGTCGGTCGGCTATTTACCTTTAATATATATATATATATATATATATATATATATATATATATATATATATATATATATATATATATATATATATATATATATCATTCAGAAAATAACAACAACTATCTGGTGGTTTTTACTCGCCATAAACACGATTTGATTACGAGGCATTGCGTAGTGCAGGCCGGGCTCCGGAAATTTCGACCACCAGGTGTTCTTTAAAAACGTGGACTTTACAAGCTACGCGGATCTCTCGCATTTCGCCGCCGTCAGGATCGAACCGTCGAGTTTCGGGTCATCAGCCGATCACCCCGAGCGCTGTACCCACCGAAGCAGACGACCAAACAAGAGCGGAAAGAAGTCTCGTATAATGTACACACGACATCGTCCTGGAACACACGCATCCATCAAAACCGTATCGCGCGGGAATGGGCCGCGCACTCATACGCACAGTGTTATGATTTCGGTGTGCTCGCTCTAATTTATCACTGATTCAGTGCCTCATTTGCTCCCGCATTCACAAATTGCGTGCCGATATGTTCGTGTCTAGGCGTATTCCGTCTCGCGAGCATATTGGCCGCGAGGGCCTCCACTAGAGAGGCCAGCGCTGCGATCGTTTGGACGTCACCGATAGGATAGTAGTTGTGGAATGCGGCAGCTTTGCTTTCGGGACACCACTTGCATCGTCCCTCATGGCTGCACCGCTTCTTCGTCGCGATTTTACGACGCAAATTAGACACGAGAGTGCTGCAAGGTGCACGGATTCGTAGTTTGCTTGCCCCTATTATCAGGTCTTACCACTTCTTTAAGTACTGACCTTCAAAACAAAGGGAATCACGCACGGTGTCCACTGAAAAAGCGCAGGAAATGTGGTGTTTTCGCAGACAACACCACCCGGCATCCTATGAGTGACGTCATCACGTAGGTGGCGCCACGGTATGTCCTCGAAGTCAACATAGAGTTTCCTAAAATTTACTAGAGGGCACTCTGGCGCCGCGATCGTTCAGCGACCATGGGAATGATGGGTAGGGTAGTACACACATTTGCCTAGTCTTCGTACTTGCGGGTGGTGAATCGCACTTACAGATTCGTTTATTGCTGCTTCAGTTTTGTTTTGAAAGAAAGATTCAACCCTTTTGAACTCTGTGACCCGACTTGGAAAGGTAAATCTAAAAGAATAAGATGGTGCAGCGCAACCGCTGAACATTCGCTAATACTTGTTTCGTAAGAAAGCAGCTCCAAGCCACACGAACACACACGGAGCCAAAAGCAGGCCAGAAGTACGAATATTAGACAAATGTGTGTACTATACCGATCATTCCCATGCTCGCTGAAGCGGCGTGCGTTGCAGCTCCCATAGACACTATAGCGTCAGAGTTCCCTCTAGTAAGTATTGTAGGAAACTCTATGGAAGTCAATACATTCTTAGACCTGAAACACGCTGGAAGGAGACGATGATTTTTTCGCGCGGTATGTGAAACTTGCGAGACAATACCCTCCAGTCATATATATGGTTACAATCCTTCCCAGATTTTGCGGCATTGTGCCGACTTTTCATGCAGCGCGTCCCGCGCCGTCTCCGTCGGGACATTTGCTGAAAGTATAGCTCTGACAGATGCTGTTTCAACGTGCGCACATCTGCCCCATTCACATTTTGGTAATTAGGCGAGTACTTTGTGAGATATACAAATATGATAATGACTAATTAATTATTTTCATTAACAAAATATAGTATCGGCTACTACAGTACACTGGGAACAATATGCACTAGCTTTGCTTCGCGTAACGCCATTCCGCTTTTATTTAATCGAGCTGCGTGATAATTGGGACGCCCTGTATATATAAGTACTCTTACAAGCGCACATACATGAAGTATGGTCGAATACTACCCCCCCCCCCCCCCAACTAGCCTGAAAAAAAAATATCATAGCATATTTATGGATTGCATGATGATGAGTGGGGACGAAGGATACGTCAGTACGTGCGCGCTTCTGTCCGTTCGTTCTTGCTTCCGTGCGTCCGTTCGTGCGTCCATCCATCTGTCCATCCGTGAATCCGTCCGTTCGTGCGTCCATCGGTCCGACGGTCCGTGCAACTCTCTGTCTCTCCGTCCGTGCGTCTGTACATTCGTCCGTCCACCTAGTGAACACTACAAGTACCGCCATCTCGCATCTTTTCATTATATATTCATCATATATAAGTACCGCCATCCAGCGGACATTCCAAGGACTAAACGAGAGGTGGCACGGTCGGACTAGATGAGCGGCGCGCGCGCACTTTCTTGCGGCCTGCGATTTGTTTCACACCTTCCACCGCCTCTAGTCCATGGCACTGTGGCCCAACCCTAGCTAAACCTTGCTAAAACCAAGGAGGTTACGCCCAGCGAGTGTCATACCCTTGTCACACGTAGCAACGTAAGTTCACTTTGAGCGAGTACACTTAGCCTCAAGTGTCATTTGCGCGCTGTCACACGAGCAAGTTTAGTGTCACTCGCTGCAAAGTACACTTGCTGGCAAGTGCGTTCCCCAAGTTCACTTCTTTGCGACGGCTGCGATGAACTGTGTAGCCTCGGTGCCAGTGGCTTGTACAGAAAGACGCTGTCGCTTAAAGCGGCGCTCATAATATATTTAAACTATTGTTTTGTTATAATGAATATTGTTATGTATAAAACAAGCCCCAAAACACAGCAATAACCTCGCTTCTTTCACCGTCGGGCTGTTTACGGCCAAGTCCAATAGGGGGATGTGGCAGCACATGCTCAGCAATGGCTGCGTCCGTCGCGTTGTTTACTTCCAGGTACATTTGCACATGCGTAGGTGGGTTGTTCTCTAGTCATTTAACATGTGCAACAGGTTCATGTGCAACAGGTTCTACTTTCACGAAGACAACGTGGTCCGAAGATGAGACACAGGCGGAAAAAGAACAAATATACGTTGTGCTACATATCCGTTAATCGCCACTGCCATCATTTCCATAGTACACTTCGCTTTCTCGTGTAGCAGCGAACCACCAAAATGACACTTCGTGTTGCGGGGGGGGGGGGGATAGAGAGAGTGGGCAACGATTTAGAGTCCTTGGTACGTGTAGGGGGGGGGGGGAGTAGAAGAAGTGGGTAACGATTTAGAGTACTTGGTACTCTACTATGGGAGAGCCTAAAGCCGTCTCAAGCGGCCGAAGCAAAGATACGTGTCGCTGAAAGTGCACTTATGTTGCCACGTATGACAGGGGTATAACGTGGCAACACTTTCTGCTCAGATAGTGCTCCAAGTGCGTCCTTCTGATACCAGTTTTGTAGAGTCAGCATCAAATTCAAGGCAAATTTTATGGGAGAATAACTCACCGATGCTCGTCTCTGTAGGTCATTTCATCAGAAACAAATAGCTTTTTATTTACAATTAACGTGCGCAGGTTTCCTACTGAATTGAAAAGGGTTCGCACGTGCCGCTCTTCTAGTCCGGCCGTGGAGGTGGCTACCTATACTACTACGACTACTACTATTACTACCTACTGAAGTGGTTATGAGATGGAAAAGAAGAGGAAAGTGAGCCCCGTAACTGTGTGCATCAGGGTGCGACACCTCTACAGTAGCTCACAAGGGATGTGGGTGAGGAGGGATTAAAAGGATTGGATTAAAGGTATACAGGGAGATGCGCTGGGACAGCGAGCAAGGACATATCGAGGGGATAGGAGAGATAGGAAAGATGGAAACACGGTCACAGGAGTCCGAGGACGGGGCACCACTTGCGAGAGCTCTTGTAGACGTCAGGAGATGGCGTAGGGGCTACTACCTACATCGCTAACGCACGACGCACAGATTAAGGAGCTTCGGATTAAGGAGATTAAGGAGATTAAGGAGCTTCGCCCATAAAAACATTCTGGCTACGCCAGAATGTTTTTATGGGCGAAGCTCCTTAAAAAAAAAAAAGTCCCACCGTACGTTTATCGTTGCCCCGTCGTTATACAGCGCAGTTGTTAAAATGAAGGGCACCTCAAATCGACACCCCGGGATATCGTGGCAAGCGAAAACGTGTGGGAAGAAAAATCTCTTACCATGACCCCCCCCCCCCCCCACCCCGTTGACGCTGTAGCTGACTGTATTCAGTTCCTTTGTGTCTGACGACTGCGACACGCGTTCCTCGTTTCCACGTGATGAAGAAAGATGGGCTCACGTGCCTACAGCTCGCATGGCACGTGATCGACGCGCGCACCTTGTCTGTGTATCTCTTCCCGGTCCTCGTGTCTGTCGTCGTCGGGGCGCTTTTCACCTCCGAAAATGCTCGAACTTGTCAGGAAGAACGCGACGAGAAAGGTGACGCATGGTCGGCATTGTTTTCGCCGTATTCGCCGTCACATAAGCCAACTTTCATTTTAACTATTTCTGCCGGCCACGGTTTCTTAGTAATCAATGCGGAAGACGTCGAACACCTTGCTCACTATTTTCGGCTGTCTGTCGCGCCATACCGCACGGCATTCCATCTCTCGGCGACAGTTGTGCGGCGACGAGCGGGAAGTTTGCTGGGACGAAAGCACCTTTCTGCAGCATATGTTTCGTGGGCGTCGTCATAATGTCATCTTAACTACTGCAACTATGCGACGATCCCCCGAAAATGTATTGACGAAGCAACGACGCCAACCTCTGTATCACTAAAAAAAAAATAAAGTGTCGAGTATTTGGAGAGTGCTTCTGCTTTACAACAATAATCGTCATCTGACTTTGAATTTAATTAAACTGAATTGAATCTTTCTTTTCATGTTTGATGCTGCATTACAGATAGCGGGAGTAAAAGCTTCACTGAGACAGCTTGACTAGCTCCCGCTATATTTCTTGAAAACCCGGCGCTGGCACATTTCTGTCGAAAATGCTGTGTGACACTGAAGACGCGCGCGTTGTTTGTGATCGTTAACTTGACCCGCCGCGGTGGTCTAGTGGCGAAGGTACTCGGCTGCTGACCCGCAGGTCGTGGGATCGAATCCCGGCGGCGGCGGCGGCTGCATTTTCCGATGGAGGCGAAAATGTTGTAGGCCCGTGGGCTCAGATATGGGCGCACGTCAAAGAACCCCAGGTGGTCGAAATTTCCGGAGCCCTCCACTACGGCGTCTTTAATGATCAATGGCGGTTTTGGGACGTTAAACCCCACTTTATCTATCTATCTATCTATCTATCTATCTATCTATCTATCTATCTATCTATCTATCTATCTATCTATCTATCTATCTATCTATCTATCTATCTATCTATCTATCGTGATCGCGAACTACCGGAACCTGGTGATAACGCGATGAAAGTGGCGCGAAGTAGATGACGATTATTGTTGTGTAGGAGAAACACTCCCCAAATACTCGATTTTCGTTTTAGAGTGTACTTGCTTGCAGCTGAATCAATTCAATCGGCCGAGAAGAAGCAGGAGGAGGTTTTGGCCCATACGGGACTGGCAGTTTTTTCTTTTTTTTTCTCCGGTCGTAATAAACCATCATCCGCGCCATCTCCCCTCTCCCCATTCTTGTTCCCAGTAATGTACTCCTCTGGACATGTACTCTGATTTCTAACTGTACCGCATATACGACCGATCTCATCCCGGTAACGAGAGCTTGATGGGACGTCTTAGACGAGTTTGGCTTTTCAAGTACTGCTGGATTCGCAGTGTCCGGGGACACATTTGTACGTGTTTGCTGGAAGTATACGTTGCTTCAGACTTTCAAAAGGAAAGAGAAACTCATAAATACAAGCGAAGGGAAAGAAAGCGTACATTCTAAAAAGCAACGTTGAGGGCGTTTTAGGAAGAATCGTTCGCTCCACCAGTACAATTCAAGGGTCCTCCGCGACTCGACTACACGGTGCGACCGCTCTGCCTGAACAGACTTCCGTCATCCTACAGCCACAATAACAGACCTCGCAGCTTCTTTCAAGCCTACTCGCATCGGCAGAAAATGGTGTCATCCTAGAGCCACAACAGTAGACCTCGCCGCTTCCTTTAAGCCTACTCGCATCGGCAGAAAATGGTTGCGGGTTTCTCGAGCACGCGTTTCGATAATGCACCGCGCGCTGCTCACGACGCTCGGGAAGGATAGATCAAAGCCCTATCATAACCCCCGGGCCACCCCCCAAAAGTGGGCCTCTATAACTATTACCCCCCCCCCACCCCTTCCCCTCGCATACCTTGGAGGCACAAAATAGACTGTGCTACCCCTCCTCCCGGGTTGGACCATCAACCAGTGCGGAAGCCCAATGTGCTGCAGCAATATGAATAGGTGATGGGGGGGGGGGACAGTCAGGGGGAAAGGGGGAGAGCCACACAATGCGTGCGTGTGTCATTTGCCGGCGAGGAGGCGTCCTTGGAAGAAAGCGCAGCGGAACCCGCCGCGCCGCTGCGTCGTTTTGCCGAGTACGAGTTCGGTGGTGGTAGCAACGATCGCACACGTCGCACGGGTACAGCCTTGGGCGAGCCCCTTGCCGCGTGAGCAATAGCAGCTGCCTGGAATGTCTTGCGGGAATAGAAGCGCAAAGGCTTCGCGAGAAGTGTATAATACCGGTCAGCGTTGCACTTACAAACTGAATGGAATGGATAAACACAGTGAAAAAAAAAAAAAAAAACGTGAGTTCCTTAGTCATTCGCTTAAGGCTACTCGAAGGCAGCGGAATTGTTCCTTACCATCAAAGCTAAGACAGCCAAAGAAAAATAAACTAAATTACAGACCTATCTAGCTTGGCATGTAAAAACGGCGCAAAGAGAGAGACGAGAAGGTGCCTTGTCGTCTTGTTCTCTCTGCTTCGGTATTTGTCTATATTTTTGGGCTGATTTTACATCCAAAGCATGAACCACCAACTAGCCCGACTTTCGCTTCTAGGGCTTATCTAATATATAATGCTACATTGAAATGCATTTGTAAACCAAGGTCTCGATACCGTCGGAATCGTTCGCTTTACGGGTCACTTCGTTGTAAAGGTTGCGTGTGCCATGGTTACATAGATGTAGCCGCAATGTTTTTTTTTTTTTACAATTGTGGAAGCTTGGTCTACTTGGTCTGGGTTCATGATGGCCAATTTCACAGCGCGAGAACGGGGGCGGAAAGTGGGACTGAGTAAACACGGCCGAAGTAGAAAAGAACGCTCTTTCCCACTCTGTCCCATTTTTTTTCTTCGTTCTTGAGCTGTGAAATTTAGCCGCAATGTTTTAGGATCTTCTCTATTATACATTGTGATTTACAACATCAATTGCAGGCTGTTCACAGGGCCGTGACGTCACTGAAAGTCACCATTTCCCGGTTCCATCGTGGGTGGAGCCACCAACTTGATTGGGGAGCATCCGGCTCAGCTTAATCGTTTTCCTAAGGACGTTTCAATAAAAGTTCTTGACACTGTCACTGTCTCGATTTCTCCGGACTACTCTGATAGATGGCGCGCTGGGCTTTAGAGTAGCCGAGTTTATACCGGAGCTAGAGTGTACTAGAACTTCTAGTACACTCTACCGGAGCTAACGCGAACCCCAGTGATAGCGATGGATTGTTCGGCAGTTGGTGTAAGGCCTCCGATATTGCTACATGCCAATCTCGGAGGCCATGGACTGTGTATAAGGGACCACGCATTCCGCCGACGATCAGATCCAGACACCTGTGTTTGCCTTTTACGCTGGACTAAGACTTTTTGCAATTTTTTTACTGGGCATTATATAGTTAGCTCAGTAAAGCGTTTCGCGATTACCGGTCGCGTTTCGCTTTCTGGACCTTGAAAGCACGCGTGACAATAATAATACTAACGACCCGCGCATCACGCTTTTGTGGCCAACCACACCATCCGCGCTCCGCTGAACCCATGATGCGATGCGGGGAGACCGGAAATCACGGCATGCCTTCGCGGAGACGACGAGCGGCCCTGCGTGCCGCCGCTTCCGACGGGGACAACGAGTCGCGCGTGGCCGGCGCCCTGATGCCAGTGATTCAGACGATTATGAGACAGACATGCTCCTTGCTTGAAGGGTGCATTTCTTAGCAGTATTGGAAACCAAACCTACTGAACATTTTACCTGCGATTGTGGGTGATGGGGACCTGTCCAACGACACTGAAAAGACCGTGCGAGAGGTGGCGCGGGGAGGGGGGTCATGACAAAGGCCCCTTTTCCTATTATGCCATTGTATAGGGCCGAATTTGCGTCTAGCTTTGGCTACTGGTGGTCATTGTCAATGCGTTTAAATACCATTGTATCACACGAAAAGTTGAAAATGAAAAACGTTCGGCGGGTGTCAGAACCTCCCCCCCCCCCCCCCTATTCCCGAGTCTGTGTGACAGGCGGCGTTTTTTAACCACATTCGTTTATTTAGCGTTATTTACGTACAGCTTCCGTGCGGTGATAATCTCGACGACAAACAATGCCACTGTTGCAACGCCTGCTTGATTAAAATCAGTTATATATATAGAGCATAAACATCGCCCCATTCCTTCCATGTGCTGGCACTTTCAAATGCCATCTTTTTCCTATAGGTATAGAGAACTGAAATTCGTTTGTTACCTAAATCTTTAAGTGCCATATACATTGTAGGTATTTAACTGTTGATGCTTCAATGCGTATTTGTCTATTCTTACATGCATGCAATTCCACTCCTGCCATGCCCTAACGAGCCGCGGTATATGTAAAAAAAAAAAAGACTTGTACGCGGTGAAGGCCATACATAGAGTTTTCTACAGATATCAGATGGAAATGTGACGCCGTTTGAAGGTCGAGTAATTATTCTCGGGCCATGTTAACTTTCTCCATCTTTATAATGTTAACGGATCGAATTCGATTGTGAAGACGGATTTATCGCGTGCACGTATACATACATGTACGAGAGGAGAAATGAGTCGTGAAAGTCACTGTTTCGTATGACAGCAACGTAACCTCGATTCATGGACGTATACCGTTTGTGCATATAGAGTGACAGAGGGACGCAATACTGTCTGCTTTCGCGTCGTCTGCAACGCAGTGGCGCGCAGCAGACCGCGAGCAAACAGAAGGCAAAATGTAAACAAACGTCTGGTCTCGCCGTATAGCAGGAAGCTGTCACAGACGTGGCAGCCAGCGCGAGCTGTTTTAAGCCTGATGTATTACACGCGCTTTGAAACGTACACCCGACACCGAACTAACGTCGTGTTATGACGGCTGCGTAACGCTTATGGCTACTGCAGGCCGCGTTTCAAAGGTCTTTCGTTCAGACACTGATATACTTCTGTGACACGGAAGAAAATTTGGATCGCGATCGAGTTTCTCGATCGCCTTATTCGCGTAAGACGCGAAATGGATCCAATCGAAGAATGATCGAGGGTACAATCGGGCTTAATTGCGATTGAAAATGGCCGTGTGACGCCATATAAACGAAAAAGGACGTTCTACCGCGATCGAGCTTGCTTGGGAGTGGGTAGGGGAGTGGTCTAATTTTTTTTTTATCGCGAGTGGAATTCATTCAAGTATTCGGAAAGGGAGCCAAACATGGTGGTACCCTTTCCTTTCTTCCTAGTGTGCATGGTGCTCGATCACGATTGAAAGTGCATCGTGTACGTGGCACCAAGGCTGAACCCTGTATATAGTCGTGCATTTTGCCTTTCGAGGTTTTACTTGATTTTGAAGAAACCGTTCACGCGGTTCCCTCAAACTAATTAGCACGAATGGTACGTTTATATAAAAATCGAATGCGCTGAGGATAAAAAGTATTGTTACGGCGCAAATAACAGTGCTTTCTTCCACTTGGCAATTAAATGTTACGGCAAAGGGGGCAATGCACACTTGAGCATGCATAAACGACGTTTTTGCATAAGTGCCCTAGTTTGAAATTGTTTATCACCTGTATGTTGAAACAATTTAGAAAGAATATCCACGATGAAAGCGTTTGTAACACTTTTATCCTCCTCTCTTCTACTTCCTAGTATGGCATTAAGGCCTACGGGACGGCTCTAAGCTCTCCCATAGTAGAGTCTTTTCCTTTCTCTATGGTAGAGTACCAAGTGCTCCAAATCGTTAACGACTTTTTCTAAACAGGCCTCATGAAGCGTGAGGCCCGAGGGACGGCTTGCTCTCCCATACTAATAGAGTGCCTAATACTCTATAAATCATTACCCCGTTTTCCTAAGCAAAGGCCAGTTTAATATTGTGCATGTGCCTCTTATGTCCACGAAGGGACGGCTGATTGCTCTCCCATTGTTGAGTACGACGAACTCGAAATCGTTAAACACGTTTCTTTTTTCTAAACGCAGTTATGTCGTCTGTATCTATAGCCTTCTTCCGGCTATAGTGCACTGTACTTCCGGTGAAGACTGCGTAACTGGGACGGCTTTCTGCTCACCCGTAGTAGATACCCAGTACAAATCGTTAAACATTTTTTTTTTGTAAACAGAGACATTTTCATTGCTCTCCGATACCAGAGCATTTCGCACCATAAATCAACTACTAACAATTGTTCTAAACATTTGCCGAGTGCCGCGCGGGACCGCGTTCTAACATTTCACGACATCTGCAACCGTATACCGCCGAATTTTAACCTAACCGCCGCTAATAACGAAATCCCCGCGAATGCGCGCAGCAGTGCGGCACCTTTCCCTTGCACCTTTCCCTTTCTTTACCCGTCCGCCCCCGGTAAATATTTTTCCGCAAGGAAAGTAAATCTTAATCATATCATGTGGGTGTGCCCTAAGCACCCGCTTTCCCCGTCCATCCGAAATGTATCGAGGAGCAGTGGGCTTGAAAAACGACGTCCAGGAGGCCATGGATTCTGGGTTGCGCAGAGAGAGTTGCGGAGGAAGCAACCTCCCTCCATATCTAACCCCTGTTTTCCGTTCTAAAGGAAAGACAAAGTTTTCACCTATTCTTGTTTGGTTATGTACATGTTACATATAGACGAAAACTCTCCTTCTTTCGCGAATTGTCAACGGCTATTTAGTAGCACGAGCCATAAGCTGACAAAAAAAAAGAAAAGTTATGGCTCACTTAACAAATTTATTTTAGGAGTGGATCACCTTACAGGGCGAGGCTTGTGTGTCCACGGTGTCCGGTGGTTGTCACGACTGCATTATATGAGGCAAATGCTCAAGTAACGTACGGCAGAGCTGCCAGTTCCGCTTATAACGAACGGATTCGGGATTCTTTTTTCGCCGTGTCACTTGGAGAATTTTGCGGTCGCTTGTCACATTTCTTTTTTTCCGGGGCAAGAGGGTGGGGGGTATTTCTGTTTTTCCAGCAAATGTAGTTATGTTAGTGAGAGTTGCGGTCACCAATAGCACTTTGTCGTTCGCTATTAACTAATGACTTTGTGTAGTTGAGTAATAAAGTCAAACGTACGTTCGGGGAACCAACAAGTAACCTTAACAACATACCGGCTAACGTGCATTGAACTGAATGTAGACTACCCTGTAGACTGTTAAAAAAGTAAATGTGAGCTTTCTTTCATAGTCGCGCCTAGTTGTACTACGTAATGGAATTGATTTTCTCAGCTCCAGTTTGTATTTGAGTGTTACTTTTGATTATAATGAGAAATAATTCCGAGAATCGAAAACAATAAATTGTCGCCGCTCCTTTTGACCTTCTTCGCGGAAGTCGCGCCACTTTTTTTTGTTTTTTTTTTGCATTTGTGATGCCTATTTGCTCTAAGTCCGTACCATCTGGCAACTCTGACGTACTGTGACGTGACACACACACACACACACACACACACACACACACACACACACACACACACACACACACACACAAAGGTCTAGGAATAGACTAATATCAATCACAATGTGAAACACCTAAACGCACAATCTTTTTATACTGACCGGCGACATCAACGTACAAGATGGACCTCTACAGGACCTAGCTTCGTGGTCTACTCTTTATGCCGCTTTATGCAACATTGGCCCACTTTAAGTCACTCAATTTACATTATATGGTGTAATGCTCGGGTGATGCTCACACCCAGATCTTCGGCAACTCATCATATTTCACTTCGTGGAGATGCGCGGATGGTTGTCATTCAGGACTCGTCCGCATGCACTCGCCGAAGTTTTCCTCAACAAGGCTCACTCGAAGACAGGCTTGATCAATTTCGTCTCAACCACCCTCACTCTGCCTTGAACCTAAACAGTCTTACTGATCCGGACTCAGACTGAAGGCTCGGTCGCCAAGTTGATGGGTCGCAGAAGGAGGAGCGGGGGGGGGGGGGGGGGGACGTTTACGCTGTGGTAAAGCAGCGGTACTATCCATCCATCCATCCATCCATCCATCCATCCATCCATCCATCCATCCATGCATCCATCCATCCATCGATCCGTCCGTCCGTCCGTCCGTCCGTCCGTCCGTCCATCCGTCACCCACGGTCATGATGGCGGCACCGATGGCGGGAGACATGAGACCCATGCGGAGCGGCACCGTCATCTCGTCCACTAAACGCGAGTACTTTGAGGTGAGGGGAATCTATCTATCTATCTATCTATCTATCTATCTATCTATCTATCTATCTATCTATCTATCTATCTATCTATCTATCTATCTATCTATCTATCTATCTATCTATCTATCTATCTATCTACTGCTACCACATTCCTTGCCGAAAGCGTTACAAGGTAGTATTCGGTAAACATACCACAATAGTAGAGCCTTTTTTTCCAGATCGCGGCGGCTGCCGTCTTCCATTTCGCTCATTAGCTGACGCGAAGACCGACGTACAGCCTTTCGTCTCGCTGCACGGAATTGGGGAGAGAGCGTCTACGTGGCACACAGCGCTGGCTCGGAACTCTTTCGCTTCGCCCCGCTTGTGTTTTGACTCCGATGATGGGCGAAGAGTTAACGTAAGACAAACAAACTATTGCGTGCGCGCCACTATCACTCGTAGAGCGCGAGAAAATCTTCTTGTTTCTCTTAGTTTCGTTCCCTCGTCTAGACGAAATAAACCAGAGCTGCTGCGCTGGCTCTCGGCTCGCCTCCTCCTGGGACGTCCGCGTGTGTGTGCGTTCTCGCGTGAGTATGTGTGTGTGTATATATATAGTATGTTACTGCAGTGCACGTCATATTTAGGGCTTCCCTCCTTTAGAGTTACGCGGCCAATTCATGCTGGGGTCGCTGGCAGCGCACTATTTATGACCGCGTTGATGAATATCGTGCCGCCTTTTTGCAGCGAACTTTGTTCAGATATAACGTGTGGACGTGTTCGTGAGACAGACAGACAGACAGGCAGGCAGGCAGGCGGACGGACGGACGGACGGACAGACAGACAGACAGACAGACAGACAGACAGACAGATAGACAGATAGATAGATAGATAGATAGATAGATAGATAGATAGATAGATAGATAGATAGATAGATAGATAGATAGATAGATAGAACAAGCGTTTAGATCGCGCATAAGTACACGGTGTGGCGTACCTGCACTTGTGCACGTACGTGTTGGGCAGCAAACTCTTTATCATGTTCTTCAGATGGTGAAGTAAATGCACGAGCAACAAAAAAAAATGTCGTGAGCTTTTACAAGCTAATGCTATAAGAAGGTTTTAGATTCTGTACCCATCGACGGCAAGTGTTTTTTTTTTTTTAAGAGCGAAGCTCTCAAAAGCTCGAGGGACATGTCGGGTGTCGGCAAAAAAACACTCCGCGCCGTTGTATGTCACACCATGGCCTCCGAGCGCGCTTGCCGTCCCGGAGGCCATAGTCAGGCGCCCTTGCTTACTACCCGTGGCTACCGGCAGAGTGAGTCCGCGCACCGAGTATGAGCGACGAAAAGGCTGCGCTTCCACCCGAGGTGCCACGGCCAGTTTTGCACGCTTGTCTGTGGCACTCGAGTTCGGACATTCTTGCTTGGTCTGTGACGGGCTGTGGTTGACTCTACTCTGTCTACTCCAAGGAAAGATCTCGCACCAGCCAAGACGTCCGCGTGAAGTGTGGCAGCTTGGGCTAGTTGGTATATGGCATGACGATAGTTATAGCGCGAGAACAAAACGACGACACAGAGACAAGTTATAGTGCGAGAACAAAACGACGACACAGAGACAAGAAGGACACGTGTCCTTCTTGTCTCTGTGTCGTCGTTTTGTTCTCGCGCCATAACTATCGTCCGCGTGAAGCTCCCAAGTTCAACCTGTTTCGACGTTTCTTTTTCGTCAGCTTGTTGTTCTATTACACGATATTTACGACATTACAGTTAAATATCGCAAATCATGTGTCCTATGCTTTCCTCGACTTTGTGGTCCGTTCGCTTCATTATAGTGTGTCTAGAGCTAAGAAAATTCTTTGTACTTATTATTTGTTTTTTTTTATTTTATTTAACGAAGCTCCCTGAAACTTCGCGAGGTTACGAAGAGGTGGTTTTACCATTATTCGGTGTCAGTGTTTGAGGTTCGAGTTGTCTTCTAAAAGAATTGCCCTCCCTTTTGCAAGCTCTCGCTGTACAAGCTCCCAGTTATGGATCAGATGTGAAAGGAGTGACTTCCTTGGATAGGCGGTGGTCCCGAGTTCGAATCCTGCAAAGGACGACTTTCCCAACCTATAATTAAGCGTGGCGGCTTGCGCTAGTTGGGTAATTAAGCGCATCACTTTTTTTCTGAGAAATTTATAGACATCTTATTGTTGTCTCACGTCAAAAACTATTGGATGACAACCTTTTCGTGCGACAAACCTCAGGTGTATTGGTTTGAGGGTATGAAGATGATGCATATTTGTGTGACTCATGGGGGGGGGGGGAGGATATCAGCGTAGTTGTAGGAGGGGAGGAGGGACACGAACTCAGGACCCAGGAGGAGGAATGAAAGCAGAGACAGGAAAGGAGAAGCCACCATCTCGGGATGCGAGTACCACAACACCGAACGCCATGCCGGAGAAGCTTCTCTCCCCGTAAAAAAAAGGTGGGTTGGCCTCTTTTGCTTCATTCTCTCTCTCTTTTAGTTTAGCTGGTGCCGCTCGCCCATTGTGATCAGAGACCAGCCATGGGAGGATCTAGAAACGCTTTTTCAATTTCTTCTGGTTATCGTTTCCTCGTTGCTAGACGCGATATTCGCATAGCTTTCTAAGCTGACTGCAAGCGGCGTCAGGCGAAGCCTGTTATTCGCAAATGACCTCCTTTACAGATTACGCACACCACGCGGGCCATAGATTGCGCGAGTCCTGAAACAAACAAAAAAAGTGTGTGTGTGGGGGGGGGGGGGGGGACCAGGAAAAATATTTAGCACATGCGGGACTTATTTGTCTATTGAAAGTCGACGTGACGCCGACTGAATGGAAGTTTCACGGAGGTTTGTTTATTATTAATATTCTAGATACAATGAATGAACTCGTAACACGGTTCTTGCTCCATACCGGCTGTCCGACGCGAGCCGCCCCTAACTTTTCCTGCACTGCACGGAATTAACAAGATGCGGGTCACGCGGTAATGCTGTGCCAGCTTGTAACGGCGGTGTTACGTTATTTTTGTAGTTACTGTATGTGACCTAAAGGTAGCACATACAGTAACTCTGCTTTATTTACTTACCCTTACCCATCCCCCTCTTCTTTTCTACGTTATTTTTACCCAGACCGCCGTTTCTTCGAGTCCTTCTTTTCGTGACCCTCTCTATTTCAACCAACAAGGCAGAGGATTACATAAGTCGCTGTATACAGTATACGGGTGTCGCAGCGAACGTGTAACAACTTACATACACGAACGAAACCGCTCTAGTCGTTATGTATAAGCGACGTCCTTTCTTGTGGTCAGCAGCGCTTTCCGATCGAGTGGCAACTGAACGAGCCGATGTGAAGCTGCGCACGTCAGTTTGTGGTTGATTGCTATCTGTAATAAAGCTTCAAATTTGTAAATTCCGTCATTAGGGAGTTTTAGAGTAGCGTTAACAGGCTTTGCGGGCGTAGCGGGCGCCATGTGAGCTTTAGAATAGCGTGTAACCTCCTCGCAAACCCAAGTGCACGATCTCAGCTACACCATAGCCTCGACACCCGCGCTTTGCGGGCCTTGCGGGCCGCACGCTGTTTCGGATTTCCCGCTGGCGCACCGCAAGCGCGAACGGCGGCTCGCGTTACGACGCATGCGCAGAGGCAGCGACCGCACCTCGAGGGCTTGCGGTGCGCTATTTTAAAGCTCCCTATTAATGATAATCGTATCTGGGGTCTTACGCATACGCGCCAAAACCACGATATGATTATGAAGAGTGCCGTAGTGTAGGGTTCCGGAAACATTGACCGTTTGCACAGCTAGTACGCGGAGAGTACATGGACAGTACATGGACCGTTCACACAGTACATTTCGCCTCGATCGAAACACGATCACTTCCGGGCCGGTAACGAACCCACGAACTCCGAGTCAGACGTCGAGCCCTGTACCGGCCTCATTCGCGAGCTGCTGGAGTAACGCAATAATGCTGATTGTGAGTGGGAAAAAAATTGTTTTGAGGAAACAATCGTGACATAACGAAATTTTATTTTAAGAAGTTTTTGATTTGACGAAAATGGCTTCCCCGTCACGTATTTGCAGAGATGGAATGCTTATAGAACCACGAAGAACGCGATGAGCAACACTCTGTCTCGGAGAGCTACAAAGACGGCTCCATTTTGTCCTGAAGCACCTCATGCGGTCACTTTGTGTTGAAACACAACATTCTCTGCGAGGTCCAAGGTAGAGTACTCTAAATCGTTTACAACTTTTACTCAACGCACAGAAATTCTAATTACTAATTTTAGTCATTCTGCGAATCGATACCGACATCTCTTTCTCTCTCTCTGAATTTACGTACGTAAAATCCTCTTTCGCGCATGACCTACCTATGAGATACGGGAAAGACATTCTTTCAAACGACAACGTTAGGTGAGGTTTTGTTCAAATGCCCCCCCCCCCCCTTTTTTTTTTGTTCGTGCTCTGACTCGGTTCTTCAATGTTCTGGCCCTTCTCGGGCTAAATTTTGAGACACCGGTCCGCATAGTGAGGTGAGTTTGATGACGCGTACCCCTGGTGTGCAGATACACAGGCAAAATTTAAAAGTTACGGGGGAAGGGGTGGGGAGTTGAGCACCCGTAAGTTCGCAATATCGCTGCTATTGTCGGTAACTAAATTACGTTACAAACAACAGTCGCGGGCCTCCCCTGTAAAGGCTATGATTGCGCCTGCGTTACTTGGCTCAACAAGCTGGCGAAGCAATTAATGGGGAAAATAAATTAAGTGGAGCGAGGGCATACGCTCCGGGTAGAGACAGCCTGCACTGTCCACGGTACTATATAGCAATCGCATCAAATTAACCAATGAACAACTATTCGCAACATTCTGACGGAGTCAAAACCCTCAACCAGTGCGTCAGAATGCAACTAAAACCAAGAACCAAAAAAAAAAATGGCTGGAACAAAGACGAAACCAAAACGCTGTAGCGCAAGTATAGACTTCAGCGCCCCTGAAGTTTGTTTTATCAGAACAGCGGCGTCGCAGATCCAAGAAAAGAAACCAGCGTAATTCAGGACAGAGACGAGAACAGACAGTTTCATTCACAAATCATCGCCAGCATATCAGACTCGATGACGGGCTGCTCCTGAGACCATGCATGATCACTTTCATGACCCAAAGCACTGAGCGTGTGCAGAAAATTCGTAATTAAATTTTGAGAAAATTAAATACGGTTAACTTGGAATGGTATTGATTCGCGCTTTGGTATGAATTCGTGATCCATTTTACTTACGTTCGCCTTATTAGAACGTGGAAGGAAAGTGTTTTATCACTGCAAGAATAACAAGTAACTATACTACGAGTCCTATGTTTTTATCGTTACTTTTCTACTGCAATTATTTTTTCGTACTAACGAAAACGGTTGAGAACCGCCATTGCGGCACAGAAACGGAATGGAACTCTTTGCGGTCAAACAAAACTGAAACCGAAATGAAAACACACACACACACACACACACACACACACACACACACACACACACACACACACACACACACACACACACACCACACACACACACACACACACACAATTCTTTCCGATACCGTTTACCCGCACACATCATACTTAAACATGTTTGTAACAACAGTGCAGGTTGGATCCAGGCGGTTGCCCTTCACATTAGGACGGTTGTATATCATATTTCATTGCTCTCACCTTGACCGCGGAGTTGGTTCGTAATCATATAGATTAGTTTCTAGTCTCCGGCATGCTCCATTATACCCTTCTGCTTCGTCATGCAGACTCCATTTATCGAAAAACGTGTGAATGACATTTTAAGCTGTTATATGAATGATCGAAAATCAAGCGTCAGACAAACGCAAAAAAAGGTAATACAAGGGTTCGTTTTTTTGCTTTATTGCACATAACATTAATGACATTCAACAGACAATCAAGAAGTAACCGCGCACGAAACGTCATTAGTAGTAATTGACTTGATTGATGTGGGGTTTAACGTCTCAAAACCACCATATGATTATGAGAGACGCCGTAGTGGAGGCCTCCGGAAATTTAGACCACCTGGCGTTTTTTTTAACGTACACCCAAATCTGAGCACACGGGCCTGCAGAATTTTCACCTCCATCGGAAATGCAGCCGCCGCAGTCGAGATTCGATCCCGCGACCTGCGGGTCAGCAGCCGAGTACCTTAGCCACTAGACCACCGCGGCGGGGCTCATTAGTAGTAATTATGATACGCGTGTCAAGAAATTGAAGTGGACAAAAAAAAAAAAAACTCCCCCGGCCTGCGGGGATCGAGTCCCGCAACCTTAAAATAACGCTTCCGATACTTTACCGATACGCGGGTTCGAATCCAGGCTGCGGCGGCTGCATTTCCGATGGAAACGGAAATGTTGTACGCCCGTGTGCCCATATTTGGGTGCACGTTAAAGAACCCCAGGTGGTCGAAATTTCCGGAGCCCTCCAGTACGGCGTCTCTCATAATCATATGGTGGTTTTGGGAAGTTAAACCCCACATAACAATCATCAATCAATCAATCAATCGATAATTTATCGATAGACGTATACGGCAGCGGTCGGTGCTACCGTACGCTTTATCGGTTATATACGTGGATTTTAATCGTGGAAGTGAATTCAGACGAAACAGGGAATCCCTTGTTCGGAAGCGCTGTTTAACGGTACTTGGATCCGTGTAGTAATTGGCCGGGTAACCGACGGTAATTAATAGTTACAGACTTCATTCCAAGAGAAGGCGAGCTCGAGAGTTTCAGGGGATTAACGGTGCAACAAGCACAGTGCTGCAAAACTATTATTATTATTATTATTATTATTATTATTATTATTATTATTATTATTATTATTATTATTATTATTATTATTATATCAGCACTCAACTGAGGGCGTGATTTGCATACAAGCATACGAAACCAACATATTGTACGGTGCTGGTTCAACTCCCACGGGAGGCGACGGGCGAAAACGGATGCCCCGGAGAAGACTTCCAGGTCGAATTATTCGAATACACTGCGGAGATATCCTCATGATAAGGAACCCGATAATAACACGCCGACTCAGCACGCAAATGGCTGTCGAGCTGTATAACAACGGCCACTGAGCAGATAAGAACGACTCTTTAGAATTCGCATGAACAAGGCTCGTGCTTATCTGTCTGACAGGTTGGCTCGATTCGGAAGGAAGATGAAGTAACAATAGCGATGCGCACACACAACAGCGAGAGAGAAAGAAAAAGAAAGAAGAAAGTCATATTCATTTCTGTATCTTCTTTTTATAGGGGCGATCTCCTTATTATGCGGTGGGTTGTACGTCCCGTGTCGGCGTAGTAGCCAGTTGCATTGCATGTGAATGAAAGCGGTGTCACAGAATATCCACGGAGTAAATGATGATCAATGGGGCGAAGCGTCTGTCAGTCCGTCCGTGCGTCCGTCTAAGAGTCCGTCCGTCCGTGCATCCGTCCGCGCGTACGTGTGTCCGCCCGTCTATCGGCTTCGCCCCACTCGTCATCATTCACCTAGTGGATATGCTGTGACTTATTATTATTTTTTTCTCGAGACAATACATCCTTCAGAACACGGGCGTCGACAAGGATGTGCAAAAGGGGCCCTTGCCCACCTCCCATCCAAGCCACACCAACACTTGCCCCATTTGTAGTGTCCTAAGCTTACCGTTTGCTTTGTATATAGCCTTCCATCGCAATACTGTACTACGTACGTTGTACTATAGGTTAACGCTTTTTTGTTTTTTTTTATCATGGCGTGTGACGAAGTGCGCGCCATTAGTAATAATAGTAAAAAAAACGTTAACTTAGAATATGTGTGACGTTTCAGACTAATTTACTTTTTCGTGTAATACGCTTTATTATATGCGTGACTCCTACTGAAATCGCCCTTAGGATATGTAGTATCTCTGAAATAATTGAAGTTTTGGGACGTTAAACCCCACATATCAATCAATCTGAAATAATTGAATAAATAAATTACACGGAGAACAGCGCTCGACTGACCACACCGATACGATGTGGTTCGTGAGTTCTCCACTACTTCATTGCGAATCGCGCCAGGTACACACAAAGCCACCATAGCACAATGCGCGAGGGGAACGAACGAAATATCTTTCGCCCCCGAAATTTTGACACGCACGTTCACAAACGCGAACACACACATTGCATTTTTACAGTGTGCCGCACTGTATGGACGATGCACGCACATCTGCGTGTCAGTGTGTACGTGAACTGAGCACACATCGCCAGTGAAGTTGAGAGCTTAGCGAACCGTCTGACCAAGTGGTGGTGAAAGTGTCGTTCCCGCTACATCGAAGTTACGCTATAGCGCGATCAATCAAGCAGAAAGACGCGAAAAACTTACGATTCGCTCACGCGGCCACGCGACCCACAGGATATCGGTGGATCGCGCCTACGTCGCGAAATGGTTACTCCTTGCGTCGAAACGCTCACCTGCGTCAGCGGCCGAAGATCCTTATCCGGGGTAGCCGCGGCGTTTGACGGATGGCGCCAATAGCAGACGACGAAAGAAACCACGGCGACCAAGAGCGCTCGGCTACTCCGTCGAGCCATGCTCGCGCGTCGTTGCGTGCGCTCGCCTTTTTCCTCGCGTTCTGCTCTCTCCACCGCTTTCGAGACAAGTTCATTGCGGCCCGAGAGGAAGGAATAAAGAAGAAAGAAAAGGGCCATCACACTCCGATGCGTGCGTAACGAGAAGAAACAAAAGCATAAAACAACTCCGACACACGGCACGAGCGCGCGGGTACGTGGCGTCCTCTGTCCTAGGCGACGCGAAGTTTTGGAGTTGCGTTTAGCAGACGTCGCTCGTCGCGTCGTTCTCTGCGTGCGCAAATACTACGCGTATCCGCCGGCGTTACAACCGCAGGGAATCCCAAGGCTGCGTGTTTCTGCGTCGAACAAGCCCGGAGAAGACTTCAGTATCCTTTCACGTTTGCGGGTAACAGGTAAATTTACGTAGTATGCGGTGTCGATCACCGGTTTACGCGCTCGTTTTGTGGGTTTCGCTTTATCCGTATGGAGCTACTCCCTTCGTTGGCGCGCTCTGCGTTGTAGTACGTGTGATAATGGCGCAGTTGGTGGTGCCTCTGTTGAAGTTCGCGTTGCCGATTCCGTTAACGGCTCCAGCGAAACTAAGTTTTTTTCGATCACATTCGGCCATACGTTGACACCGTCATCGCTTGAAACGGCTACGTTGCGCACCTGCGTGAGGAGGTGGCGCAGCACATGTGCGGCGCGCGTGTCATTCCTGCGTGACTCGTGGCACTTTTCGGGCCGGCTTCCGAATCGTGCTCGAGAAGTACGAATTATTTCGCTTCAACGTTTGGCGCATTGCGTACGTCAAGCTTTCTTTTGGCGCTAGCGCAAACGCGTCGAGTTGAGTTTGATCGCTTCCAGCTTGCTACGCCGTACGTTTTACAAGCGGTACGGCCTATCTCGGTTTAGAGAAGAAAAAAATAAAAGAAAAGAAAGACCACGTACTACGCTTTCGTTCTTAGCGTCAGAGAACCGAACTAAACTTCATATTATACTCCATAGAGATTTTTTATGTGAGGCGATAGAAAAATGCCATTTAGCTGGTTTTTTAAATAGGCACATTAATTGCGGTTTCGCCGCATAAAAAAGCGGCCGCTAGACATTTAGACCGGAAGTTGGTCCACGCACAGGAAGTTGAAAAAATACGTCGTCTTGCGGTGGGTACGCGCCGATGGCAGCCATATTGCGCACTCAGATTTAAAATCTCATCCAATCGAAAGGCTAAAACAAATAATTCTAGCTTTTGTGGATATTGTGCCGAAGCTCTGATGTCTGCTCTAGGACGTAGAGTGGTTATTTTATGAGTGTGTGACCAGGAACGACCCGTATGAGGCATCGCTCGCCACCTATGAGGACCCCAATTCATCGCTGTCTCGCTTCGCAATGAGCCTACCTCAGAAGTCAAAATACCCTGGGGTTTCGCCAAACATAGCGCAGCAGTCAAGAGGACCTCACACGTATCCTTTTCGCGGATTTGGCACCCGGATCTACCAGCAGTGTGTGGAGGAGTCAACCAAAGGTTTGACTGTGGCTCAGTTGTTTTTTTAACCCTAGAACTCGGGCGATATTTTTCCCCCTTGCTCGGCGGCGACCGCTCTCAGGGGCCGTCGACTTTTTAGGCCTAGGCGCATGACCCGACGTCGCCGCTTTGAGCGTGACTTTTTTTTTTTCTTTGCACGTTTAATCCTCTCGGTGCCGACGGAGCGTCCGTTTACAATACGGTGTGTAGGTGCCGGCGATATTTGACGGCCGCTTTCGAAACACCCCATAGGCGAGTGTTTTCGTTGCCAACGTCGGTGTCTTAACAGCTGCTTTCTCGGGGCCGCCAAAACCGCGCGGCGCCTCTCAAAGTTGTTTCATTCGTGTGTAACCCGCGCTAGACGTTCCGAAGACGTCGAGTATGGTGTCGTGCCTCGGAAAAGAAATCGCTGGTTCCCGGTCGACGCGACCGACCGGCGGTGATCGGAATTTTTGCGGACGCACGGTGACCCTGACTGCGATTTCGCTGGCCCAAATATTTGGGTCAGCGGGCGCCTCTCTCGCGGGAGACGAGGTACCGTCACGCGTGCAGAACTCGTGGAAGAGGGGGGGGAGGGGGGCGTGTTGCCAGCGGCATTTAAAAAAACAAACACCTGCGACCATGATTTCTTGAGAACTCTGTGGGAGCCGCGGTTGACAATATCGGACCCGGCAAGCGCCGGCCGCACCCCCGTCTACACTGTTGCATCAATGCTTGCGCCATCGTCTCGCGAGCGTGTCTGCGTTGTCTCGGAGCTGGCACACCGAGCGCCGAAACTCGTCGCAGCCGAGTTTCGGTTCGTTCTTGACAAACGGTAATAAAGTAACACGGTCCGTTGTGCTGTGGTAACCTGTAAACTATGCCTTCCAGTTGTGGCTGTGCCACCTTATTCATTCGAGTTTCCAGGCACACACTCTTAACAGAACGCATTCACTTTTGTTGTGCATGCAACGTCAGGAGAGTTCCAGGTCGCTCTTGCCAACTGGTTGGGTGTTCTTCGAAGGAAACAATCTCGTGCTCTCATGCGACTGTGCCACCTTGTGCAGACACATCTAGCTTCCATCCGTACCATTTTACAAAATGCATGCATGCACTTTTATTTCATACTACTAGTCGAAACAGGCACTCCTAGTAGGGTCTCAACTAATGGCAGTCTGTTCAGCGCACTGCTGTGGAGATCAATTCCATATTGTAGTTGCGATGGACTCCCTATGGAGATGTGTCAGCTCGTTGACTGTCATCGACTGACAGCCATCATTCCAGATTGTGGTTTGAACTCGCATGATGTCGACAAGGCCGGCTGCTTGTCATTTTTGAATTTTGAGCTCCAGATGCCTGTTAACATGATGTCGAACTGCACAGACTAAAGCTCAGAGCAAGGCTTGATGGCATGCGTGCTATTTTACTGCTTTCTTCTGCTAGTATTGCAAGCCACATTTTACTCTCCACGTTACGAAAAGTGCATTTTTGCCAGCTGGTTGCATTCGGGGCCGATTGTCAATTTGTCACAAAAAGACCCATTTGTTTGTTCATTTCGAACTGGCAGTGTTAGGTACTATCAGCATCAAATGAAACGCGAACAGCGGAGCGCGTGTGCGTGGCACAGGCATTATCAATGGCATAGTGCGCGCCGTCCACCAATCATTGACACAGGCAGGCCCGCACATCCGGTGTGGCAGCACTGCACAATCCCTCTATAGTGCAATATTTCTGCTTGTGTTCCAGGTATGGTATTTGAAAGGGACCAAATAAAAAAAATACAGGGGTTAAACTACAGCAGCCGAAGGAGAGTACTCAATCATCACGGAATGCCTGGCAAATTCTATATATAATAGACAAAGGTCAGTTCATAATGTTGGCAATTTCACGCTGTTTCACTTCATGCCAGTAAAGCGAAGCAATTTGTGCACTCTCTTCCGAAGAAACACTCGGCATTTACAGGTAAAATGAAGCCTTTACGGGTCGTTCTCTGAAAGAAGGGTGTATACATGAAGCAGCGCTGGCGAGCGAGATATGACAGTCGTTTGAAAATCAACTGCAAACCGATTATACTTCTCTTTTCGGTCTATCGTGCCAAGACACCAATTTCTCAGCGACGCTGCAGTAAAAGCAAGGAATTGCGAGTGATACGATCAAAAGCGCTCGGCGGGCCCACGAATTGCAACGTTGTCACCATATGAAAACTAGAGCAGAAACGGAGATAACGCATTCTAGGTGAATCGCGCAGTGCTGCCAAACCGGATGTGCACACCTGTCAATGGTGATGACTGGACGGCCAACACTATACTGTTTCTAATGCTTGAAACACGTGCTCCGCTGTTCGGGTTTCATTTGACGCAGATAGTACAGGATACATGACGTACTGCTTTCTGTATATGTTCTTGTATTAGGCCCTTTTTGGCGTAGATTGGTCCTCGTAAAGCTAGCTGTGGTTCTACTGAAGCAGCTGTCAGTACTGCAGTCTGTCGTAGGTTTGTCGCAGTATGTAAGCAAATAGCCTCCCCCCCCCCCCCTAGTTATCTATGCTTCCATTAGATTAGTGTCAGTGTGGCCTTGCATGCCTGAAAAATGTTTAACATGTTTAACAGATCAGTGGGTGTGCTTACGCAAAGCAGGCCACTGAAACACCCTTTTGTCGCATCTATGAAACAGGTACTCGGTACCTGCATCATTCTCTATTTGTTCCCGTTGCACAGGTTGGAGCCCGATAAAGGTAGCAGAACTACGACACCTGTTTATCTATGCATGTGGACGGTGAAAAATAAAAATGAAAGCTTGCAATAAGTTGGCGTGCGACTCAAACTTTTGAGGATGAAAGCTTGCAGAGACAGAGATAAAAAAGTGTCTTCATTCCAAGAAAAAAAAAAAAGGCGTGCTTTGATAAGATGTCATTCCTACCTGGCCACTTGCTGTCATTCATGATATCTGCGGCTGTTCGCTCCATGAATGGACATTTGAGATGGATCACAGCTGCGAGGATCCCCGCTGTCCGTCGATGCTGGCCTCTGGGCCTCATTTTGAATGCTCACTATTTTGTGCTCGTTAGGGGCGTTGGAGACGTTTGGTCTGGTGTTTCTCGCGGAGGATTGGTCTAAAAATCTTATCGGAAGTGAGGAAAATCTCTCCTCCTTTTTTGTACTTTGCAACGAGGGTGCGCCTAATCTTGGTTGTGGGGGGCGCTTTTGTCTTCGACAGGCGTAAATCATTTCTTGTTAAGCTGTGCAAACTGAGCACTGCTGGAAAGTCTTTCTTCTACCCTCCCTCTGTTATCCTTAATCGAGGGGAGGGGTCCCTTTGTCTCAGGAGGTCTATGTAGTCGCTGCTTGGGAAGCACTGATGCTACACCTTGCCGACTAATGGAAAACTATTTCAACCCCTATTTTCAACTTAGACATGACATCGTGTACTTTCAACAATGGAGTCCTGGTCAGTATCTTGAGCATTCTTTTTTAGATAGCTTATTTTGCTTATCGGCTAATCACCCCTCGCCTGTTGCTTTGTTCTTGGGCGTTTCAGTTGTCGGTATTTTAGGGCTAGAGCATCTCTTCCCCGTGGTGCGTTCCATTGCCAGCAGCAATTTTGACCAGTTCTCGCATGCTGTGTGATTGTGTCCTTAAAATCTGCAATAACCTCCTCTAGTCACCTTCGACTAACTCTTTGCAATGATTTGTGTTGGCAGTCGTATAAAAGATTGTTTAGTAGCTTGTTCCAAAGTTAGGCGCTTTGGTGTTCGAGTCGGTGTATGACAATATGGCGATAAGGGTGGCGTACTTCTAGCATGTAGCTCTTGTGCACTGCCTTATAATATGCTGTCAGCCTAATTATGTGTAGCACTATCGACATGCTTTTGCAGCTTCACCCTGTTGTTTTTCAGTAATGTCAGTAGCTGAACTTTGAGACAATAACTTGTGCAAGTGGCATGTGAAACTGGTCAACAACCCCTGGAGAGTGTGAATATGGCAAACATATTTAGTCAGTTTGGAGTAAACTGGTCAACAACCGCTGGAGAGTGCGAATATGGCAAACATATTTAGTCAGTTTGGAGTATTCTGACAAGCCCTATTGCATGCACTAACAAACTGTTGCTTTAGGATCAAAACTATGCATTCAGCTGTGCACGTAAAACATATGGTAAAGCACTCACAGTTGAATGGCAAGCAGCTCTGGTTGCTGTAGAATGTCAAGGCATAATGATGGGGCATAATTTGCATTATTTCCATTCATTTGTGAAACGTGATGGTGCCAATTTCCAGTGCATGCGATAGAGCAGCTTCATTTTGGCGTGTCTAGCATTCTCTCAAGTTTTCTGTCTTGTCTTATGGAGACCACTTTTTGTTTGCCCAGCTGTTCGCAGCAGCACGTAACTAGCCACTCAGTTTACTTTTTAACGCCACCAAATGGTTCAGTCTTCATGTATCTGCTACAGTGGAACTGCGAAGTGCAAGCACCGATAAAGGGACTGTATTCGAAGATAATTATTGTTTGGGGATTACACTTTCAACGTACGCTAATTATATGTTCAAGGAAAGGTGGGCAAATAATCACTTTAGTCATTTAGAATGATAATTATACATCACAAAAAGGCAATGCTGTTGCCTAAAACGATTATTTCAGAATACGGCCCCAGATGTGTGGAGATTGGCAAAAACATTGTCACAGGGGCTGAGAATGTGGGCATTGTCGCAGCATTTCCTGTACGTTGCTTGCGTGCTGATCGCATTGGGTTTGATTGTCGTTGAGGTGCATTCGGCTAATTTTTATTCGTAGTGATGTGCGATCAACATCTCGGCAATTGTTTTTATCAAACAAGGCTCATAGATATGGGGAATAACATTGCTTCGATGTTGCATACGCTTTTCATATATTTCACAGCTTGCCTACATTTGTGCATGCTACATCACAAAGATAAGGTGACTGATACTATGTAAACATCAGTTTGGTTCGATTCTATGAGACTCAAGAAAAAGAGTAGACCTTACTGACTGCACTTCACACGAAAACAAATGCACAGCTGCCTTGCTCATGTCATAATGACATTTGTGCTTGATGTCCTGTTGCTGCGTTCAGGGCAGCAGGAAGGGTAAAATAATGGAGCGGACAGAGTTGGTTGGTATTCATGTTTAAAGACAAGGTGCGCAAACGCGGACGCTGGAGAGGTCTGACACCACAAACACCGAATAAGAACTGAAAAGGCGCAGTTAAGGTATTTGATTTCTTCTTTATACAAGTTTATCGGAGGTTGGCTCATGCATGCACAATTGCTATTATTGATATGCTAGACCTCAATCATGAAGCGTGTTTCTTCATTCATGTTCATGTACAAAAGCACACATTCATCTTAATCTCACATGCATTTACACTTCCGAGCATTTACACTTCCGACAATGTCACGATAGATCAAATCAAAAGCTTCTGGCTAGTTATTCCTAGTGAGGGTAGTGCTGAAGAGGATAATATCCTGTGTTTTTTGTTGAGCAAGTTTTGTGTGGAAATTGAGCGATGCGAGACTTGTCGATCCCGCTGCTGGAAGCCAACCAATGTGAGCCCCTCCCCCTTCCTTCTGATCTGAGGCTAAGCAGTTCTGTCATGACAAAGTCGAGATTCTCTTTTGCCATAATTTTATTGGGGCTTTAACAAAACAGTTGCAGCTTTTATGCAATTTTGGCCCTTTTGGCTCGATTTGTTTTGTCACTGAGGTTGAAAAAACTACCTGAGCTTTGAGCATATGTGCCCAGACAAGCGGTGCTAGTACTGTGCCAGTGTCTTGGATGTTGTAGAGCCTATGTGACACGCGCCTTGCGCTTTAGGGAATGATAGTTAGCAGGTGAAAATAAAACTTTATGTGCCGACATTCTAGCCGGTGACACTTCAGGAGTATAACCTGCGACAGCGGTTCAGTGGTCGTGGCCCCTCTTGCGTTTTCTCCTCCCCCTTTGCCCTGCCTTGTTTTTCTTTACTTTATATATTGCCTCGGTCTTGCAATAAAGCTTCAGTTGATAGTCTGCACTTGTCTGTACTTTTGTTCTACTTCGTGTTTCCATCCGCTTTTTGTGCAGTACACTTATGGGTCATGGCTATGCTGATGAGCTCAGATTTTGATGACGTGGCAGGTGCATTCCAGTTGGGACAGATTCCTAGTTCTTGTGTGTTGTTCTTTGCCTGCACGTGACACAATCCAAGGGATTGAAAAACATAATTAGAAGCTCGTGTCCACATAATTAGAAGCCGGTGCAGTTTTCAAATATTCATCGAAATGAAAGTGAATCACTTGGTTTAGACAAAAAAAAATTGTAACGGTATTGTCATTAACATCACATTTGCAAAAGAGACCATAATAATTATAAGAGAAACAAATCAGTTACGTTTTTATTCATGAATTTGTGCGCTTAAAATTCGACTGGTGAATGTCAATATGACTTCATGGATTTCAAAGTATTTTTAACTTTCTTTGGCCACATTGGCATGATAAAATTTTCTGGAATGTGAAATGGTGTACTCCTTACTTCCTTTAAAATGTGGTTTAATTTTTACTGGTTGTGGCTTTGTGGCAAGTGGGTGCAGAAATCTCAGGCTGGTGTCAGCAGCTATATTTTACTATTTGCACATTTTGTTTTTTGCTGAAAGTTTTCTTGTTGCATGAGTGGCAATGTTAATGCTATATATTCATAATTTGCCAATGCAAGAATAATATTAGCCATCATCTTCAGTGTCCCATCAATTACACCTACAACTTAATTGGAAACAATTGCAGGGCATTTTGCTGAATAATTGGTGCGAATATGAGTGCATCACACCTGGCAAGGTTCACTGAAGTCATGATGTTGCCCCCCGCCACGGTGGTCTAGTGGCTAAGGTACTCGGCTGCTGACCCGCAAGTCGCGGGATCGAATCCCGACTGCGGCGGCTGCATTTCTTATGGAGGCGGAAATGTTGTAGGCCCGTGTGCTCAGATTTGGGTGCACTTTAAAGAACCCCAGGTGGTCGAAATTACCGGGGCCCTCTACTAAGGCGTCTCTCATCATATGGCGGTTTTGAGACGTTAAACTCCACATATCAATCAATCATGATGTTGTAAGCGCAACATTTCTCGCGAGGAATATGAAACTTAAATGAGTTACATGTTGTAAGCGCAACATTTCTCGCGAGGAATATGAAACTTAAATGAGTTACAGATATCCATGCGGCAGGAAATGTATAGTAGTGGTTTCAAATGCAATGTTTAAGGGCTGTCACTGCGCATTGCAACGGAATTTTTTTAGAACACTTAGATCAGAGTTAGCATTGCCCCGATTAAAGCAAGACATGTTCTGCATTTGGAGCCGAGGTCCCGCTGTCTGGCCAACCTGCTTGTGGGACGCTGTTGAGTCCCGCATTTGGCTGAAAGAATACTCACAATCGCAGCCAGCAAACCTGACAACTGCACCCATATCCTCGCTATGACCTGTTTTCTTTCTTTGTCTATCTCTCCCTTACTCTATTTCTTTCTTGCTTTCTGTCATTCATGCCAACTTTTCTCACTTTCTCTAACTTTTTCTAGTTATCTCACCCACAGCAAAACATAGTCATGTGGTTAACATAAATGCTTGTTCAGCTACTGCATCTTCATAGGCGAGTGTTTACGGCGCTCGCCTTTGACCATGGCTTTAAATACTGCCTCAAAATTTCATTGTTTCATTTACTTCTCCCATCTACTTCATATCTCCTCTTCTTTCCTCTCAACTTTTCAGAGTAGTGTTTTGTCGAACACTTGCCTCCCTCCTATCTGGCTAAGCACTACTAGTTTTTAGTTTTACTAAAATTTACCCCCCCCCCCCCCCCGGCTCGCCGGCACTCTTCGCCCGCTCTATGCGTATAATGTTGTGCACCTGTAGTTGTGCTTGGTAGTAGGGAATTCGCAGTACTTTTGGCACACAAGACACTCGCGTTCTTGTTTACTCTATGCGGACTTGCTCCAAACCAAAACAGCTCTGCTAATAAAAGTGTAATTTTTTTTTTGTTTGAGCTGTGAAACAGGCTTGTCTTTCCATCCCTGTTTCGTTAAAAGTCGTCACTGGTAAGTGTGGATGTAGATGGTCAGCAGTCATGCCGTTGGCAACCACCTGGAACATATTAGAAATCGTAAATGTATGTGGCGAGTGGTACGCATTCTTAAAAACCAAAAAGGAAGTTGCAGGAAATCTGACACAAAGAACTACATTTAATGTGAGCACTTGCATGAAACTTCGATATGTAAAAGCTATTTCTGGCCCCCTTTGCATATAACGCACATCAATAGATGTTGCAAAGTACATTGGTAGAGTCTGCAAAGGCCATCTCTGCTTCTCTTTTTATAATATACTGCATGTCATTGTCGCAATGGTTTTGTCTTTCATTGCCTTTCCGACTCCGTAATTACATTGGGCGCCTGAGAATCGTTTCGATTGGAGCATTCTGTGTGCGAAATATTTAGCCTACATGGGGCGATACCCCCACCTCAGTTCGCGTGTGGCATTTAGCTGGAAATATTTCAAGTGCTTGTGGTCTTATGTAAATGGTTGGAGGAATAGGTCTTGTATCATGTGGCTGAGGTCGGAGACTGCCAGACAATTTCAAGGCTGTGCGCTGGCAAATGACCATCTGTACAATCATCGTGTCTGTGCGATTTTACTTTTGTATTTTAAAAATTTTTCACCTGCATTTGCGCATGCCTGCTCAGCTTGGGGCTGTGTGTTCTCATCCCAGCTGTATGACCTGGAATTGAGTTTGAGACTTTGTTGCTGCCATTGCTTCTCCTGAAAGCAATTCGCACCACAACAAAAGTCCTGGGAAACTGCGGACGAAGTGATAGTTGTGTGCATTTCAGTGCCTGTTGTTCCATGACACTTGTGCACATATTCCTATAAATTTGTACCAATAATCTTATGTTACATACAGGAATGTCTATTGTTCTATATTGGATTCTATTTATTATGGTATGGCAACACGGGTGTTATAAGGGTGACTAGTTACGGAATTTTCGACAAACTTGTGCTATCGTTATATTAGGGCTAGCTTGACAGTGGAAGTAATGTTATTGGCTGGAAATTTTTAAAAAATTTGATTGAGATATTGCACGGGCTGTGTTGGTATTTGACCGCATGCTATTCTGCTTTCTGTATGTGATCATTAGGTATGGCTGTCGCTTTTCTTGGTAAAATTTCATCCCGCAGTAATTGTAGGCCCTTTCATTATTAAACACATTCCATGCATTATGGAAATGTGAATTGTGATCCGTTCAAAGCTGAATCTGTTAGATTTTTGTTGTGCGAAGGCTAACCATCAGTCTACCTTCTCTGCGACTTGCCGTTGGTGCTCTTAGACTAGGAGGCAGAGATGAAAGTTGCTGTGGCATGCCTGAACCGCAATTCCGCTATGCTCGTACCTTAGCTTCGAATAAACGATGGTGGTGATGAACTTTGTCAGTATGTTCTGTAAAATGGGGTTGTGATCATTGATCAGTAGTTGCATGTTTGTTATATTACAGTTAAGCAGCCTGATCAAATTTTTTCCCTCTTCACACACATTGTTTGCTGATATTCCAATATTCTTTACCAAATTCTTAACATCTAGTTTATATCAGCTGCTTACCAATCAATACTTAGACATAGATGCTCTCCTTCTGTAGTTGTCGTTAAGGAAATATCGTGGCACTCTCAATGAGTCGAGTAGTATTCTGGACTTCTGAAAGCGGCCACCTCTCGATAGAAGTGGTCGCTGCTTCACAAAAGTTCTAATGGAACACTCATACTGTCGAAGGGTAGTGCTGCGCTGAACTTAGTTTAGAGACGCTGTTGCAGCAACGAAAAAAAAGGGGCATAGATGAAAGGCCTGTCTGAAGACACTACCTAATGCAACCAAGAGGCAAGGAAGGTAGACGCAATACTTGTAGTCTTTACTGGGCAATGCAGGAATTATGACGTGAATGGAAAGGAATCGCAATGGACAAAAAGACTACTACTTGTAGTCGATAGGGACGTAAACTTGCAACCTTTGGATAATGCGCCCAATGGATCTAGCAATTCAGGTATACGGCGGTGGTCGCTTCTTGCTAGCAGTTGTAGTGCATACCGTGAGTGTACATAGTTGCTTTTTATACGAATTAGAGTACCGTGAGTGTACATAGTTGCTTTTTATACGAATTAGAGTAACGCCCCAGTCTGTGTGCGCGTGACCTACCTTCTTTTGAGATGAATCCTTACCGCTTTCTGACGTTTTAAGCTCTGTTGACGTGCTCTCTCTACTCAATTGAGGTGCCTACCTTTGAGAGGCTACGATAATCAACGCAGACAGGGGCGCGCTAATTCGGTGGCATCAAAGATAAGCGAGTTGCGTTTTTAGTGCTTGTGTTAAAGGGATCGGTCACCTTCAAGGGGGAAGGGGGGCGATGCCTACCCTAACTTGGTAGGGACGGGTAGACTTCCTGTATATAGATATACAGTAATACCCCTGTCACACATGGCAACTGAAGTGCACTTTGAGCGAGTACACTATGTCGCGAGTGTCGTTTGCGCGCTGTCACACGAGGAAGTTTAGTGTCACTTGCTGCGAAGTACACTTGCTAGCAAGTGGGTTCCCGAACCTCTCTTGGCTGCGACGGAGCGCGTAGCCTCGGTACCACTGGCTGGCACAGAAATACGCTGTTCCCTAAAGCGGCGCTCGTACTATATTTAAACCATTGTGTTCGTTTTGAGGAATACTGCTATGTATTACTACAAAGAGCTTAGCACTCTGACCCTCGGACAGTTTGCGGCCACATTCGCTTGGGGGGTTGCGGCAGCACATGCTGTGCAAATGGCTGCGTCCGTCACACTGTTTACTTCCAGGCACACTTGCACATGTGCAGATGAGTCGTTCTGTAGTCGTTTGCGATGTTGTGTGCCGCTGGTGCTACTTCCACGAAGACAACGTGCTACGACGATGAGACGCAGGCGCAAAAATAACAAATACACGTTGCACTACAAACCCGTCAATTGCCACTGTCATCATTTCCAAAGTACACTTGGCTTTCTCGTGTAGCAGCAAACTGCCAAAATGACACTTTGTGAGCATAAGTACACTCGCACAGAGTTGCCAAGTGTGACAGGAGTATAGGGAGCTTGCATGAACGGTGGTGACGCTATGCACTCTGGGTAGGCAGCCATTTTTTCTTTTTTTGTCAGAGGCGGCCTGGTAGTGCAGCAGCGCAGTCGTGTTTCCAAGCGTTGGCGTTGCTTGCAAGCGTGATCGAGTGCGAGCACGACGGAAATTTTACTGGAGGATGTGTCGAGCACGATGTCAGTCTCACCGAAAGACTAACTACACCGCAGCGCTACGCCAGGAAGAGCTCGAGTGGTACGAAGAAGACACGAGAATTCGCTCCGAGTGGACCCATTCACACATCGTGTGGGAGACTGTGTAAGTTACGTTGTGGCCACGCATCGACAGCTCCGATATTCACGAATTTCTCGTTTCGAGAGCGAGTTTGAAAAGCCGGGAGCAGATGAACTCCACTAAGGCCCTCGAGGGTCACAACGTTTTGAAGAGTGGCCGAGTGCGAGAGCCGTGAGTGAAGAAATTCGCCGCCGACACCATGATCGTCGTCACTCAAGTAAGACGTGTTAAAAAAAAAACTGAGAACGCTCTTTTCTCGTGCACGTGCGTCGTACTCCACGTAGAATAACAACGCAGTGGCAGGCTTCGCTGTTCCCGGCCATGCATGTGCAGTGCGCGGCAACGATCTCGCCATCACTCTTGGCCATGAACAAGACGTCGACGGGGGCCTTGTGAAACACACTGAGAATTCAATCGGAACAGAAACAAACATTAGCATCTATGGCAAAATCAAGTAATTTAACACCCTCTTACTTGAGTGATGACGATCACGGTGTCGGCGGCGAATTTCTTCATTCACGACTCCCACAACCAGCCACTCGTCACAATGTTGTGGTCATTGATTGCCTTTCTCGACTTCAACAGCTTTTGGGTTATCAAACTCGTCCTCGGAACGAGAAATTCACAAATATCGGGGCTGTCGACACGTGGCCACAAGTACACGTCACTTGTGGCCGCACGAAGCGTGAATGGGTCCACTCGGAGCAAATTCTCGTGTCTTCGTACCACACGAGGTCTTTCTGGCGTAGCGCTGCAGTGTAGTCTTCCGGTGAGGCTGACATCATGCTCGACACTTCCTGGAGTTGAATTTGCGTCGAGCTCGCATTCGATCACGCTTGCAAGCTAGGCCAACGCTCGGAAACACGACTGCGCTGTTGCACTACGCAGCCGCCTCTGACAAAAAAAAAAAAAAAGAAATGGCTGCCTACCCTAAAGTGCATAGCGTCGCCGCCGTTCATGCAAGCTCCCTATAACTCTGGGGAAGGGGATGCTGCGACAAACCTCCCTATTTCTTGCACGGGCATCCCTGCGTGCGCTTATTGTGGTTGGGACTGAAATCCGACGATGTGTGGCGACAAGCGCGCCTTTCGAGCGGTGAACTTTTGAGGCGGAGCGAGAAGCTCGCTCGAACTGCGCCGCTCTCGTTGGTCGCCTCGTGACGACAGCGCTGCTTGACGCGCAGCGAGCGAGAGTGGCACGTGGGTGTTGCGTCACGCGATCACGTTGAATTCCAGTCGCGTTCTGATTCGTCGCGCGCTTTATTATTATTATTATTATTATTATTATTTAATACAGCCACGCATGCTGTCATTGGTGACGTGGCGATGCGTGAGGAGTCATAGCGCGCGCAGCTGATAATCGCAAAAAGATAAATAAAAGTGGAGCTGCGAGATACGACGACCTCGACGATGTGGCGCGATAGGGAGATAACATGATGAATAAATCAGACTGATGGGCTGGTTGATACTGCGTATAGTTAGGCTTAGCTCGAGGATACAATGTCTACTGTCCGATTTTGTTGTTTTTTGCCTTTTTTTTTGGGGGGGGGGGGGTTGGGGACGCAAAATTTGGTCTCAAGTGCCCCAAAAAGCCCACTCACTAATCCTTGACGACGTGGTCACGTAATACGCTATGCCCCCCCCCCCCCTCCCGGTCCCCCGCCGATTTCTGCCTCGTGTGAAAACCTCGTGACTTGCAAGAGTTGCCTTTGCGGCGCAGCTGTCGTATTTATTTCCCCCGCCCCCACACTTTTGCACGAGGTGGATCGACTCGCGCAACACAGCGTAGCACGCGCCCGGCTTGTAGGCTTCTTTTACCTTTTTTTTTTGCACGAACTTCTTTGTTTTCTTATTCCTCTGCCGCCGCCTGATACTTGGGTAATAATAATCGCAGCTGCTGCAACCACCACCTCCCTCCTCTCTTTCACCCTCTCTCAGAATCAAGTGTTAAGCGTTGCATATGTGGTACCTGTGTTTCTTTTTTCCCTGTAGATAGGGAGTGATGCCGGTCACGAATGCGGGTGGCACGCGGAAAAACAAAAAAAAAAGGTAGAAAATAGAAAAACATGCTGCCGCCTGTTGGCTTCTGTTGTTGCCGGAGCGACTCGCTGATGCCGTGAGTTCCGCATCGCAACGAGGTCTCAACCTTGGGTCCTCTCCTCCTCCCCACCACAAAGAGCTCCCTCTCTTTCTGGTCGCAGCTACTGTCTCGCTGCGTTATGTTTCATGGTGAAATTTACTTGATCTGTATATAAACAGCGCGTTTATTCACATACAACTTCAAAAACTTTTTTTTAGCAGGCTATGATGCCGTATGCGGCGCGAATCTTATTTTGGCTGCGGCGGGCCGAATTTGCGACTGAGGCGAAAATGCTGGTTGCCCGTGTACTTGGATTCGGGCGCGCCAGGTGGTCGAAATGTTTCCGGAGCTACAGTGCCCCTTATAAAAGAATATCGTGGTTTTTGGACGCAAAGCACTGCGGATCGTTAAACCGCTTCGTTAAACCGCTTGCGCCTCCCGAACGACAGACATCTCGTTCACCCATGGGCCGAGAGGTAGCAGTGAGGACTGTAAGCCCTGTGGAAGCTTGGGCTAGTTGGTATGGCATGGCGGTAGTTATAGCGCGAGAACAAAAACGACGACTCAGTGACAAGGACTTCTCGTGCTATAACTACAGTCCCTGTGATAGCTTTTTGGAAAAACGCATTTGTTGTCGCTAGCACACCTTCGCTGGAAAGAGGAGCGACTTAAGCTCAACGATCGAGCGAGGGGTTTCATCTTGACGGTTTGTGCGCAAGCACACGGACGCAAAGAAGGGAAACTGGCGGGTGGACGCACTATATCAACTGCCCCCGCGCTATCTAGTCGAAAACTCACGAACAGAGCACATGGCACAACTTGCGATCACGTGCCTGAATGATGAACAGGTGACACTAGCGAAACGTTTCTCAGGCAGCGCAACTGGCAGTTGGCAACAGATTTTTTTTTTTTGCTTGTCAAACAAAAAGGTCTCCACTATGTATCTCGGAAGTTTGATTGCGATGCCTGTATTCGATAAAGGCGCTACTAAAACAAGGTGTGCACGCGCGCTCCCTGCCATGAAGAGAGGAGTAGTGGTTCGGTACACCCGCAATATTTGTGTCTTTTCTCTGGTTTGACATCGTCTTCCTGCCTTTTCTCTGGTTTGACAAGGTCTTCCTGCCTTTTCTCTGGTTTGACATCGTCTTGGTGCCTTTGCCTTGGAAGTATTTTCAGAGGAATGGGCAGTTTGCAAAAATAGGCAGGGTGGCTTTTACACTGTAAGGTTCGTTTTCCAAGCAACACCCCGGCTTTTCTTGCCGATTGTGTTTTTGCCTTTCCCCTTTTCCTCACGAACGACGGGTTCTGGGTCGTCCACCATGCGATGGCTGAGGCTACCTACCAAGCCCGACAACCACGTTGTATTAGTTGGGGGGGAAAAGACGTTTTGTTCAATGTGTCACTATCTTCAGCAGCCCTGGCCAGAGCACGGCTCAGCGCCTTGATGTTTTGTTGTACTCCCGTGCCTTCGCTGGAATTTGGAACGAGCCTTACAGGAAAGCCGCCTTGCAGATTTTTGCAAACCGCCCATTGACCATTTGCAGAAATCTGCGAGGTGGCTTTCTTGGAAAGTTGTTAACTTTTCAAACTGAAAAATCTCGTTCACAGACGGCATTTCTCCCACCTTGCCTCTTCGCCTTCCACCCACTCCCTTCACAAACGACAGGGGCTTTCACCACCATGCCATCTGAGGAGGGTTTGTGTTTCAGGTGGGACCAGGCACACAGCAGTTGTTTGGGGGAAAAGTCGTTTTGTCGCACTCACATGCCTTCACGCGAATAGGAGTGGTAAAAAGCGCAGTGAGCCATAAAAGCAGTCTGGGCATGAGTTTTTTTTTTTTTTCATTTTTGCTAGGGAAAGCAGCCTTGCAGATTTCTGCAAACGGTCACTTTGCTGGAAAAGTCTCTGCATGCCTATGATGAGAAGCTTTGCGCGTACAGTCGGAAAATAAGAAACGCGTAGACTGAATGGATTATCGAAACATGGGGCCTGCTTAGTTAAAAGGGGTCGTGAAGCAACACGTTGGATCAGTTGAAATATTGTTTTTTTCAATCACGTGAATATCAAACTTCACCTTTAGCTTAACCAGGAAGGAAGAAATGAAGGCCAGTGTCGCGGGACAACTCTTGGGGGTGGGGGGTAAAGTGTTGCCAGCACGCGCAGCAGACATCGGATGGGGCTGCCAAAACGGGACGAACGCCCGTTTTCGGCTGCAGGCAGTAGCGGAGGAAGTTCAACTATGTGGCCGAGCGGCTGTCCCAAATTCTGTCACGTCACCGCTACTTACGGCGTCCTCCCTCCTAATCATATCGTGGTTTTGGCCCTTTAATAAGCCGCAACGATTATCCATGTCGGAAAGCACCTATGTTGCACACTGATCAAGTTCACCACTCGGTAGGCTTTGCTGGACTTGGCATCGTACTTTTAAGTGGTGGTACACTTATTTCTCGGAATGCGTTCTTATTTTTCATTAACACTTATTTTTACTCGTTAACATGTGTTTTCATTTATTCACATTAGCATTTATTTTGCAGAATGGCCCGTTTTGCTGCTCCAGAATGCAGCATTTGTTAGTAACTGTCCTCCGAAATGGCGTTGGGGAAACTGAAACAAGCTGTATACTACCATCTTGCGTGGAGCTCGTATTCATATAGTAGCTGTATACTCGAACATTGGCAATGTTTCGCGCATTATATATATATACCTTGCGCGAGTTCGTTTATTTAACTTGATTTCTCGAAATTTCGATGCGGGCTACTTCCTACTTCAATAACACTTATTGATGTTCAATGACCGTTCCTCTGCTTAATTGTTTTCTGAAATTTGCAGTGATTATTGTGTGCGCAATAATAATAATGCAAAATACCAATAAACATTAATATTTATAAGAGTAATGATGCAACAGGAGTCATTCAGAAAATATTGCTGTCCGCTCCGAATGCATCAATAGCTGCTCCAGCCTTGCATTTTTCTGTCCCAAACGTCAAAATATCGCTCCCACCAGTGTTTACATGAATTTCCTCGCGATTTTCTGTGAAAATTCTGTTGCAAGACGGCTCTCGTGTTTTTCTGCGTGGTTCGGTCATAAACGAAATGGTCATGCTCGAAACGTGCGTGGCACTACTGGGCGCCCAAGCAAAAATGCCTGGACACTTGCGACCATCGCCTCTGGTTTTCTTTGCAGAATTCCCCCCCTCACACCCCCTTTTTTTGTATTTTGTCGTCCCCTTCCTTCCAATTTCGTCTCCGGCTTTGCGCGTTTCGAATACCGGCGATCCGTGAAAGACAGACAGACAGCCGAGTGAAAACTTCTTACTCGGAAGCGATTTTTTCTTTTTACTACCCGAAACTCGTTCACCGGAGCATTTTCTCGTTCTTAGTGTTTCTCCCATCACACCCACGTTCCCCAGCCAAGGTGCAAATATGCGCTTCAAAAGTTAGAAAGCGGCATAGAGAAAGAGAGGGAGAGGTTTGTGCGATTGTTGGAGAAGTTGCATTTCCAGTGCTGTCATCTGGCACGCGCAGGTTCCCGCATGGTTCGATGTGAAGAGAAATGTCTCCGTTTTTTCTTTTCGTTTATTTTGGGGGGGGGGGGGGGGGCGTGTGTCTTGTTAGGTTGGTATTTCTTTGCCTTCTGTCTCCCTCACTCATTTGTCACCTCTGCATGCCAACGCCGTGCTGTGCCTCTCCCCCCACTACCCCCATCTTGGGTTGCAGAAATAAACGTTTTTTCTCAAGCTACTATTACTTCTTATGCATAAACAACAAACAAACAGAAAAAAAGTAAGAAAAAGCCGCGCTCAGGGATATATTTCTTGAAACCCTTTCAAACACCACCTGTGAAGAACTGTCCGCAAATGTGTGGAATCTGACAACGCTATTTATTCAGTATTCCGTTCGCACCAAATTAGTGTGATAATATAATCGTTGTTGTATTAACAAATCTTAATTAAATTGCAATTGAATGTATACTCGTCCTTTATTGAATGATTGGCGCTCTGATTTGGCTTTATTGTGAACGAATTTTCAGGCTATAGTGACAAGATGCGCTCTTTGGTTAGGTCCATATTGAGCAAACAAAAATTATTACTGTTCGCGTGGTTCGGGAGGGCGCTGCACGTCGAACGAGGCGGTGCCTTGGGAAACGTCATATACAATAATATACTGCAAGAATAAGTTAAATGAAGACGAGCTTATTGTGCAGGAGATTCCAATTCATTCTCGCTCTTTTTTTAACTCCCCAGTTGGATACTAATAGCAGAAGGAAGCGGCGTACAGAAGGGATAAGTAACGATGCTTTTGCCGATCGGCGCAGGAAGCGGCCGCCGTGTTTCGGGTACAGAACCCGCGCCCTCGAGTTGCTTTTTACACACGCGTCACTCTGTGCATTTGGACGGCCTTCCAAGCGAATGTCGATTGACTCGGCGGCCAGGCGTGATCCGCTGGCACGCAACGTTTGGAAGGCCGTCGAGTCGGATAGTCTTTAACAAAGTGGCTGACTATTTTGGTTGTGCATACTTGAGGTCAACGGCGCAAAAAAGACGGGACGAGCGTTGACTCGATAGTAGTAGTAGTAGTGGTAGTAGTAGTAGTAGTAGTAGTAGTAGTAGTAAAGTAAGACTTTTATTCAGCCAAATTTACAGGCCGAGCATTTCGACCGCCTGTGCGATCAGTCGACGCTGTTCTTCTTCCCCTTCGGCGCTGATCCAGTCGAGCCAGGAGGTGATGGAAAGGGATGGGAGAGGGTAATAGCTGGATTGCTGAGCAGTTGGGCAGTAAAACAGGCAGTGTGACAGGTCGGCGTATGGGGAGGGGCAATTAGGACAGCAGGGGTTAGACCTATATTTATAAAGGAAAAGGCGAGAGGGGGTTATCAGGCAGTTCATTTTGATGTGCCGTACAGTTCGAGCCTCGAGCGCCGTGAGTGATGGATGAGGGGGAGGGTAAAGACGCTTGTCGAGCCGGAGCTGGAGATATACCTCCTTGATAGTGTGACGCAAGGAAATCTGCCCATCGTTATTCGCGGAGCTTTCACTGTCTTCCGAAGGTGTGGGCCAGGGAATGAGCGGTGCCCGGTGCAATATATCGCGGGCAGACTCGATAGTCATTCAAAGGAGCAACCCGCAACCCTGTCGAAACTTCGATAGCCGTTGGGCAACGGAAGCAGCGCGAAGGTTGCCCTATCGTTCACAGTGGGGCACGTAGTCGCGAGTAAACAACGACGAAAATTTTACCTGTAAGCATTGAAAACGGTATTCTTATTTTTAAATAGATTATTTAGCCACTTGTAATGAGCGAACTGCGCATTCTCTGACATCAGCAACGTGCTTGTCGTCTTGCCGTGTGCGGTTTCACTACTTAACAGTTTAAAATCTTTGAATAAGCACAACGGACATATTTGTGCTTTTAAGGGGATTTATATCATTGTACTTTGGTGAAATGAATACGAAAAACAAGGATATCAGTGGCACACAATGTTTTTTAGCGAGAAACGCCTGAACCACTCAACGGCCGCAAAAAAAGGTGGCTTCGTTGTAGAGCGATAACTCCGTCGAGTTGCTAGAGTTGTGTTTTGATCGCCATCGACTGGATGGCCTTTCGAGATTGCCCGTGTGACGCCACCTTTGCCGCGAAGCTGTCTTGATATGAAAGCTGCGAATCGTTTTGCTGCGGTTTCTACAGCAAAGGCTCGTTAGTTCGAACTTACCGCTAATGCGAACTGACGCCCTGGCCCAGTCGTGTGTGTTTATGCGGGCGAGAACACCAAATAATTCGATCGACAATGGTTATTTCGAACTAGTTTCAATCGCTCCTCGCTGCAGTCGGCTGAGTGTGATCGCGATGCGTTGCAGAACAAAGTGGGAACGAAATTTAGCCTAGATTCAAAACAACGAAACCGCAGTATTTCTCGAAAGACGAGAATTCTGACGCTGCGCTAGAGCTTTTGGGCAAGCTGCAAGCGATGCTTATTAGAATTTCGATGGAAGAAGCGCGAGCAAATTGCTGATTACCTTTTATTTTGATTGCCTTAACTCTCGTGTTAACACTAGCGTTTTAGAGCATAAATAGCTGCGTTTGTTTCGACATCAAGGCTCGTTACTCACGTGAATGCATGTGTGTGCTTGTTTGCGGCGTATCGCTGATTTACCTATCAATTCTGTTCGCTGTCAAGGCTTCTTGAACCTGATTGAGCGAGTGACCTGTCACAAGCGTGTTGTAGGAGCGCCTAACCCGCTTTTTGTCCTCTTGTCTAGGATCAAGGTTTAACCTCATTCGCGATAATAATTCCAGAGATGGCTTTCTTTGCTCGTGCAGTGTGTCGCGATGTGCGTTCATTTTTGTTTCGCATGTCCTCTACTTCGAACTCCGCTTAATTCGAACAATCCCCCCCCCTCCCCCCGTTGAGCTTTTTAATACTGTACGGGAATGGAAGAGATTCGCTCATTTGCCCCAACGTGCTACGTGCTATCAGCGGCAAGCCTTGGCTACAGTAGTGCGCCCTGTCCAGTTATCACCGTTGATAGGCGCGCGCACACTGTTCGGCTGCTCTGCGCATATATTCGTGCCTGTCTGTAGTGATAAGTGGACGGTACACGCTGTATACCATCGCGAAGGCTTGCCGCTGTTCGTTTGACACCGATAGTACTCACTAGATAGGCGGCTTGCATGCTAGGTCACGGACGCGCGACGTGTCTTCGACGTGACGAGTTAGATGAATACGGGGCAGTGTAATCGCGTGACGATTGACCGGCTTCAGTGTGATAACGACGTCGCTATAGAACGTTATCCGGCTTTTCCGCATGATTAACGCGGGAACCGGCATGCGTTATGCTGACATCACTAACAACGCGACGTCACTAAGTTCGCCGACGCGAACTTAGTGACTAAGTTATAAGCCCCCGAACTGCGACGAGGTGGTCTCAGTGCATTTACTATAAAACCAACTGTAGTTTATTATCGGAAACATCAAGGTTATACGAAATACTAAGAGGGGATATTATAATCTCGAAAAAAAAAAACAAGATAAAGAAAACGGTAAAAAAAAAGGCTAAGCCGCCTATCTTTCCTCGAGTCATACTTTGAACTGTGGGCGTGCAGTGCATATACTGCTATAGCGATAATTTTAAACAGTGTTTCAATCTTTACAGATTTTCTAGCTTCTTTTCTTTTTTGTGTGGTTTGTCCATTTTTGTGCGCGATAACTGCAATCCCGGTGTTTCTGAGGTGTGTTTCCCGTAGCAGGAACTGAGGTACTCAGCATCTAGGCAATCGTCGGCGGTGTTCTTTCATCCTTGGGAAATGAGACGAGTCATGAAATGACTCTGCAGCACATGCAATTGCCAGTTGTGCCCGTTGTTATAGGGAATTGGTTTTTTTTGCATGTTATGTCTTTTGGGGGCTAATTTGCATTTTCCCGGCAAATAGTTACATTAGTGATTGCGTTCATCAATAACGCTTTTGTCGATGACTGAGTCGCTCAGTGTTTAGTCGAAAACGTGCGTTGGGGGAGTCAGTGCCGTAAAACGTGCATTCAGTTGAATGAAGATTGTGCCCTGCATACAGCATGACATGACGTTATAGAACCCCAGGTGGTCGAAATTTCCGGAGGCCTCCACTATGGCGTCTCTCATGATCATATGGTGGCTCTGGGACGTTAAAACCACAGATATCAATTAACATCGTGACATGAATATTGCTGTCAGGCCACGAACTGCGTTTTCGTTCGTAGTGGCGCATATCTTCCGCTGCGCAAAACGACTAAACCGATTTTCTGAACTCTCATTCGTATTCTTTCTTTCTTATTTTTTGTTATAATTAAAAATATGAAGGAAAAAAATGATGCAATGTCCGATTCTCGTAGACATCGTCGTGAAAGTCGCGCCCGCTTCTTTTGTGACGGCGATTACTCGCCGGTCAGCTCTGCTGCCCGCAGGTGTCAGCGGCTTTTCAAGAAGCGTGAATGTATGTGTTTGAAGGAAAGGAAGAAGGTGCTATGCCCTTGCAGCGCGCACGTGTTCGACCGGGCTGCAGATATTAGGTGCCTTTCTCCTCTTCTAACCACCACCACGTGTTCGGTGATTCAGGAGATGAGACTCTGTGAGCCGTGAATTCCACACTGGGGCTCGTAGGCGATGCACGCTTCAACATTCCTGAAATGTCACACTTGGAACACGGCCCACCGACACCACGTTTGTAGGAAGGCAACGAATATGAGGAGGACCTCCTTTTGGAACAGGACTTTACGTTGCACGAGAAAAAGGTGGGAAGGGAAAACGTTGGCAAGGGAAGAGATCGGGAAAGAACGCATCCGATTGCGCCATGCCTGTATCCGAAGCCCAGTGACTCCCGGTGTACAACTGCTATGCTTTTTCTTTTAATGTTGTGTCCATCGAAGAAAACGAGCCCTTAAATTTAAACCTTTCCTGCTGCAACCGTTGGCTTGTTTGGCCGCCCCTGACGACGTTGAGCAGTGCTGTGCTGTCCCCCTTGGTTTCTGGCGACATTGGTGCCATGCGAAATGTGTGCACGTGTTAGGTGCCCCGGCAGATAGGGAGTCAGGGAACCTTTGCGTTATTCTGTTCGCCCGAATGCATGCCAGGTCTTTTTTTTCTTTCTTGTTCGTGACATCTGCAGACTTTTTCAACCAAAACTCGTATAGCCCCCCCCCCCCCCCTTTTGTTACTTTTGCACTGGAGTGCAAAAGTTGAGGTGTTGATTAGAATGGCGAGGGGGGTGAGTGGGTACGTTGACGATGTGCACATGAGGACGCTTTAGCTGCATGTAGCATAACCAATTGCAACCCGCATTACCGACCATGCTTCGGCGTTTTTTTTTTTTCGAATTCTTTCTGCTAACACGTGTTCCCGTGCTCTGCGTGGCCGGACACTGTCCCTCTGTTCTCCCTGCCCTCGCGTGAACCACGGCACGCGAGCAAACCTTGCCGCTTTGTGTTTGTTCCTGGTAAGTTCGGCTAGACACTTCCACCCCCCTCCCCCTCGCTGTGCCGCTCCTCGTTTAGCGCGAACATTTCTCGCCTCCGTGCCTTTCTTCGTACCATATCTCTCACTCTGAATATTTTTCAACTGTCGCAAAGCTAGAAACGTGAAAAAAGAGTAGGAAAGAGACAGACCAGCGCTTCCATGCCCTGCCACTTGGAATAGTTTCGCGCTCGTCTCTCTCTCTTTCCTCCCCCGTTTTTCAACTTTATAGCTTTGCACTAGTTAAGAAACGTTCAGCAAACTACGCTCCAAAAAACAACTTTCCTCGAGGCTTGCATTAGAACACACCTGTCTGCTACTCCTGCATTGATTCCCTCCAGCGTCTCCGTCCCGGCGCCCGCGTGTCCTTTGTTCCACCTTGGTCTGGTCGTATTTCGCAGCGGCCGATCGTCAGCCCTACATACATGCCGGCCTTAGTCAGAGGCCGAACTATAAGACGTGCAGATATGGTTATTTGCCCCTATCTGGGTGACGGTCATGTCCGCCGTTTTTTTTTTTTCTCGTATAAGATACTCGGAGTCACCGCAATCAAGTTTGTTTTACATTTTTTTTTCTGGGATGGTTGTCATAATCGAGAACTTTTGCTGGGCTAGTCACTTCTGTTTGTCACTCCCCTGTGCCTTGTTGGTTAACAGCAATCGTAAACATGGTGGAAAGAAAGGAAGGGGGGAGCGAAGGGGTGACTATATCTTTCACAAAGAAACCTCCAAGTCTGTCTGTAATCGCTGCTTTGGTGACAGATCTCCAGTGACCTCGCGTTACTGACCTCTGAGAGAGAGGAGGCAAACAAAAAGCAAACCTCATATTGGTGGTTTCGATGTCGTTGAACCACGCCCCCCGTGCGCGTTCATTGGTTTGCCGTGGTGGCCAGTGGCGCCACTTGTGGGTTATGGTCCTTAAAAAAACGCGGATTCCCGACGAAAAAGCTTCTTCCCATTTGGGACTCTCATCGGGCCAGGAGCTTCATCGGTGCGGCCGGCGAGGATCCAGAAGAGACCGTCAGCAGCGTGCGAAACCGTCGCACTCGCCGTGTACTACATTACAGTACGCGTATTTGCCGAGAGTAGTATAACCCCGTGCACAAACGGAACGCCGCACATGGCGCGTAACAAGAAGAAACGCTCCAAGGCGTCCCGGCAGACCAGCGGGACTTCACAATCGTCGGCCGCACAGATACCGCCCTTCGCTGCCCCTTCGACGTCCTTCGCCCCGCCAAACTATCGTAAGCACACCGTTTCAGCACAACTTTTCTTTTTTCGTGTTCCTAGTAGCGTCTTGCGAGAGTTGGTGTAAGCAGGCAGAAAATGGCGGCGCGCGGCCGCCATTTTGTGCCTGCTTACTCCAACTTGCTTGTTTATACCAACTTGCTTGCTCACACCAACAAAATGGCGGCATGGCCGCCATTTTGTGCCTGCTTAGTCAGGCCTACTCCATTCTTTGTCTCCGGTGGTATTTCCGTCTCGAAGCTGCGCCTCAGCGGCTCATGTTAAGTTGATTGCGAGTTAAGTGATGCCACTATAGCGCCATGGTAGGCCATGTTTGCGTGCGCACTCGTTTTTCAGCTGCTAAGCCTACTGCTTATAAAGGCCGCCATGTTGAGCGACTCCACAACCTTAACAAAGGCTGACTTCATAACCTCAGGCGACGCCAGCGAGTGTTAACTTGCCGCCATGTTTTGCGAGCTTAGGCCTGCTCCACTGTCACCGACGCCTCGCTAGATTGCTGGTGTGGCTGATTAATAGCTAAATGATGTCATTATCGCGCCGAATGAACATGTGAACGCACGTTGCGTCTGGTAGTGCGCTCTCTGTTCACAGACGCAAAGGGCCTGACCACACGTATCCGTTGCAGCGCGGTGTTTTCTGACGCGGCGTCTTGCCCTTTCCCGATAAAGACCGGGGACACGTAAAGCCCCCATACTTTCGGAAAAGCACCGCGTTCTTTTGTTCTGTGCCACTTTCTCCTCTCCCCGGCTCGAAAGCAAACTACAAGCTCGTGGCGCGTTACGGGGAGGGTGCCGCTGTCGCACGCGAAAAAAAAAAAAAACGCGCCGGAAAGGAGGCGGCGAGGGGGAGAGCAGATGGCGGTACGGGGCCACGGAAACTGTCCATAGGGAGAGGGTGCGGTGCAGCGTCTGAAAGCTCCGCGCTGCAACGGATTCGTGTGGTCAGGCCTTAAATCGTTGTGCCAGGCACCGGTTTGAGTTGCGAGAACTGGACAAGAATAGGGGCACGTCCTTGTCTACCCTTCCTTTGTCTCTCATTTTGTTATTTTGTTTCAGTACCGCTCTTCGAAGAAATCAGTCGTCGGTACGAACTGGCTCCGTTGAATACTGTGTCGGCCTTATGCTCGACCCGCTATGTCACTTGTACAGTAAGGTGATTCCGACGCCGTCTTGGCTAATATCTCTGAACTGTAGTTATGAGTACGGTGGCCGGTTGTCTGTTGCAGCTGTGTACGGCGAGGTTTTCAACCGGGAACGAATGCCGCGTGGCCTATGTGCGGCGCTTCTCGCGCGCATAGAAGTGTCAAACAATTTGCGAGTTGTAGTACTCGCTGTTGTGGCAGTTGGTGTACGTTTAGTTAAGCTTGGCACAAAAAAAAAAACATCTCATCTTGCTCGTTGTGGTGCGGCGTGACTGGCGTTTTAAAAAATAACACAGATTAACGGGAATCCGACTGACTGCCAAAAGGCACGTGGTGCGGGGGGACACGTTGTCTGTCGCATGTTTTGTGCTCTGGGGCTACTTCTCGCACCCTGTAGCTTTAGCCACCGCACAGGCAAATTCCTGTAGTAACACACTGCTGAGAGGGGGGAGAATCGGGAGACAGGGGGTGTTGAATTGGATTTGTTCGCTCTGTAGGTAACTAAAAGGTAGCTAAATGCTTCGGTGGTCGTCTAGCTTGATTTAAGGAGCGGATACGATGTGTTAGGAGGAGCGCGAAAACGCTAGTTTCTTGCACAACACGCTTTGCGCGAAACATGCCTTTTAAAGGGGCCCTGCAACACTTTTTGGGCATGGTGAGGAAAGTGCCGATTGATTGAAGAGGCTCCCGAAAACACGCGAGCCAAATATTATAGTGCAACACGTGGCCTAGAAGCTCAAAAATCGCTCGTCTATCAAAGGCCATCTATCAGCCATTGGCTGATTTGAACATGGCGCTTGGTTGTTACAGGGATCGCCGCGAGAGCTCGCGACTTGTCCACGCTCGCGCACGTAATCACACTAAAAACGTCGCGTATTTGAATGCAGAGTATTTTCTGTGTCCATGCCATCCATCCTTGCTTATCTTCCAGTGCTTTTGTCGGAACGAGAAGAGATTGCAATTGCAGCGTGCGACAAAGCTTTGTAACTCTGCTCGTACTGGACGGATTCCTAAAAATTTTGCGTCGTTGAAATCGCGAGGCAGTCTTTCACTGAATACATTCCATTGTCACTTGAAAAAGTGTTTCAGGGTCCCTTTAATTTCCGTTCTTTACGTTCTTGGATATATTGTGCATTCACTTCGTTGCTTTGTTTGTAAGGATGAATTTCCTGTGTTTGCACGCCGGTTTTCTTGTTGGAACACGCCACCAACGTTTTGGGTCTGCTAGCTAAGTCTTGTCAGCTTTTCGCGTGCCTAATCGTGTCGTGGAGTGATCGTCCACCGATTTGGTTTTGTTAGCGACGTTGTTGCCTCAGTTTTATGCGCAAATAAGATATCCGTTCCGTCATCGTTATCGCCCGTCCGACCTCGACGTTTTGATGTTGCTTTTTAACCTAACTGAAAACGTTGTGTGCTGACCGGAGGGGAGATGAAGAGCAAAATTTGGCGCCCAGATATTGACAAAGATTGTTGACATTTTTATCTTAAACTCGGGTGGCCCACTGACCAGAATGAAACTCGTTGTAGCTCTTGCGTCCCAACGCGTGGCTGATATCGCAGAACATGACACGCGATGGGTGTGCTTCAAAGAAGAGTGACATGTTCTCGACAGTATCCCCCCCCCCCCAAAAAAAAAAAACGAGTGGAAGGAGGATTTCGCTCGGAGTTTGTCGAGAAAAGCGTGGGAGCTGTAATCTATTGTTTTCAGTTGTCTAAATTTAGTGTACCTGAAGCGTAAAGTGATATTAATGTGGGGTGGGAGGATCCGAACCTGCCTGCATTCGACTGCTGTTGATTGGTTTCCAACTGACGGAAACAGTGATATTTCGCTCACTTTAATTCATTTCAGTTTACGTTACAAATAATATACTCCATTTAATTAAAAGCACTCACGCTTCACCACGCGTCGTCGTCCTCCTTGTTATGCAGCAGAAACAAAACATAGACCAGAGCTCCACCCTCCCTACGCATGTAGTGTCCTCAGAGTACACTAGTAAAGACCAGGTCTAATTTCCGGGGGGTGCACATTTCCGAAGCCCTCCCCTACGGCGTCTCTAATAATCATCGCGGTTTCGGGACGTTTAAAGACAGATATTGTTACGATTATTTATGGGAGGGGGGCGATAGCAGCCACGTATGGAAGCGGCTACGTCGCGACGTGACGTCACGTTGATAATCAAGTTGAGTTTGACCTTCTATGGAGTTAGTGCGCGGCACGGACGTCACAAACTTCGCGTCGCCCCCCATGTTGGTGTTTCAACACTGCGGTTTCTCAGCGACTTCAATCGAAGCCATCTGTAGTGGCTAGATGTCCAGCGTTACATCGTTAGTACTAGTTGTTTGAGGTCGGAGTAAACGTTGTACATTCGTGAATTCGCGCGCCTTATACCCTTCAGCCAACTGTATTCTACAGCTGGCAGATTCTCAAACCAGTTTTGCTCACAGCTGTAATGGAGACGCAGCCTGATCGAAGCGACTCGCGGGGCTTCTTTGGCTTAGCTTCCTCTTCGTGTTTGGGTGGAAGGGCCATTAGCGGCGATGACAGTCGGGTTGGTGGCAGAAAAGAGTAAAAAAAAAGGAAGAAAGAAAATATTTCTGGGGGGGAATATTGCTGCCAAGTTATTTTCCTCGTTACCCTTCGAGCCAACGGACGTTCGCGCGCCCGCTCCTTGCGTCACGCGTTAAATCGGCGGCCCCTGTCGGCTACGCTAGATGGAACCACCTAGGGCCGACGGTTAGACCAACGTTTATGGATACCTTTTCTTCGGTTAGATGGGCTGGCAGGCTGGGTGGTTGTCGAACGAGCGGCCCATCCCATCTTAGTATACGCGACACTTTGAGGTGCGGTTTCGATGAAGCGAAGTTATTTCAGTGTTTTATAGCAGTGTCTGTTTACGGCAACGCGAACAGCTCACCGAAGCGGCTAATTGGCAGGCACGATTCTTTAGTATCTAGGTAGTACCTCGCCGTGCCTTTTGATGTGGATATAGCGTTGTATCACACGAAAGTGCTAGTGAAATGTATGAGCTCGTTAGTACGTATTACTCCTATTGTGCACGCACCATAAAAGATTTGTAAATGAGTAACCATCCATCCAAGTTATCGCTAGGTTCCTGCAGCAACATTTGTATGCTTGCCTGGTCCATCCTTGTCACCGTTAGGTGGCACCACCTATCCAGCCCCTCGCGTTCTGTACGGCTACGGTATCCGGTGTAGCGCTGTTAAGATGCTGTGGCTACGGACTTCATGACGCGAATCTTTAATCCCCCCCCCCCCCTACCCGAGATACAGACTTGCTGCTCGTCCCTTCAAAAATTGAGCCGTTGGTTTTCCTGCGTCGATTCAGGATTGCCTTGTTGTGTTCTTGGTGCAACCCTTTCCGGTAAAGCGCTTTACCTTATTTCACTAGGGGCCTGCCTCGTGTCTTGGTGCACGGCATGTGGTGTTTGTACTGCGCACGTCTTGCGAAGTTTTAGTACCGTTTTCTCGGTAGCCTTTTGGATTTCTCGAGTCTCCATCCACTTATTTTTTTTTATATTGCCGTAATGCAGAGATTTCGAGCGTTTCTGTGCGCGGTACTCGGTTTGGTCGTGCGCTGAAAAAAAAAAAAAATCTGGTGTCCGTATTTGGGCTACTTCCGCCTTTGCCGACCCACTAAGGTAAACCGGCAGGAAACTTGATGCGAGCCCCCCCCCCCCCCCCTTTCTCGATCCCGAGGCACAGTCGAGCGGAGCGCCGTCGATACATTTTACGGCGTCGCTGTGCGGGCGCGTTCAGCCGCACGTGTATAGCAGACACGTGGTGGCTGGAATTGTCGTGCGGTGGAGGCTTTTTACCGCTGTAAAAGCTCGTTGACAATTCACACCCGAAGGGCGCTCTAAAATAGTTCGAATAAAGTAGAGTTCGAATTAATTGATTGATTGATATGTGGGGTTTAACTTCCCAAAACCACTATGATTATGAGAGACGCCGTAGTGGAGGGCTCCGGAAATTTCGACCACCTGGGGTTCTTTAACGTGCACCCAAATCTGAGCACACGGGCCTACAACATTTCCGCCTCCATCGGAAATGCAGCCGCCGCAGCCGGGATTCGAACCCGCGCCCTGCGGGTCAGCAGCCGAGTACCTTAGCCACTAGACCACCGCGGCGGGGCGTAGAGTTCGAATTAGCAGGCGGTTTCTAGGATCTGCGCGAATGGCGGACTATATTGCCAAATAATCCACCTTTGGACTCTTTATCGTCAATTAGGCGCTCATGCACGTTCGTGGGAGGTGATTTCGTTGCGTCACTGATACGCCAGCGACATGCATTCGTTGTCGCAATTGGTATTAGAGTTGTCGCAATTGGCATTAACTAAAATGAGTAATGTTAATTTGCTTGCGTTTATTTTGTTGCGACTTTATGAACATCGTTTGCATCTTCCCGATGCGTAGCGTAGCGTCCGAATTTCGATATTCGTATGAATGCAGTTCTGGCAAATTTGGCTTGGGTTTGGTTATCTCTGAGGGCCGACTTCTGCGAGAAGGGAGAAACACTGGGGACCTTTAGATCGAATTCACCTTCGGGAATACCGACGCGTTCGAATTACCGGCAGTACACAAAAAAAAAAAAAAACCTGGCAGGGATTCGGGCGAACAGAATAACGCAAAGGTTCCGTGACTCCCCATCTCCCGGGGCAACTAACACCTGCACACATTCCGCGTAGCACTAATGTCGCTAGAAACAAAGGGATTGCAGCAGGAAAAGTTCAAATTTAAGGACTCGTTTTCTTACACAGAAGTTTGGCGGTAGCAAAATGTTACCAAATCGCCCCGCCGCGGTGGTCTAGTGGCTAAGGTACTCGGCTGCTGACCCGCAGGTCGCGGGTTCGATTCCCGGCTGCGGCGGCTGCATTTCCGATGGAGGTGGAAATGTTGTAGGCCCGTGTACTCAGATTTGGGTGCACGTTAAAGAACCCCAGGTGGTCAAAATATCCGGAGTCCTCCACTACGCTTAAAGCCGCTGTCACGCTTAAAGCCAGACCAACCATCGCTGCTGTCTGTGTAGGCGCCCGTCACGGGAACGTAAAACCATTCCTTTTGCCTATCTCTTTCCCATAACGTTCCTCCATTGACTGCTGCCGTGTTCTCGTGCTCTGCGTCGCATTAGCATATATTCGAGGAAGGGAAGGTTTGTGGATGGCGTAGTACGCCGTCCGAGGAGACGCATTCGCGGAGCAACAGCTCGGCTCCTCTTTTGCGCAGTAGTGCGCGCAATGCTTTCGACAGAAGGGAAAGGGACCAGAGAGAGGGGAGCGGTCGGCGGCGTCGGAATGCGTTGACCTTTGAGCGAGCGGTGTGCTTTTTTTTTTTCTGGTGGAATCGCGGTGTCGCTCTGCTTGCCTTGAGGGACCGAAGGCATGCGTACACTGTGAAGCATGCCGTTTGAGGGGTCGACGTTGGTGCTGCTGTGTGTCCGTCAGGGCGCGGGAAAGGACACAGGAACGGAACACATGCCGCGGCGGTGCATCGTGGCCTCCCGTGTAGCCCTCTGGCAAAAGTAGCTTACCACCACTGTTCGCGTGTTTCGGGCGCGTTCGCGTGCACACGCCCCCTCCCCCCTTGTCCCGGTGGTGTGCACCACCTCCTCTCCTATTAAACAGGCGATGGTTCGCGCGCGCTATTTCCGGCGATTCCTCTCCCTGCTTCTCTGATGTCGTGCCATTTTTTTTTTTCCCCGGATGTCTGGGCGTGCTGGGAACTTCCGTTCAGGCTGGGCATGGCGTTGTTCAGTGTCGTCGCGAAGTTTTTTGTTTTCTCTTTCTTGTTGTCGATTGTCGACGCGTTTGAGAACCATCCGCGTAAAGGAAGGTAAGCACCTGACGGTGCTCGCGAATGGAGTTCGCGATTAGTGGGACAAAAGTCAGTGGGTAAGCGGGATTACGGTGTTAGTCAGCCTGTAAGTGCTGATTATCTCTAGGCCACAGCCTGCGAATAGAGCAATGCTCAACTGGGGACTAGATAGTAACCGAGCTAGCTGCGCGAGATCAAATTTCACTCTTGGCCCCCCCATCCCCTGAATTCAGGCGTTTAACCGTGGCGGCTTGTGTTGACCCGTGCTGGTGAATAGATTCATTAATTTAAAAGTTTACGCTGAATGCTGGTGTTTCGATTGAGTATCCATCGCGATGCAAAATCTCGAGCACCAAATCGCTGATCACTTGGCGATTTCATTTACGCGAAACTGCTTTTCGTTTTCTGTCGCTATTTGGTGAGGAGGAGGTGGTAAAACATTATTTGACCAAATTATTTGGGCTCTTGCAGTTCTGGTCAAAAGTTCCCCGGCCACGATTCCATAGCGAAATACGTGGGATAGTGGCCCGGGAATCGGAACTCCCACCTCACCCTTTATCCGCAGTACTCCCCAGAGCACGACTGAATTGGGCTATAAGAGGTCGTGTAGTTCCGTGATGCGGGCGGCCCGGTCTGTGGAGATCTTCTGAACTTTGCACGTCGAATGAGCTCTTTCCCGCTTCGAAGCGTCGTCGGCAGTCCTCCCTACTACTGCGGAGAAAAAAGCCGCCGGTTTCGTTGCCAGGCGCTTTAGCTTCGCCCAATCGAAGCGGTGGCCCGTGTGACGGGCGAGGCTGTTCCCCTCCCCACCCCCTGTTGCTTTCGCCACTGCCGCGACTAGCTCGCCCGTCTCGCGACTGACCGAACTGCTGTTGCGGCCGCTTGCGAAGTGCGTTTCCATCCCTCACCCTCTGTTCTGCGGCCGTTTCTCGGTATCCCCTCTCTGTTCGAGCGCTGGCTTCGTTGAGTGCCAAGGCTACTTACTGGTGGTGGACACCGCTGATGTCAAGTTCATGGGACCGTACTTTTTTTTTTTTCTAGAGGATGAAATGGCTCCTGCCAGTTAAGATGGACCCGATATTTCGGGCCACCGTTCTGTCCCCCTCATTCCTCAAGGTTTGACTGCTTCGTGTTTTTTTTTTTTTGTAGCGATGTCGTTTTCTCTGTGGCTGCTTGCCCATCAGTGACACAAGTAGTTTGAAGTGTGGCAGCTTGGGCTAGTTGGTATGGCATGACGATAGTTATAGCGCGAGACCAAAACGACGACACAGAGACAAGGACACGAAAGACACTCTGTGTCGTCGTTTTGGTCTCGCGCTATAACTATCGACACAAGTAGTGTTATGTAAACCTGACGAGGGGGAGGGGTGTCTAGGGGCCGCCCGGCCTCCTCTTTCTGAAGTTTAATTGGGGGAGGGTGCTTCACGAAGTAAATAATGAAAATTGCATTATTCAAGGCCATTTGAAAGTGCCCCCCCCCCCCCCCCCCCGGTTGTGGTTGCCCTCAAAGGTGTGAGCTTTTTCGGCGCATAGATGCTGACCGTCCTATCGAAATCAGCGCGCAAGGAATCGTTCGTGATCCGTGTATCGCGCTGGCAGGATTTCGCATAAAACCCGCGGTGCTGCTGCGTGCCTGTTGCAAGCAGGCGCGTCCTCGGACTCGGGCGCTGCCCTGTGTTGCGCAGCGGCGGTCTGCCGCGGCGCTCTCGTGGGCGAGCGAGACGGCGGAGAGGTGGCGCTGCTGCCGCCGGCGGGGTGCGTGTGCACGTGTGAACGAACTGTCAAGGCGGCGGCGTCTACCGCGCGGTCGTTCGCCGATTCCGTTGAAGGACAGGTCTATTCGTCGCGGCTAGGTCGAGGACGCGAAAATTCTTTATCGCTGCTTTTCGACAACCTCGCTTCATTTTGTTTTTCATTTTCGATCATTAGCCTCTCAATATGGATTTTATTTGTGCTAAACGATGTTGCGAAGAGGACCGAGTTTATGTAGGGCTTCATATTTAGTACCACGCAAGTGACCTTAGCGTACGCGGAGCAACAAAACCCACTTTTTTTTTTTCATTTCAAGCCGGTTTTAGTTTAACTTCATTGGCACTCTCTAACAGACAGCGTATGCTAAGTAAAAAAAAAATAGTGAACTTCATATTTAGCGTCTCATTACCATGAAAA